>CM041777.1:360252777-360425793 GCA_023374045.1 Limonium bicolor | reverse complement strand
TTCTCTGATTCCCTGTGTTGCTGGTTCAACTGAATTCTTCTCTTTGACTGTTTGTGGTAGTAGCTGCTCTTGTGTGATCTTGCGTCGTTGTCCGTGGTACGGAGTCGACTACCTCCCGTGTTCCTTACACTACTCGTCTACATGCATGGGGTACCTTACTGGTACATTACTACTTACCCAACTAACTCATAAATGAGCGTGTCAGGCCTGCAAGCCCCTGTGGGGTGCAGTCGTCCCACGTCTCGTTTTAGTAAACTCATAGTGTCCGTCACACGTTTAGCTATTGCTAATTATGAAGTATTCTGTTGTCGATCTCCTCTTTCATCGTTCCATAATAACATTTATTGTTCTTCTTGAAGTTAATCAAGGGAAGTCCATTTACTGTGTCCTTGGTTATGGTATGCTCCAGCTCCTTTCTGTATTCCGTACTGATTCGGTCTCTTAATAATTGAGGTCTCTTCGTAGAGCCTCTTATCTTGTTCCTCATATTTATGCTACTAGGAATGCACTTCCAGTTCCTTAAGGAATGGGTAGTGTGTTTCCTGTGAAATCTTACCTAACTAGGTCCAGACTACTGGCATCAATGCTCAGTTCGTCTACCATCTTTTTCTTACTTATACTGGTCTTAACTCATAAATCTAATTGCCTCAGTGTCAATATTTGACGGCTCATTCATAATGGTCGCCTTACCGCGCACCATGACTTAATCCACCTTTCTAACTATTGTACTCACGACCACTACTACCGTGGTAGTTGGCCCTTACCATGTTGCCCATTGATGGTGCAACCTCTTATTCACTTATTCTAATGTCTTACCTTATAATCAATCCCTTCTTGGTGTAAATACACTGGGAGTTCTCTCATTCCGGTATTGGCGGTTGTCGTACCGTGTTGTAAATAGTTGACTCTTGATATGAAGGTGTTCTATTCCAATCTCAGATTCGTAAGTAGGCTAATTTCTCTCGCTTTCTTTCATCCTTAACGATGTTATCTACCATGTAGTTTGACTGGTTACTGAAGAAGTCATCCGCTGATTCACAAGCTCTCTGAGCATTGATTAATTGACGTGCCATAATGTGCAGTCACAATGTTTATCTCTGACCATTACTAATTCTTACATCCTGGGTGTTGGATATGGGGTCTATCTGTGCAACCTTCCTTATTACTCAAGTGTATCTGGTATGTTCTAAGGTAATCTCAAGGTTCATAGTTTCCATTTTCTAAATAAAGTGTATTTATCTCTAATAGGTGAAAGCCCTTTTTGAGGGGTTCATTCCCACTCATGGCCTCACAACAAGGGAGGTATCCCCACCCTAAAAGGCATGGTTCGTTCTCCGCCCTGTCCTTAGCATTATCTCAATATTCTCATTGGTACCCTTTCTTGGTATTGTTTTTCCCAATCTAAGTTATAGGTTTGGTAACCGTTCATATCTACAAATTGTAGTCCCTTCGTGGCTTAAACAAGCTCTCTTATAACTTACTGCGCCTCGGGCTCTGATGTGGTTAACATCCTTGGCTCGTAGGCTCTTAATGCTTAATGTCTCAGTTATTATTGTACTCTTACTCATCTGCAGGTTATCCTCATAAATTCTGGTCCCTTGGAGCACCATCAATCATTAGGTTACATACTAAATGTAGTATCGGGTTTTATGGTAAGTTGTTACATCCTGCTTCCTGCTATGGAAGTTGTTCAGGTGATCTGAGGTTACTAATGTCTTTGACAATACTGTCATTTTACTAGACTTATGTCTTTTGGCAATTAAGGACAAGTTCGTATTAGGCGTTTGCCTTACGGTGTCCAAGTTGGATATCATCCTGGCATCTTATACTTCTCTCAACGCTTCGTTCAACTTCCGTTGACTACGCCCCCGTTGATGATCAATCATACGTGGGTGTTAATGAGTTAGACAACAGTACTAGCTGTCATTCATCAGTTTGTTCGGCTCGACTATGCCGCTCTGTGGGGGTAGTCCTCTGAGCTTTCTTTTCCAGGGTTTGTACGACTTTAATCCTTAGTAGGTTATAGCTTACGTTATTTCTTTTATCCTTGTTTTCTGGGTTTTCCAACATCTTCATTGAAGAATTGTTATTGGTACTCTTAGTGGTCACTCTGGGAGTCTTATCCCGTTTTCGTTGTAAGTCGTTGCTTCAACAGTCTCAATAGTATCTTATGATACATCCCTTGTATATTATTGCTTATATAGTGTTTTGCTTGCATTACCGAGCGATCTCTTAGGTTTTCTCGTGGAGTTTGAGATTGGTGTTCTACCGTACTGTCATGTTGTTGTAGCGGGTTATACCGTTGCTAGTATTTATATGGTTTAGATTTCGTCTAAGCTCAGCTCCCTGGGCTGATGTGTCGGTTCATCTCATCATGGTCAGGCCGTCAGGCCCTTCCAAGGTCCTATTATATTTTTTTTTTTCCTGTCTTATGGATTTACAATCCGGTATTAATATATGCTACAACTGTAGCGTTCTCTATTTCACCTTGATGGCTTTTCGTGTGCTTAAAGTGGTAGCACTTGCTATGGCAAGTGCGCCATGCAGGATGGGTTATTGGTACAAGGTACATCGGTAGTGACACTTCCTTCTAATTTCCATGTAATGGTAGTCTCGGAACTCCTTCGATAATATCTTATTTTGGATAACAACCATCCGGCAGTTTCCTTGTTGTTTGACAGTACTGTCATCTAATAGGGCGTTCCTCTTTCTGAGGGGAACCCCTTAATATTTTCTTATGTCTTAATCCTAATGCTTTGTATCACCCCACTGTTATGCTCACTGGACCGCTGTCCGGTACTCATGTCTCTTATAATTTCCTTATCCATTGCACGCGTAGTGTAACACCCCGTCCTAAGCCAATCGTGGTTATCGCAAATCTCCACACTTAAATACAATCGTCGCAGCGGATAAAGAGTAACTACCGGGACCTTGCCACGGTCTGATCATATGAAATACCGTTCCTTAACACCTTACAACACTTATCTAAGTAATCCACCATCCAAAAGTACCAAACAACCGAGTAGAGTATTTAAGTCACAACATAACTTTACATGAGTTTAATATAAACAGACGGGAGCACAAGCGCAACCCGTATACAAAATGACAACCCATCCTAAGTCTAACCACCCCCACTCTCAGGGTGACTCCTCATCGGGCGCTTACCTGCAAAATAAAAACAGCCCCCAAAGGGGGTCAGCACGAATGCTGGTACACCCTCTCATGGCCCCCAAGCTAACGGGGCTACGACGACTAATTGTCGATAGCATGGAAGTTGATTAGCAATACATCATAATACGAAGTGCTATAAACAACAATTCACAATGAACAAGTAGTTCACACAAATTGAACGACACAAGCGTTCCCTTATCAAACGGGTTAGTAACCCTCTCCTTAATCCTTATTTCCTTAACCTCAGTTCCTTATCTTACCTCAGTCTTAACCTCATCTTAATCTCAGTATACAAACCGTTCCATGAAAGGAAATGGTTGTAGCTTAACTCAAACTTGGGATTTAGGTGATCCCACCGCACCATCTTAATGCCACCTACCCTGGACGGGAGTCCAGCGTAGCTGAGCCGGCAACCGGCTCTAGGCTACAAGTCCGAAGACAAGTCCTTAGGCGGAGGGCGGATCTGATTCAGATACCGTCCCCCTTCTCTTAGCATGCATGACCGGAGTCAGTCCCGGGTTCCTCGCTCAAGTTCCAGTTAGTAAAATCTTACACTCCAAGTGTTAGTTAAACCTTACCGGTGTTAACCAACCAACAACATTAATACTCAGCCCTTAATCCAACCTCAGTAAGTACTAAACTTAATTAGTAACAATCTCAAGTCTCGTGAGTTAGTGTAAAGAAAACACATACACGACGAGAATAAATATACCGGTTGCATGCTTTATCTTGTCTTAGTCACAGCAATTAAACAGATAGCACACAAGCCGAGGGACACCTCGTTAGCAAGCAGGTCACAAGAAGGATTGTACCGTTCACCGTCGACCGTTGTTTGATTAACCTTCTTCGGGGTCCCAATTCACAAACCTAAAACATCGATTCATTTTAGGCCGTTAGTTATTTACAACTTACTCAACTTACTTAGTCCCTATAAATCCCCACTCAATACCCTCTTAAGCCTTGCCTTTTAACCTTATAACTTAACTTTAAACATTAGGTTTATACTTATTCTTAACTTAATTACTTAAGTTCTTAGGGTCCTAATCATCAACATCCTATTAATGGCACACCTTAATACCAATTAACATCCTTAGAAATAAAAATTTCCTTTTTTTTTTGTGTTAAGGGTCGACCGACCCACCGACCGACCCAACTATGGGTCGGTCCGTTCCAGTAACTTTCTGGTTCAGACAACAACCCTAGACCGACCCACGACCGACCCATCCTTTATGGGTCGGTCCATTGCCGAAACTTCCCGTCTTTGAAAATTCTCCGACCGACCCAAAGCTAAACCGACCGACCCAAAACCCTCTGGGTCGGTCCTTTGCCGAAGCATTTTCCTTCGTTAAATTTTGCCCGACCGACCCACCGACCGACCCATCCTTATGGGTCGGTCTATTGCCGAAACATTTCTGCTGGGTTAGCAAGGTCCGACCGACCCAGAACTGGGTCGGACCTGGGTCGGTCCACTACAGATTTTCTATTAATATGTTCTTTCAACTCCAAACTCTCTCCCATGTATACTATTATGTTCCAACCTCATTTAGGTCCCTCAAATACACTTTAAACATTCCTCTAAAACCATTAAATCACTCACCAATATCCACCTTGATCATTATGCATTTTCATTGTAATAATGCCAACTTCTTATAATGTTTTTCACTAGGTTTCTAGGTGGTGGTTCACACCTATTGTAATCTCTATGCCAAATGTTTTCTCATCACCATCACATCATCTCCCAAGCATCTTTCATCATCTAGAACTCTTTTATGCATTTACTTTCCTTCACGAGCTTAAGCTTCCATTCCCTCAACACATTATTTCCTTCCTAATTGTTCACCATCTTTTGCCTAAGTCCTAAATATCTCAAGTACATTCTTTTTGATTCTAACTCCTTCATGGTGTTGCCTAAATCATTTATAACTCATTAAAACACCTTAAGCTCACCCTTTTCATTAAGACAACCCCTAGAACTCCCTTAGTCATGAAATCTCCTTAAACATCTTAAACTCTTAGGTTCTTCATTATATTTTGCCATGGGTTCTCTAGTATATTGTTACACCCAAACATTTGGCTTTTCTCATCATCAAACAACCAAGATCACTCATATCCTCATTGCAACATCTTAACACACAATCTACACCAAAACTACACCACATCACAATATAGTGCTTAAACTTAAAATGCTTGGCACTTAGGCCCTTAAATGACAATAATCTTAATCACTGAATTTCCACATATATTTGCCTTCAACCTGCGAATACACACAACAAGGCTCCCATTGAAATAAAATGCTTCTTGTAATTCATCACCTCATTGTTTAACTAAGTCTTTTTCTCATTTGCTCTTTAGTCACTAGTTCTCAATATAATAGTATTCTTTCTCTTAGGTTTATAACTCCTTCCCCAAGGTAAACTCCACACTAAACTTATCATATATCTAAATCCCATTCCCTTAAACAACAAACACCTTAAGGTAAGTAATTTACCTTGTTCTTTCTCAAGCTTCACAAACTTTCCTCCTTAGTTTTTCCCTCTTCAATTTCGGTCACCAATCACCAATATAAATCTCCTTGCCAATACTCTAAACAATGTCCAAATCTAATGAGCACTCAACAACTTATTAACCTCAAGGAATAAAACCTAGGTTAAAAATGTGTTTTAAGGTTTTAGATTGATTGTTTTACCTTAGTTCCTCAAGGCAAGCTTGGGTTTGAAGCTAGAAGGACCTCCCTCTCCTTTGAAGAGTAGAAAACAAGCTATGACAAGGCATCAAAATGAAGCCTCATGAGTATATATTTTCGGTCAAGAAGAAAGGTGATGGAAACCTAGATTTTCTTGCACTTTCTTTACCTTAAGAGAATGGAGATGCCAATGGAGTCTCCAAGCTTGAGTTTCCTCCTCTAATGGTGGTTTGGCTTGGCACCAAAGTGAAGCTCTTGGATTTTTGAAAAGATAGAAAGATGGAGCTTGAGCTAACTAAGAAGAATCTATGCTTTGTTTTGGATTTGGAGCTAAAATGAGTAAGTGGTGTGCAAGAGAAGATGGAGCTAGCATGGGGAAGAAACTCACGTTAATGGAGAAGAAGGAGAGAGAGTAAGAAATCGTGGGAACCAGGGAGGAGAATGAAGAAGTTAGGAGAGAGAGAAGACTAATGTGAGATATTTGTTCCTAAAAGCAAATAGTGACTAGTACATCCCCTCCCTTATTTATCAATATTTCAATCTTGTGTTGTGACTCATCTCCCCTCCTTATAAAAAACCGGCCACCCTTAAGTAACCAAGGTTACTTTAGTCCTTGTTTGTCAATTAACTCACTTATATTACTTATGTTACAAACTAGCTTAATTAAATCACTATTCATACAACAAGGCACATTGTTGTGAAATTTTTGATTTCCCACTAATATAGCCTCCCAAATGTGATACTATATAGTACACATATATATTTAAGAGTAATGATGGACATTTAGCCATTCAAAACTCATTTACAAGACAATTTTTCAAAAATGTGCTTTAAGACTCCTTAAAGCACATTTTTGTTTTAAACTTGTTTTCAAGCTTGGTTTTCTTTGGTAATTGTTTTAAAATGACCATTAGGATTACTAAGGTCTTAGAACAATATTTGGGTACTCTCCCAAGTCTCTCCAAGCTTAAAGCACGTTTTTGCTTAAACCGCACTTTCGGTGTTTCCTTATATTTCCTTGTTTAAAATGGTTTCTAAATATTCCTAAGGCATTCTTTAGCCTCTTATACCTTAATTAATCATTTAAACACCATATCTAAGTTGGGGTATTTCAATCTACCCCCCTTAAAAGAACTTTGTCCCCAAAGTTCACTTATATGCTTAACCATTCACGGTACTCAATTCTCTTAATCTTAACACCACATCTTATATTCACATTCACACATCTCAAGACTCGAAGGTCAATCACAAATACAATACATAAGTATCATAAATAACTCTTAACACCAAAGTGTAGCCACTTACACGAATTCACATCTTAAACAACCAAGCAAACGACAAACATGGTCGTTTCCTAACAAAAGCGAGGAAGCTCTACCCCCCTTAAAAAGGGGTACGCCCCCGTACCCTATACAGACGATCTAGTCAGTAAATAAAGAAGGGTACTTCGCCCTCATCTTATCCTCTAATTCCCACGTGGCCTCTTCGACATCCTGGTTAGACCAGAGAACCTTCACCAGTCGCACTGACTTGTGGCGAGTGTCCCTAGTCTTTCTGTCCAAGATTCTCTGAGGAGTCTCCACGGATCTCATATTGGTTCTAAAGTCAACCTCTCAGGTTCTAACACATGGGAGGGGTGGTGCATGTACTTCTTTAGCTGTGTGAAACATGAAAGACATCATGCACTTTACCCAGGTCAGCAGGTAAATTCAACCTGTAAGCAACCGGGCCCACCCGCTCCGTAATCTCATAAGGACCAACAAACTTAGGGCTCAGTTTGCCCTTCTGCCCGAAATCTAAACACACCATTATCGGTGATACTCGCAGAAATACCTGGTCGCCCACTGCGAACTCTAGGTCTCGTCGTCGAACATCAGCATACGACTTCTGCCTATCTGAGCAGCTTTCATGTTCTCCCTGATTTGCTGAACTTCAGCCTTAACTTGCTCCAAATATTCTGGCCCTATAATGACCGTCTCACTCGACTCATCCCAGCAGAGCGGTGTACGGACATGGTCTACCGTACAACGCTTGAAAAGGTGCCATCTTGATCGAAGCGTGATAGCTGTTGTTGTATGAAAAACTCGATCAGATGCAATTTGTCAATCCAACTGCCCTGGAAGTCTAAGGCACATGCTCTCAGCATGTCCTCGAGTGTCTGAATAGTTCGCTCAGTCTGACCATCTGTCTGAGGATGGAACGCGGTACTCAGCTTCAGCTCCGTACCCAACGCTTCTCTAGTAGCTCGCCAGTACCTCGAAAGGAATCTGGTATCTCTATCTGACACAATGGTCTTCGGTATCCCGTGATGTCTCATAATTTCCTTCTCAAATAACTCAGCCAATCTGGTCACCTTCCAAGTATCCTTCATCGGTATGAATGGGCTACTTGGTAAGGCGATCCACCACCACCCATATCATGTTGAGACCTCCCCTAGCAGGGGGAGCCACTACGAAGTCCATGGAGATATCATGGAACTTCCACTCCGGAACTGGCATCGACTGTACCATTCCGCCCGGTCGTCTGTGCTCAAATTTCACCTTCTGACATGTGAGACACCTCAAGACGTAATAGGTAACATCTGTCTTCATTCCCCGACCACCAGAAGTACCTCTTCATGTCTTTATACATCTTAGAGGCTCCCGGATGGATGGAAACTGAAGAACAGTGTGATTCTCTAAGTATACGGTCTTTCAGATCCGCATTGCCTCGTGGTATGCATAACCGGCCCTTTAGTCTGATCAGATCATCATCATGAAGTCTAAAGTTCGTATTTCTGACTCTCAAAGGTACCATCTGTCAGCTTCGTCTGAACCTCTCTCATGTACTCATCTGCCCTCTGAGCCCTCGCACCTCATCAACCAAGCTGGAGAAAGAAACTAGCGAAAGGGAGTGAGTGTGCTCGACGGCTCAGGGCGGCCGCTACAACATTGGCCCTTCCCTCTTTGTATTGAAGGTCAATGTCATAGTTCTTTCAGGAACTCCAACCATCTCCTTGTCTGAGATTCAACTCCTTCTGAGTGAATATATATTTCAAAATTGCTTGTGATCGGTATAGATCGTCACACTAACCCCGTATAAGAATGGCGCCATATCTTCAAGGCGAAGACTACAGCTCCCAGCTCTAAATCATGCGTGGGGTAGTCTCCTCATGTTTCTTCAACTGGCAGTGAGGCATATGCCACCACCTGCCATGTTGCATGAGCACGCAACCCAGCCCTCTGCCGGAGGCATCACAATAAACCTCAAAGCCCTCCGTACCGTCTGGAATGGTCAGGACACCAGGTTTGCAGGGTCAGTGAGTCCTTCAAACTCTGAAACGATCTCTCACAGTCAACCGTCAATTCGAACGGTGCATCTTTCTTCATCAGACTGGTCATCGGTTTCGCGACCTTGCTGAAATTCTTAACAAACCGCCGGTAGTAACCTGCCAAGCCGAGGAAGCTCCGAATGTCGGTAACTGTCTTCGGTCTTGGCCAAGTACGCACGGCATCAATCTTCGCCGGATCTACCGAGATCCCGGCATCTGAAATGACATGACCTAGGAAAGAAACCTGGTCAAGCCAAAACTCACACTTGGAGAACTTAGCATATAGCTGGTTCTCCCTTAGTATCTCCAGTACTCTCCTCAAATGTTCCTCATGTTCAACCTTAGACTTCGAGTATATCAAAATATCATCAATAAACACCACAACCGACTTGTCCAGCTGCTCCCGGAACAAGCGGTTCATCAGATCCATAAACTTCGCCGGTGCGTTCGACAAACCGAACGGCATCACTGTAAATTCGTAGTGGCCGTATCGTGTCCGGAATGCCGTCTTCTCAATATCTCCCTCCTTAATGGCTATCTGATGATACCCTGATCTGAGATCAATCTTGGAGAATACAGAAGCTCCCTTCAACTGATCGAACAGATCGTCAATGCGGGGTAGTGGATACTTATTCTTCACAGTCACTGCATTCAACTCTCTGTAGTCGATGCAGAGGCGGAGACTACCATCCTTCTTCTTCACGAAGAGGACTGGCGCTCCCCATGGTGACACACTTGGTCTGATGAATCCCTTATCCAACAAGTCTTTCAGCTGTTCCTTTAGCTCATTCATTTCGGCCGGAGCCATGCGATATGGTGCCTTGGCTATCGGTCCGGTACCAGGTAGCAGCTCGATGGTGAACTCTACCTCCCGAGTGGGTGGCATGCCGGGCAGTTCCCGTGGAAAGAGATCAGGGAACTCCGACACTACCGGTAAGTCGGGGTCGAACTCGGGGTCTCTCTCTATGTCCTGGACATAGCAGAGGTACACTTCTTCCTTCCTCCTCAGCTCCTTATACATTGCCATGGCGGTGATGATCTTAGTCGAAGGCTCTCGAGGCCGCTGGCGGTATGATATGGTTACCCCAGACGGACTCCTGAGAAGCAGCCTATGCTCGGCGCAGAGGATACGACCCTTGTGCCGCTCCAACCAGTTCATCCCGAAGATAACATCAAATCCCAACTCTCTGAACTCAATAAAACTGACTGGGAAGTCTTCCCCCTTAATTCTGACAGTGGCTCCTCGGTAGTAGTGAGTGCAACGAACCTTCTCCTTAGACGGGAGCGTAACCGTAAAGTCGGGTAGCTCGTCGGCGTCTAGCCCCAACCTTCTCGCAAAGGATGCCGAGATAAAGGTGTGCGAGGCCCCTGAGTCGAAGAGAACAGATGCCTCAATCCCATTAATCGGAAAGGTGCCGGTGAGGATAGTACCGCTTGCGCCGGCCTGTGCCTGTGAGTATGCTTAGAGCACCTTCCGTACCGAGTCCATAACCTAATTGTATTTCACAAGCTTCATGAGTAATGATGGTATAACAGGAGTCGTGAAATATATGAACAACACTGTTATTTTATTAATAACCATCCTGTTTACAACATGTGCTTCTCCTTACATCTCATACTAAACATTACATGGCTAATATTGTCTAAAGGTTAGGTTTAACCGTCCTGGTTTCATGTGCGTCGCATTAATTACTGCTGACGGTGCTGTATTCAACTTAATTCTTTTAATCCCATGGTACAACATCCTTGATTCTCCACCCATAACTAATATATCTCCAGACTTAAGTATTAACTTATTTGCACGGTCCGCACGCTTCTGCTCGCCGTATAAAAATTCTGCATCATCCCCAATGGACCAAGACACTACGGGTATCCCTCTTTCGAGAGACTCCGCTGTCTCGTCCTTATCCTGGTGTAATCCGAGTCGTCCATCTTTCTCGTAGAAGTTTATTATGCAAATGTCTGCTTGTATGTCTGGAATCGGTTCAGCTTCCAACTGCTGAGCGATTCCACGACTTGTGTAATTACCGGATGGAACTCTTCGGGTATGCCCGGTGGTGAGTCTCCATCGTGTGTTCTAGTGGTTCGGTAAGTCTTGGCATACGGATTCCAATCCTTGCCCAAGCTCATCATCTTTAATTTCATTTGCTCCCCTGGGTACTCCGGTGTGTAAAAACCTCCCGGTCCCACTCCTATCTGGTTGCACCTCCTGATGATGGCTATTTGAGCTTCGGGTGTCAGGTATCCCCTTAATAGAATCATACCTGGGCGGATAACCTGACATTGTTCGGTTGGATAATCTCGGGTCTCGATGACGGTGTCTTCCGGGTTGGGTGTTGATGGCATTGGATAGCAAATGTTGAAGCTTCCTAAGGTGGTAATAGGTTATATCTTACTTATGTTCTAATCACAACATGTTCTTACTTAAGTTCTAATCTCATCTTATTCATCTTAATCATTCACCAAGCATGCATGAAATGCGGTAAGCAGGCAATTTATTACTAAAGGTTATAACGGTACCTGGCCTCGATGAGGGCTCAGGCTCATCATCCCGGTCCACCATGTGTAGTGTGGGTCCCGACTTCTGGACCACTCGTGGGTTCTTGTCAGCAGCTTGCTGTCCCCTCCTCTGACCGTCAGAACTAGCTCCCTGATCGGTCTTGCCCTTGCCCTTCATCTCGGGCCTATAGGCTCTGCTAGCGGGGTTCCGGAAGCACTCATAAGCTCGGTGCCCGTACACCCCACAGAAGTTGCACTCCACCTTATTTCCCTTGCAGTCGAGTCCGGGGTGGTCCTTGTGACACCACCTACAGATGAAGCGTCGCT
This sequence comes from Limonium bicolor, assembly GCA_023374045.1. Lineage (NCBI taxonomy): Eukaryota > Viridiplantae > Streptophyta > Magnoliopsida > Caryophyllales > Plumbaginaceae > Limonium > Limonium bicolor. The sequence continues at coordinate 360,413,803 of CM041777.1, read as the reverse complement.
GGTAGCCACCACCGGCTCCCTTCTCAGTCTCAGATCCTGATCATTCAATGTTAATTTATATCTTACACGGTTATTAGCCTCTTACTCACATATTATTCCTTACCCTTTGGCGCCTTAGAGCGCAGGGGTGTAGCTGCGTAAGCATACGTCACTTCAATGGCTCTTCCTGAGCCTTCTCCTTTTCCTCCTTCCCTTTCGGGTTTGGTTTTTCTGGGCCTGTGGTGGTACTTCTGTTTCTTGTACCCACCTTGCCCTTGGTGTTCGGTCTTCCCGACATTCTTCCTCTTAGCATTGTCCTCGTCCCTCAGCTGGACGGTTATCTCAACCTTAGCAGGGTGATAGCACTCCTGCTTTCCAAAGTATTAGTTTCACTTATCTCTTATAACTTAATCTTATTTATTCACTTATTTAAATCTCAACCATTCTTATACCTGCAAGGTAGTATAACTCGTCGGCCCCATGCCGTAGCGGAGTCGATGGCTAAGCCCGCCATAGAAGCGGTCCACCAGGATCTGGTCAGAATACCCCAGACCTGGCAGAAGACGGAGCAAGGCGGTGAACTCTGAGTAATACTCGTCCACCGTCATCTTGTCGGTCTGCTTGAGCGCATCCAACTGCAAGCGCTTCTTCGTCTGGACATGGGCGGGATAGTACTTTGCCCGAAGCAACGCCGTGTACTGGTCCCAGCCGAAGTCTGGATTGGCCACGTGCTCGGCCCTCACCAGCTTCCACCAATCGCCTGCCGCCCCTTTCAGGTAGAAGGCAGCCAGACGCACCTTGATCCCAGCGGGGACATCAAGGGTCTCGAAGGCGGTCTCCAGCTCGGAGATGTACGCCTCAAGCTTGGCGGGATCCGTCTCCCCCTTAAAGTGTGCGGGTCGAAGGTCTGCAAGACTCTTCACCCAATTCGGTTCCCGGGGTGGTGGAGGTGGAGGTGGCGCACCCACACCAGGCTGATAGCCCATGTGCCCCAAAGCAGCAGCCACGATCTCTGCGATCGTCTGCCCTCCCGGTATCTCAGCAGCATCATCACCTCTTCCTCGGCCTCGGCCTCTCCTTCCTGACATCTGAACAATGACAACTCACATTAGATTCGTATTCACCACTGTTCTGGTTAACGAATTTTATGACGTCCGTAGACGGTAAAGACAATCCACCCTTATTGGTGGTTATCTGACTCTACTCACTTAACTTCTCACACCCTTATCCCATTGCTTATTTCTTAACTCATAGCCTAACTCGGTGGTTCCTTATGTCCGGTATTTCTCGATCAGAGCGTAACTACGCTCTGATACCACTTTTGTAACACCCCGTCCTAAGCCAATCGTGGTTATCGCAAATCTCAACACTTAAATACAATCGTCGCAGCGGATAAAGAGTAACTACCGGGACCTTGCCACGGTCTGATCATATGAAATACCGTTCCTTAACACCTTACAACACTTATCTAAGTAATCCACCATCCAAAAGTACCAACCAACCGAGTAGAGTATTTAAGTCACAACATAACTTTACATGAGTTTAATATAAACAGACGGGAGCACAAGCGCAACCCGTATACAAAATGACAACCCATCCTAAGTCTAACCACCCCCACTCTCAGGGTGACTCCTCATCGGGCGCTTACCTGCAAAATAAAAACAGCCCCCAAAGGGGGTCAGCACGAATGCTGGTACACCCTCTCATGGCCCCCAAGCTAACGGGGCTACGACGACTAATTGTCGATAGCATGGAAGTTGATTAAACATCATAATACGAAGTGCTATAAACAACAATTCACAATGAACAAGTAGTTCACACAAATTGAACGACACAAGCGTTCCCTTATCAAACGGGTTAGTAACCCTCTCCTTAATCCTTATTTCCTTAACCTCAGTTCCTTATCTTACCTCAGTCTTAACCTCATCTTAATCTCAGTATACAAACCGTTCCATGAAAGGAAATGGTTGTAGCTTAACTCAAACTTGGGATTTAGGTGATCCCACCGCACCATCTTAATGCCACCTACCCTGGACGGGAGTCCAGCGTAGCTGAGCCGGCAACCGGCTCTAGGCTACAAGTCCGAAGACAAGTCCTTAGGCGGAGGGCGGATCTGATTCAGATACCGTCCCCTTCTCTTAGCATGCATGACCGGAGTCAGTCCCGGGTTCCTCGCTCAAGTTCCAGTTAGTAAAATCTTACACTCCAAGTGTTAGTTAAACCTTACCAGGTGTTACTGTTGTGCAAAATAATGTTGAAACTATCTTGCTAACTATGGGCAGTGAACCAATCATTGTAGTACAACAAGGTCGTATCCACAGGGACTTAGTAAAACTTATCTAGCTAATTATCAATTTAGTAACTGTGCAGAATATATACAAAGGTGCATACATGTAACTGGGGTTTTGGGATTTTAGTTGATAGATGGGAAAATAAAACGGAAAAGCAGTAAAACTAGACTAACTACTAGGATAGGGTACTGCTCGTCGGGAATGGTTATTTGCACCCGTCCTCCCCTAATACCAATTGTCGAACCTCGAACTCATGGTAAAAAACGGGAACGCTAAACTGACTAATAGCCTAATCAAGGTCTACTAATCCTAACCAACGGAATGGAACCTGGGGTGGATCTTCCAAGCCCTAGTCAATTGATGGCATTAAGCATAAATTCCCCTAGTGCAGTGTAGTCTAATCTCGAAATCCTCGATATAGAATGCATTGATTCAGTCCTCACGGTCTAGATTCTATCTCAGAATCACATTGACAGAAATCCACAATAATGCTCAAACTAATCGGTAGGCAAACCACAGTTAAAACATAGTGCTAATTAATCAACAACTAGAATCTATCTCGAATCTCATTTCAACAAATCAAGGCAAACAACCAATTTCACACAAAGATACAAATTGGGCAAAAAAACCTCAACAGATCCCCAAAATCCTGGGTGACAAGTTCAGAGCCACAAATACACAATTATTATCTAGTATTCAGCACAAGAACTGAAATAAAATCATTAAACGAGTTCAAGAATCAACAATGGAGTTTAGGGATTTTGGGGCAAAATCCCCAAATCCCAAGCTACAAGGAGTCTAAAACAAACCATTAGAGAGTAAAGAAGGAGAGAGAGTAAGAAATGGCCATTAATGGAGCTTGGGCTTCAATGGAGGTGGGTCTTCCTCCTCTCCTTCTTCTCTTCTTCTTCTTCCTCTTTTCCCCTTCTTTTTCTTCCTTTTGCGTCGTTTTTCGGCTGGGTGCGACTCCCCTCTCTCTCTTTTTCTGCGTTTAAAATCTCAATCGGCATTTTTTGCGACGACCGACCCACCCTGGGTCGGTCCCGTGGGTCGGTCGAGTCCCGAAGCAATTTCGGGGCGAAAAACGCGTTTTTAAGTCCGACCGACCCACCCATGGGTCGGTCGGTGGGTCGGTCCTATAGGCAGGCTAACTTCAAAGTTGTATCTTCTTGTCTAGCTCCGATTTTGAATCCGTTTGCGCCCACGCGTTTGGTCTCTTCATCTACTTTACTCCTTCTTGGTTATTCCTCCTGTTAACAATAAATGTGTAAGACACCAATGAAAACATAAACTAGAGGAAAACAAGCTAGGTGAGAAATGAGCATGAAAAGTGTTGATTAAACATATGAAATATCCCCTAAAACATGCTCATTTAGACACTCATCACACCCCCACACTTACCTTTTTGCTTGTCCTCAAGCAAAACACAAGCACCCATGCAAGTAAGGAATGCTCAAGACTAACAAACACTAACATGAATTGTAGGATAAAAGAAGAAGCAAAAAGTGATTAAAACCTTTGAGGAGTGTGAACCATCTCTTAGTGGTGGCATGGGTGTGCTTAGGGCAAAACAAATCTAGAGTTTCGGGGTATGATCCGAAGTGCTTCAAAGTTCTAAGATTAGGTGACTTGGAGAGCTTTTACCATGTCCAACTTCTCTCAAGAATGGGCATGAGAAGAAACAAAGGAAAAAAAAGATTTATGCAATTGTTTCACTTTTGCATAAGAGATGAGAAGATAAAATTTTGGCATCATGCCTTTGCATTTAAGAACACTCAACTCTCATTGTTGGTTAACAATGGCGTCTCACAAGTCCCTTGATGGATTTTCACAAAGAAGCACCCCTTAGCAATCCCTAAGAAAGAAGAAGAAGGAACCCCAAAGCAATAAAAATCCACCATACAAGATCACTTGGCCACACCGCATGTAAAATGCTCCTCAAAAGCAATCAAAATGAAAAATTTAAGCATTTATCCCACAATTCATAACAGTATTGTTCTTAATGAGAACAACTCACGACACAAGGATCCAAGTTTTTTATTTGGAGAATCGCAAGATAGCATGAAGTATTAAGCATTTAAGCACACAATTCACCGAAAAGGTCACTCCCCTACACTTAAAATTGAACAATGTCCCCATTGTTCACCAATCAAAACCGGGGAAGGTTCCAGAAGACCTTTGCGGGAAGCAGACAAAAGGAAAATCACACGGGACACAAACAAACAGTATAGCGCAGAAGCTATCCCCAAATTTGCAGATTCAAAATTAGAGAAGAGAGAACGAAAACTAAAAGGAACTAGTACTCCCCTGAGATTGCTATTGCTATCAGTTTGTAGAACTCCCTCACACTTGAGCTTCAGCCTCAAGTAACGTAGCTTGGGCGGTGTGGACTTGAAGTTGCACCTGCATAAAACACTAGAAGCAACCAAACTACAACTGGAGTTAAGGGTTAGCAAAAACAAAACCAAAGGAGAACGAAAACAAAAAACAGGAAATAAAAATAGTGGAGTCGTTGTGGGCAAATATTAAAGGAAGGGTGAAACGAGTACGCCCGATAAGATGCGGATGAAGATAGGGTGCCCGCACAATTACTAGTGGGAGGGGTCGTTGAGGTGCTACCTTCAATCGTTGGAGATGAAGGTCCTCTTGGAAAAATTTCGCCAGAGGTTCCTTTGTAAATGTTCCTAATTCCATCCCTTTTTCAGAGGGGTTGACCTGTTTCCAAAATATTCACAACACAGACGCCACCAATTGGCGTAAAAGGGCAAGTCCAAAAGAATGCCAAAATAGCCCATTATGGAAAATAATGCAAAATCTAAACTAACAGAATTTAAAAGACAAGATACGAAATGAAATCCGGGTTGCCTCCCGGTAAGCGGCCCTTCTTAAGGTCTTTGGCTAGACCATACCACCGTGAAGTCTCCAGGATCGAATATGAACGTTGAAGTCGGCTTCAACGGGTGGGTTGGGCGGGCATCATCTAGCCAATGAAGAACGACCCGGATCAAAAGGAAATGTGGCCTCAACACTTAGGATGTGAAAGTGTAAACTCACTGATCGTTCATCAGGTGGAAGGTTGAGGTGGTGATCCTTGGTACGAGGATCAAACTGTGGTGGAGCCTCCTCTTCAAATTCAAGGATGTAAACATCCTTATCTTCAGTGAGCGGTGCAGGGAGAACTCCGGAGCGGACTTTGTCTTCAATCTTTGGTCCCGGATCAAATGGGAAGGTGGCCTCCACATTAGCGGGTGTACGTTGAGCTTCCACCCAACTTCATTAGTGCACGGGTGGGGGCCTTGATCCTTCAAGTGAAGATCAAAGTTTGATGGCTCCTCCTCCTCTCCTCCTCAAATTCGAGGATGTAAATGTCCTCACTTCTTGGTGAGGCTCATGGGAAGAGCCTTGATGAAAATCAACTTAAGAGGGAGGTGGCACCTTGAAGTGATAGCACTCTCCTCTGATGGCTCGGAGGGAGGCGGCATCTCCTCCTCCTCAAGGTGAGGATGTGTCCATCCTCATCTTCTGGGTGGAGCACAGAAGGAGGGGAAATAACGGTAGTTGACTTCAGAGGGAGGAGACTCCATGAAGTCAAGGTGGAAGCGGTCCTCTGATGGTTGTCTTCGAACTCAGGAAGATGGTTGAATGACGTTTTCTCAGGTTCGAACGGGGGAGGGAGTGATAGAGAGCAACTCAAGTCTCAGTAAGGTGATCCACTTTATGAACCATTTCGTCTCCGTTGCTGCGATGCAAGGTTTAGTAGACCTTCCATCATCGCGTTCATCTCATAATTGGAATAGAGCTTCAGTTGGTTCATGTCGAGGTCTTTTTCCTTAGTCTGATGCTCCACTTCATGGACCATTTCACTCTCTGGTTGTTGCTCCCTTCGAGCTAGTGTAATGAGTGGTTCATGTCGATGGTGTTCATTCTAGCACTAAGATCCTCCAGAGTGGGTGAATCTAACCTTGCCGTGATCTCAGAACAATAAGCACTCTTCTGGTCTCCTCCACTCTCTTGGCACCTGATCCATCGACTGATGTCTTGTTCAGTGGGGTTTGGATTGACAGATAAGAACCGGTTTATCCATGAGAGTCTCCGATCTTGAGATTAGATCCTCACAAGGAGGGCACATATGAAAGGATCCACACCTTGACAATCAATGTATTGTGTCGGTGCTCCAGAGGTGTAGCCGTAACAATCTTCTGCTTGATCATCAAGACATCCATCAGAGATAGGTTCCTAAAAAAAAAGTAACACAAATTTATACACAAACGGGGGAAATAAGGAAATGAAAAATATGCACAGAAACTAAACAGATAATAAAGATAGTTGGACCGAAGTCCCCGGCAACGGCGCCAAAAACTTGTTGTGCAAAATAATGTTGAAACTATCTTGCTAACTATGGGCAGTGAACCCAATCATTGTAGTACAACAAGGTCGTATCCACAGGGACTTCGTAACTATCTAGCTAATTATCAATTTAGTAACTGTGCAGAAATATATACAAAGGTGCATACATGTAAACTGGGGTTTTTGGGATTTTAGTTGATAGATGGAAAATAAAGGAAAGCAGTAAAACTAGACTAACTATCTAGGATAGGTGGTAGCTCGGGATGGTTATTTGCACCCGTCTCCCCTACTACCAATTGTCGAACCTCGAACTCATGGCTAAACAACGGGAACGCTAAACTGACTAATAGCCTAATCAAGGTCTACTAATCTAACCAACGGAATGGAACCTGGTGGATCTTCCAAGTCCCTAGTCATTGATGGCATTAAGCATAAATTCCCCTAAGTTCAGTGTAGTCTAATCTCGAAATCTCGATATTAGAATGCATTGATTCAGTCTCACGGTCTAGATTCTATCTCAGAATCACATGTTGACAGAAATCCACAATAATGCTCAAACTCGGTAGGCCGAAACCAACCAGTTTAAACATAGTGCTATTAATCAACAACCTAGAATCTATCTCAGAATCTCATTTCAACAAATTCAAGGCAAACCACCAATTTCACACAAAGATAACAAATTGGGCAAAAACCCTCAACAGATCCCCAAATCCATGGGTGACAAGTTCAAGAGCCACAAATACACAATTATTATCAGTATTCAGCACAAGAACTGAAATAAAATCATAAACGAGTTCAAGAATCAACAATGGAGTTTAGGGATTTTGGGGCAAAATCCCCAAATCCCAAGCTACAAGGAGTCTAAACAACCATTAGAGAGTAAAGAAGGGAGAGAGAGTAAGAAATGGCCATTAATGGAGCTTGGGAGCTTCAATGGAGGGGGTCTTCCTCCTCTCTTCTCTCTTCTTCTTCTTCCTCTTTTCCCCTTCTTTTCTTCCTTTTGCGTCGTTTTTCGTCTGGGTTGCGACTCCCCCTCCTCTCTCTCTTTTTTGCGTTTAAAATCTCAAATCTGGGCATTTTTTGCGACCGACGACCCACCCTGGGTCGGTCCCGTGGGTCGGTCGAGTCCGAAGCAATTTCGGGGCCGAAAACGCGTTTTTAAGTCCGCCGACCCACCCATGGGTCGGTCGGTGGGTCGGTCCAGGGCAGGCTAACTTCAAAATGTTGTATCTTCTTCGTTCTAGCTCCGATTTTGAATCCGTTTGCGCCCACGCGTTTGTCTCTTCATTACTTTACTCCTATCTGGTTATTCCTCCTGTTTAAAACAATAAATGTGTAAACACCAATGAAACATAAAATAGAGGAAAACAAGCTAGAGTGGAGAAATGAGCATGAAAAGTGTTGATTAAACATGAAATACTCCCCTAAAACATGCTCATTTAGACACTCATCATTAACAACCAAACCAACATTAATACTCAGCCCTTAATCCAACCTCAGTAAGTACTAAACTTAATTAGTAACAATCTCAAGTCTCGTGAGTTAGTGTAAAGAAAACACATACACGACGAGAATAAATTATACCGGTTGCATGCTTTATCTTGTCTTAGTCACCGCAATTAAACAGATAGCACACAAGCCGAGGGACACCTCGTTAGCAAGCAGGTCACAAGAAGGATTGTACCGTTCACCGTCGACCGTTGTTTGATTAACCTTCTTCGGGGTCCCAATTCACAAACCTAAAACATCGATTCATCTTAGGCCATTAGTTTACAACTTACTCAACTTACTTAATTCCTATAAATCCCCACTCAATACCTCTTAAGCCTTTGCCATTTAACCTTATAAACTTAACTTTAAACATTAGGTTTATACTTATTCTTAACTTAAGTACTTAAGTTCTTAGAGTCCTAATCATCAACATCCTATATAATGGCACACTTAATACCAATTAACATCCTTAGAAATAAAAATTTCTTTTTTTTTTTGTGTTAAGGGTCGACCGGACCCACCGACCGACCCAACTAGGGGTCGGTCCGTTCTAGTAACTTTCTGTTCAGACAACAACCCTAGACCGACCCACGACCGACCCATTCTTTATGGGTCGGTCCATTGCCGAACTTCCTGCCTTTTGAAAATTCTCCGACCGACCCAAAGCCAAACCGACCGACCCAAAACCCTCTGGGTCGGTCCTCTACCGAAAATTTTCCTTCGTTAAATCTTGCCCGACCGACCCACGACCGACCCATCCTTATGGGTCGGTCTATTGCCGAAACATTTCTGCTGGGTTAGCAAGGTCCGACCGACCCAGAAAGGGGTCGGACCCTGGGTCGGTCCACTACAGATTCTTCTATTAATATGTTCTTTCAACTCCAAACTCTTCCCTGTATACTATTATGTTCCAACCTCATTTAGGTCCCTCAAATACACTTTAAACAATTCCTCTAAAACCATTAAATCACTACCAATATCCACCTTGATCATTATGCATTTTCATTGTAATAATGCCAACTTCTGATAATGTTTTTCACTAGGTTTCTAGGGGTGGTTCACACCTATTGTAATCTCTATGCAAATGTTTTCTCATCACCATCACATCATCTCCCAAGCATCTTTCATCATCTAGAACTCTCTTTATGCATTTACTTCCTTCACGAGCTTAAGCTTCCATTCCCTCAACACATTATTTCCTTCTAATTGGTTCACCATCTTTTCTAAGTCCTAAATATCTCAAGTACATTCTTTTGACTTCTAACTCCTTCATAGTGTTGCCAAAATCATTTATAACTCATTAAAACACCTTAAGCTCACCCTTTTCATTAAGACAACCCCTAGAACTCCTTAGTCATGAAATCCTTTAAAACATCTTAAACTCTTAGGTTCTTCATTATATTTTGCCATGGGTCCTCTAGTATATTGTTACACTCAACATTTGGCTTTTCTCATCATCAAACAACAAGATCACTCATATCCTCATTGCAACATCTTAAAAACAATCTACACCAAAAACTACACCGCATCACAATATAGTGCTTAAACTTAAAATGCTTGGCACTTAGGCCCTTAAATGACAATAATCTTAATCACTGAATTTCCACATATATTTGCCTTCAACCTGCGAATACACACAACAAGGCTCCATGAAATAAAATGCTTCTTGTAATTCATCACCTCATTGTTTAACTAAGTCTTTTTCTATTGCTCTTTAGTCACTAGTTCTCAATGTAATAGTATTCTTTCTTAGTTTACAACTCCTTCCCAAGGTAAACTCTACACTAAACTTATCATATATCTAAATCCATTCCCTTAAACAACAAACACCTTTAAGGTAAGTAAATTTACCTTGTTCTTTCTCAAGCTTCACAAACTTTCCTCCTTAGTTTTTCCCTCTCAATTTCGGTCACCAATATAAATCTCCTTGCCAATACTCTAAACAATGTCCAATGATTCTAATGAGCACTCAACAACTTATTAACCTCAAGGAATAAACCTAGGTTAAAAATGGGTTTTAAGGTTTTAGATTGATTGTTTACCTTAGTTCCTCAGGCAAGCTTGGGTTTGAAGCTAGAAGGACCTCTCCTCTGAAGAGTAGAAACAAGCTATGACAAGGCATCAAAATGAAGCCTCATGAGTATATATATTTCGGTCAAGAAAAAGGTGATGGAAACCTAGATTTTCTGCACTTTCTTTACCTTAAGAGAATGGAGATGCCAATGGAGTCTCCAAGCTTGAGTTCCTCCTCTAATGGTGGTTTGGCTTGGCACAAAGTGAAGCTCTTGGATTTTTGAAAAGATAGAAAGATGGAGCTTGAGCAAACTAAGAAGAATCTATGCTTTGTTTTGGATTTGGAGCTAAATGAATAGTGGTGTGCAAGAGAAGATGGAGCTAGCATGGGGAAGAAGCTCACGTTGATGGAGAAGGGAGAGAGAGTAAGAAATCGTGGGAACCAAGGGGAAATGAAGAAGTTAGGAGAGAGAGAAGACTAATGTGAGATATTTGTTCCTAAAAGCAAATAGTGACTAGTACATCCCCTCCCTTATTTATCAATATTCCAATCTTGTGTTGTGACTCATCTCCCCTCCTTATAAAAACCGGCCACCCTTAAGTAACCAAGGTACTTTAGTCCTTGTTTGTCAATTAACACTTATATTACTTATGTTACAAACTAGCTTAATTAAATCACTATTCATACAACAAGGCACATTGTTGTGAAATTTTTGATTTCCCACTAATATAGCCTCCCAAATGTGATACTATAGTACACAATATATTTAAGAGTAATGATGGACATTTACCATTCAAAACTCATTTACAAGACAATTTTTCAAAAATGTGCTTTAAGACTCCTTAAAGCACATTTGTGTTTAAACTTGTTTCAAGCTTGGTTTTCTTTGGTAATTGTTTTAAAATGACCATTAGGATATTACTAAGGTCTTAGAACAATATTTGGGTACTCTCCCAAGTCTCTCCAAGCTTAAAGCACGTTTTTGCTTAAACCGCACTTTCGGTGTTTCCTTATATTTCCTTGTTTAAAATGGTTTCTAAATATTCCTAAGGCATTCTTTAGCCTTCTTATACCTTAATTAATCATTAAACACCATATCTAAGTTGGGGTATCATATTTGTGGTGATGATGTTCCCCTTTTTCAAGTTGCAGTCTTCTTCTTCACAATCATACCTGATAAATACCATTGTACACAAATACTAGTGTACCGTGGTAAAAACCAGTATAAATACAGTGTACCGTCATATAGATACCAATGTTACCGTGATAGATACCAAATGTTACTGTCGTACAGATACCAAAGTTACTGGCCAGATACCAATATACTGTCATATAGATACCAATGTACCGTTGTACATATACCGATGTACTTTCGTACATAAACCAGTGTACCGTCATACATAAACCAGTGTACCATCGTACATATACCAGTGTACCATCGTACATATACCAGTGTACCATCGTACAACGTACCATCGTACAAATACCAATGTACCATTGTACAGATACTATCGTACAGATACCGATGTACCGTCGTACAAATACCAACATACCATTGTACAAATACCAATGTACCAAACACCAACAAGTATTAAATATACAAAATATGTTAAAAGAGCAAAAAATAATTTCTTTAAACAAACATATAAACTTTATATCGGGTAGTTTAAAAAATTGTGGAAGTAAAGGAATTAAATATGGCTAATTTAAATAAATATACACATTGTATAATTATGGTAATTAATTACTTAAATTTAAAAAGATAAATTTATATATGATTTTTATTTTAAAATTAAAATATGTTGGAAGTTACCCATAAAAATAGGTATCACTAACTTTTATTAATTACTCAAAACTACAAAATAATGAAAAAAAAACCATCATCCAATAACAGAGAGGCCAGGATATCCAGGGAAGTGATGCATGTCCAGGAGTGAATCCATTGCCCACTTTTATGGACTACATACATTTATCTTTGATACATAAAAACTGAACTAGGTACATTTTAAATTTGGATCATCCTGATATTATATTAAATTTTTTTCAATAGTTACGAGAGTGGGTAGGTTTCGAACCAGAACCATTAGTTCCAAATACCACTCCTCTACGGAGGTTTGGCTCCTAATATTATATTAAATGTGTGTACTAATTTGTTGAATGATACTAAATTTTACAATTACTGTATTTTTAATATATAAAAATTGTATTACTGTAAATTTTGATATGCTGATGTAGCCAACAATGATAAAAAAGGGAAAAGTTACGGAGTGTGTGGATGATGAAAGACGGGAATAAGAAAAAGAATGAGAAAGTAGAGGGAATGAAAATATGATTGATGTATTTTGGTTTTTTTTTATAGTTGATTGATGTATTTTGATTAAAAGTGGGAAGGACAAATGTCACTAGTTTTTGTTTAACGAATAGGGGAATAATAACAAAATTGATGATACTAATTATTTAGAATTGTCTAAACATAAAACTAGCTATCGAATATAATCATGTGAAGTGACAACGTATTACCAAATATTTGAAAGTGAAAATGAAATATGCTTAAATTTATCTGTTTTACGACATAGGGGTAACAGTTAGTAATATTATTGTATAATCAATAATTCTGCGACATTAAATATCACTATGAAATGAAACTGATAATTTGTTGAGCTATTAAGTTAATCTTACGATTCGAACAATTATAATTTCAAGATGGCTATAGTGAAGCAAATTCTTTTTCTTTTTTAAGAAACCATATAGTGAAGCAAATTGAGATATGTTATTTCAGTGGAATAAGTTCCCCTTTTCAATTCTTTTGGGTCCAGTCAAGCATAAACAAGGGACCACATCTCCTTTCCATTCCCTTCTCTTTTCACATCAAAACAGACCCGCTTGTCCGTCTTGCATCTTACATGGAGCTCCTCGAGCTGACCATTGTCCAATCAAATAAATAGCCTTGGTCCGTTTAAGTCGCGTCAACATTTAGCAGTGGACCTGGATAATATGGCCCAATTTTCAAATTTAGGAACTCCCGTTAGCAGGTCGTAGTGGTCCTTCTGAATTTAAACTTGTTGGTTTTAAAAATTCTTTTTTTTGGAAATTTACATGCTCCACCCACGATATTTGGTAAAATTACACGCTCCATCCACGTGGTTTCAAAAATTATTTTCCCAATCCATATGGTTTCCCCGTTTTACATTTAACAACTTTTCTAATTTTCGGTTAATTTAAAAGATGCTTAAACATTGTCCAAAATTGACGAAATTTTACATAGACGATGCTAAAGTGTTATATTTTGGTTTAGTGAGAAATCGAAAGTTTTTTAAGCTTAAATGTGACATGTGGGACCCAATGAACATGTCACATGTTTCATTGGGTCCCACGGGTCACATTTAAGCTTAAAAAACTTTGAATTTGACATAAGATCAAAATATATCACTTTAGCATCATCCATGTAAAGTTTCATCAATTTTGGATAACGTTTAAGCATCTTTTTAATTGAACAAAAATTAGAAAAGTTGCTGGATGTAAAAAAGGGGAAACCACATGGGTGGAGAAAGTAATTTTTGAAACCATGAGGGTGGAGTGTGTAATTTCACCAAACGTCATGGGTGGGGCATGTAATTTTCCCTTTTTTTCAAGAAATTGTTTCAGGTGTAATGATTATTTTATCATCCATTTAATTGTTGGATAAAATTAAAAATATATATAATTTACTAAAATTAATATTTATTAATGATTTAAATATTTCAAAACTGTTATAGATAATTGACTGTTTTAAATAAAAGAAATACATAAAAATGTTTAAAAGTTTGAAAAAAGTGGGTGATTTTGGTCGGTATCGGGTGAGCTAGACCTTAGGACATGATAATCGCTCATCAACATGTCTCGGCTACTTTTATATGTAGTCAAAGATAATTACATTAGATATTCATGTATTAGATGAAACATGTACATTATACCTATAAAACATGTACATTACTTAATATAATAAATATTATAGACAAAAATAATACTTTCAATCTAATTATTTAGTGTACAGATTTTCTTTATTTATTGTACATATTTTCATTATCACCCTAAATGACTAGAGTGGTTGACTTGTTTTTTTTTTTTTAATTTTTAGACATTTTTACTTATTAATTTTACAAGAATAAATTATTTATAAAAAGAAAAAGAATTGGATTTTTGGCAACGCATTTGTCTCTAATTTTAATGGGTTATTTATAGTCTTTTATTCTTTTACGGGTTGATATAAATAACCAACATCAACCAACCATATCTTATTAGAAAAATAGGGCCTATTTATAAAAATATTATTGGCGTAGAATTTATTACATCCTCTGTCGGTGGTGTTTGATCTGTTTTTATTTTCTTGTCCCAAAGATAATATCTTAATTTATATAACTGTTATTGAAACACGTAAAAGTCACATAAATCAAATAATCATTTTGTAGCCGTGTACATTAGGGTAATTTCAGAAAATATATGTTATTAATATGGACAAAGAGATTTTTTTTTGAAAAAGATAAAGTATTCATATTTTTAAAATAATATAATAAATATTTTATATTTTAATATAGAATATAAAATTTATTGCGTGAGTTAGATAACAAATTTTACAAAAAAATCATCAAATAGTGCATATGTCTAATCTTAGAACCGAAGCAATGTGGCATTTTTCACTGTGAATCCACGAGCGTGTAGAACTCAAAAAATAATTTTGACATTTAAAATGTAAAGACTATTATATACACTTTCTCAAAAGCGTACCGGATTTTCAGTTTCACCTAACACCACTTCACAAACACTTCATTTTACTGTTTTCACCGCACACACAAAGCACTAGCAGAGCTTTTAGCTGTAGGCAGTTGTAGTAAAATCATAAAACTGGAACTTCTACATGTTACATATCCTAGAAATCTTAAGGGGAATGTATTATCCCTGTCAAAGCTTGAAATAACTATACTATTATACAAATAAAATACCAGCAAAATACGAAAGTTTAGTATGGAATTGTCAAACGTGATACTTTCAATGTTGCTAACCGAAACCATAGCTCATAATTGTTCCCAAACAGAAGAGTTATATACACTTGATCATGATGGCCTTTAGCATTTTAAGAAAAATGACTATTTGAGAGTTACACACATCCAATTTGACCTTTGAATATCCAGCTTCAAGTGCCCATTTTAGACCAGAGACAAGTAGGGATAGCAATAATGGGTAGGGAAGGTAATGGGTGACGGGTACCCATTTCACCTGTCCACCCGACCCGTAAAAATGTGTGAAAAACCCGAAATAAACGGGTGAAAAATGGACGGGTGAAACAGGTGCGGGTGACGGGTCGGGTGAAGATTTTTCACCCGATCACCCGACCCGTTCACCCGATCTGTCACCCGTATGTACTTATATTAAATAAAAAAAATATACTTATCTCATATTTGTTGAGATAATTTAGAAATATTTTAGCTAATACTTCATGTTTTAATTATGTTATTGATATTACAGATGATGTGGTACATATTATTGAACAAATACGAATGATTTTTTAAAAAATCAAGCTTATATAAAGTGTTAAAAGCAAACAAAAATATATAAACGGGTGACCCGTTTCACCCGTCATCACGGGTGATGAAGTTGCGGGTGACGGGTCGGGTGGAGCATCACCCGACCCGAACCCGACCTGTTGTCATCCCTAGCAATGGGTGACGGGTTGCCGTTTCATCCGACCACCTGACCCGCTAAAACAGATGAAAAACGGGTGACGGGTGAAACGGGTACAGGTGACGGGTCAGGTTGGGTCGGATGAACATTTTTCACCCGTTCACCCGACCCATTCACCCAACTCGTCACCCGTGTATTATTTCAAGTAAAAAAAATACTTATTCCATATTTGTTGAGATATTTTGGAAATATTTTGGTTAATATTCTATGTTTTGAGTATGTTAATGACATTAGTTGATGTGGTATGTATTATTAAACAAATATGAGTGTATTTGTTTGAAAATTTAAGTTTATATAAGATGTTAAAAAATAAAAATTAAATACTTGCTGGAAAATTAAATAAAACGGGCGATGAATTCACCCGTTTCACCCGCGGGTGATGGGTGAAACGGATGATGGATGATAAAGTCACGGGTGACAGGTCAGGTCGGGTGGTGCAGGTGAAAAACAGATGACAAATCGGATGACGTCACCCGTTGCCATCCCTAGAGACAAGTCCTTTAAGAGAGCAAGTGACTGTCACCCTCTTGTTGCATGCAAGAAGAACAAATCCATCACTTTGACGAATCGAACCTGTCAGAGTTGGAGCTTTTCCTCTCCTCCTTTTACAATCACAATTGATTTTTATACCATCCTGCATGAAGTAGACAAAGAGCAAACATTATAGTCATTTGAGTTTTTTAGGCCATTGTAGTTGATTGAAGGTTGACTAAGTTTAATTTCGTGCTAACATAACATAAGTAGCCATCACCTGCTTCATTAGATTGTGTGAAGATATGGGTACGGTTTGATTACTTTAAAAGAGAAACAAAATCCTATTATATGTATGGGTGACACTGGGTCGAGAATCGAGTGGAACATCGACTACAATTGTAACTTGGTTCTATTGTTTTAACCTCAATGGTCAATTTTTAAATATCTATCGTCACCCGTTCATCATCACCTATAGATCGGCTAATAAATGGATGAACACCTTAACATCCACCGTTTCTTAATCATATTATGCCAATTATTTAAATATCCGTAACCATTATAGTTGTTAGAAAGTAATACTACGTACTAAAGAACACTAATGAATTTCCACCAGGTTTTGAGCCAGGAGGAGGGCTGACTAAGCCGGAGGATGATCCTGATGAGGCATATGTGCAGGAAGAAGCTAGACAGACGCTGATCCTAGCTAAAGACCTTGGTTGCGCCATTCCTGATGAGGGGCGCGCTCTTGCAAGCATTAAAGATATCCTTCGCGAGCAGAGAGCAAGTTATCGAAAGCGGTGTCAGGAAGCAAGTGAAGGATCGAAGGATGATTCTGATAGGTGTTCTAGGAATACATCTAAGGGTAGATCTAATAAGGCCTCAGAGAAGAGACAAGTAGGATTTAGCAAGTTTTCACGTGTTAGCAAGATGGTCACGCGTGGCAAAAAGAAAGCTATCTAGGTCGAAGTGCTGATGTGCTTCATTGGCTTGTAAGGTTGTAGGCTTGGATAGGTATGGAGGTTTTATGTTTTCATATTTAAGGGTCTTTGTATCCCTGCCCTTGTGGCAATTTGGGCTTGTGCCTATAATTATCAAAAAAAAACTAATAAATTAACGAGGATTATAATGATACAAATAAAGCAGTGATAGTTCAATCATAGTAAACACGGACCATACTAAATAGTGTAGTACTGTACATATATCATAAATATATGCAGATACTACTGTGTATTAATAATGAACATGATGTGTAGGCATATATTTGCCTTGAAAGCAAAGCCTGCTGCTGTGCATTTCCTCAGCACTAGCTAGCAACTCGTGCTTGCTATTCAGCTGATCATTTTTCCGTCGATCTTCTTCCCTTCTTCTCCACTCAAAGGAGGGACGTTCTACGTAATCAAATCCGCAGAAAGGTAATAAACCCATCACTCTTTCTTTCACCTACCAACGGTGCATGCCCATTAGAGTAATAAAAGGCACCACAAAAATTGACTACAGCCACTCATCGTTAAATATATATTTTTTAAAACAGACTAAAGCCATTATCATTAATCAGGGGCCAAAAGTCAGAATAATGGGACGGTAGAAAGTATCCATAATCTGAAAGAAGTTTATACATTGTGTAGGAAATTATAAGGGTAGTGTTTAGTAATTATACACTCAAAGGCTATTTTGGTAATTAGCCCATATGGGCAAGTTGTATTTTGGTTGTGTAGAAATACCAAACATGCCTAATGAAAGGTGTCTCTATGTGGAGGTATTAGTAGAGTTGTGACTCTTGGGAAAGACATCACTAAAGGGACATGTCTTTCCATACTAATGCAACTCTTCATATAAAGGAATGTTTATAATGAAGGGAGACATCTTTTGGAAGGTATCTTTATGGAAAGACACTATTTAAGATGTGTCTCTCCATAAACAACACTTTCAACTCCTAAAATACCTACCTTGTGATCATTTTCGATACGTTTTTCCGCTGAATGATCTCTGTATTTTTCCACAACAAACTCTCTCAAATACGCTTGTTCGTTGGAGGCATTTACTTTGTGAACAACATTGAATCGAGTATTCGTTTCGATACCGGGATACCGTTGATCAAAGAAGAAGATCTATATCTATTTAGAAGACCAAGTTGTCATCAATTGTTCTTCTACAAGTAAGGTTTTTCCTTCACATTGGAATCTAAATCCCAAAATCAACTTGATCAAAATACAAAGAGGATTCAAACCCCTAGGACTACCATTCCTGATCCTAAACACAACATAGGCATAAACTAAAAGAGAACTAACAAGATTCAAACTAATATTACAACCATCACATTTAAGGCTATCCAGAGACTCGGAAGAACCAATGAGCTTGAAAGTACCCGCCATATTCTTCCTAATCGAACCCACTGTTAGATCACAACAAGTGCTAAGGCTACCCACCCAAAGGACAAGCTCCAGAGCATTTTGATTTGCTATGAAACTAACTGACTGCACCATATCGGCGCGTGAGATACTCTTGGAAGTCAGACCCAGCACCTCAATCACGTGAGAAACTTCATTCTTCCTCACATTTTTGTTCCACCAACCATTTTGCTCTTGATTTTTAGGAGACCCATATCCAGTATAGAGTCTACCGATAAACATCAACAAAAGAATCTTCAAGCCAAAGAGCCAGCTGAACAATTTCTTTCTCAAACTAACAAAAGCAGCGGTAGAACTCCTGCTACCCCTCTGACTAATTTGGAACACAACATGTTTTCCATCACACACAAACTTGCAACAAGCCTCCACCAGCACTAGATGAACATTGATCATAACATCAGGATCCAGATTGAACCGAAACACCAGGTCCAAATCTTGCAGCACTGCTAGGAGGAGACCCACCCCCCAGCAGTAAGACTTAAAGAGAATCATTTCTTCAGGCTACCTTGCTTATCAACAAGGCCTGCCTGTTCTGGATTCACTTTTTTATCTGAAGAATCATGCCTAATCAACTCATTCCTTTAGGCTATAGTCATCTGAAACTTCATATTTGCAGCTCTCCTTTTCTTCTGACCATCAAGATTACTCTCGTTACACTTAGTTCCTATACTGAATTTCTGCTTCCCTTCTCTCTGTTTAAAACCCTCAGCTATCTTAGCACTATCGTCTATCATACCAAAATATCTAGCACCAAATCACAGAACGCTCAACCAGCAAATCCTACTACTTAAGCTACTTGCTAAATGTAACTTACATTTCCATCTTTTTCACCAAGCAAAGTAGTAACAACCTCAGTCCTGATTTCTAGTACTGAAAATAAAACCACGCTACTGGAATCTACACATACCTACCAAATCGTAACCGAATGCTTCAAAAAGCTCGCGATCTCCACCCGAACGATGCTCTACCGTAAGCACGAGCTGCACAGAGGAACTGAGGAACTTAGACGCCTGGTGAGGAAAGAAACAAGCAACTCCTGCGCGCACAAATCCTACACCTCCGACCTAGATGCTTGCAATGAAGACGAAACTTCGAGAGGACACCACCAGCCAGGAAAACCCAAGGAATCACCCAGGCGAAGTCGAAATCGAAGGCAGACGAACAAAGGAAAGAGCAAACTGAAACACAGGCTTGACCGAGAGGAGGAAGAAGGAGACTGCACAAAATAACAAATCTGGAAGCCGCACTGGGAGAACGCGAAGAGGACTGGGATAGGGGTTGAAACACCAATCTCCCTGGTTGCGCAGAAGAGAAAAAAGAGGATGAAAATTGCCTCTGAGATCGCCTTTGGGAAGGACGATACGTACGGACCTGAGAAAACCCTAAAACCAACTTCAGGGGTAAGCGGGCGTCCACTAGAGTCATCGTTAAATGTCTTAATTGCATGTTATTGTTTGCATAGTGATATTATATACAACAATCCAAATATTATATATGTGTTAAACTAATCTTACTTACATAAATGAGATTGGTTGATTGTAACTAGGGGTTGTAATGGTATGAAGTATGTCATCGGGCGGGCGACGTCGTCTCCGGGCTTCATCTTCAGATCATGGCTCTATTCAACATGTCTGTTTTGTAACTGTTTTGGTCTGGTTGTTCTGTACTCCCTCCGTCCCAGTCAAAGTGTCAAGTTTTCTATTTAGATGTGTCGTTTGACTTCAATATTTAATATGTAAGATAATATATTTTAATAAATCTATGTTTTATAATGGAATCCTTACGTGAAAAACTATATATTGTACAACTTAATTTTTAAAAATTACTTTATCTTATATGTTTAATATTAAAGTGGAAAAACATGTCAAAAAGTAAACATGACATTTATGACGGGACGGAGGTAGTATGCGATAGTATGTTATTAGAAGAGAGTGCATGACCCACGCGGGGACCACTCCTTCATGCTGCATTTATGCCATCAAATAACATCCCTGATATGGCTGCATGGAATGGAGGTGAATGGACATGGCAGCTGGAATGGCGGCGAGACTTATTTGTGTATGAGATGGAATTAGTGGATGAGCTGCGTCAACTCATCTGCACACGAGCGCCCCATACAAATATACCTGATGTTTGCAAATGGTTTGACGGGAATAAGTGCACGTTGTCGAAGGACATTAGTCTATCATTAATGTGTGATGAGTCTGCACATGCCACCGAGCTTGAGGCACTACAAAAAAAATGACATTTACCAACAGAATTTTTCCGTTGGTATAGGTAAAATATCCGTTGGTATAGATACGAATTGGCTATTCCAACGGACAAAATTCCGTTGGCATATGTACCGTGGGTATTGACCTGTACCAACGGAAAACGCATCCGTTGTAGCAGGGGTTGAAGCTTATGCCAACGGTTTTTTCCGTCAGTAAAGACGATGAAAAACTGTTGTCAAAACCCAGTTGAACGCACCTATAGTAACGGATGAATCCGTAGGTAAACATTCACCCTATGCCAACGGTTTTTCCGTTAGTAAAGATGATGGAAAAAACTGTTGTCAAAGTCCAACTGAACACACCTATAGTAACGGATATATCCGTGGGTAAACATCCCCCTATGCCAACAGTTTTTCCATCAGTAAAGACATCAGAAAAACTGTTGCCAAAGCCCAAAAGAACACACCTATAGTAACAGATAAATCCGTAGATAACATTCGGCATATGCCAACAGATTTCCCGTAACATCAGCTGTACAAGACACTTTGAAACCAACTTCAATCACATCTAATATATAACATAATGTATTTTTAAATGTTTGCTACAAAGCCTAACAAACTTAAAAAGTTACAACATAGAAAAAGCTAGCCGTTTATAGCGCAACAAGCTGGACAAAATATTTTGGTGTCAGCCTTCAATTCAAAATACAGACATTTTATCCAATAATGTTTTCATTTTGAAATCTAACTTCATCCAATATGTTGTCATTCCATCTACTGCACTATCTTTCAAGTTGATCCATCTTTTCCACTATCTGGAGTACTCGCTGGTGAGGGTGGTTCATTTCCACTAGCACCCGTCGAAGCCTGTAAAAACAAGTAATTTAGTAAGAGATTATTAAATCCAACACTAGCACATGAGTGCAGCACTAAATAGTATAAACAGACTCTAAAAGCAAGATGAAAATTCAAGTGAACAGGATGGACTATTGTGGTCCGCAGCAGCACTTAAACAGGATGGTTAATTTCAAATACAAACGTATAGCATTCTACAAGGATATATTACCAATAATATAAAGAAATGGACTATTGTGGTCCGCAGCAACACAACTAATTAAAGAAGCCAGCCTGGTGCTTTGCATTAAAATAATGTCCAATTCTTAGAAAACAATCTCAACAAAATCAACCTATCTTTACACGCGAAGGAGGTAAACAGTTTTGATTATTTTTCACACTAAAAATCAATGAAAATAAAATCTATACAACAAGAAAAACAACGTTGCTAGATTCCATCACCAGAAGACAGTCCTAGTCTACAAAGGTTTCAAAAAGTATGTATCTGATTGGGAGGTTTTAGTACTGCCTACGCTTGACTAAACAACACACCACATAATTTCAGACAATCCAAACTGACAATTTGATAGAGATGTGGGGACCACCGTGAGACAGAACTGAAAAGTTTGGCATGTCTACAAGAGGAGGGCCAAAAAGCAAGCAGCAACAAACACACAAGTGACACCACCGAGATGAAAAGAGAGGGACCACTGCCAGCTATGTCCTATCCTCAATACTACTGCTGTTTCTGTTATTACCTTTCTGTTATTATGATATGCCCTATTTCGATTTCTTCTAGTAGCAAGACTATAAATATGTAAGTAGGAGAGTCCGTAAGGGGCATCTGGAGAATTACCTTATTAGGCCATTTCTGGTTATGCAGGGTACGCCCTGAGACAATAGGCTCCTTCAGGAGAGTTTTCCCTGTTTCATTGCCTGACCTGTTTTGGCAATCTGCGTGCAAGGCTTCACGCCATTCTATCCCATGAACTAATATATTGGGCTATCTCATTTATCTGTTGTCTACATGAGTCCTGGCTACTTTATTCTTATCATAATTACACAATCCAAAGCTTGACTAAACAACACACCATAGAATTTCAAACAATCCAAACAGATAATACACAATCCAAAGCTTGACTAAACAACACAATACAAAATTTCAGACAATCCAAACAGACAATTACACAATCCAAAGCTTGACTAAACAACAGACCATAACATTTCAAACAATCCAAACAAACAATTACACAATCCAAAGCTTGACTAAACAACACACCACAAAATTTCAGACAAGTATTGGTTTAAACAATTAAAGACGAGTCAAGTTATTTGTCTATGTGACCCGTCCAATTAACACACAAAAAAGGAACAAAATTGAATTGAAGGCCATTGCTGAATACCTGGACAATTCCACTGTCTATCATTAATTTTTCCACTGAGAAGCTTGGACTGAAGTCCTTGATCACATCCGCTAAACCAAAGACCACTTTGTACAATGCATCCACTTCCTTCTGACGAGTCTCTGACATTTTTGAATTTGAAGACATGCTCCATCGGACAGCATCACCTTCCCCATACACCTCACACGTTTTTCTCTGGTCCTTTATATTTATAGTAGACATCATCTTTCCAGCTCAGCTCTTCTCCTTTAGACTGTGTAGAACCAGTAGCTTCTAGGTCAGCCTTCATTGCTTCCTATAAAAATGCAAATCTACAAGTCAGTAACTTTCATCACACTAGTTATAATCAAACAACATAAAAATGATCAAAATATAATACCGCAATTGTTGCAGCCTCTGGTGTCACATACTCGCCCGTTCTTTTGCTATAACGATTTTTGATATAAAGAGCCGCACGAGATGAAGGATTACCATTTTTTTTCTACATTTATTGACGATGATAAAAACAGTAAGTGACACACATTCATAATGAAAGCAAGCCCATCAAAATGATATTCAAGACAATTAATTAAAGAATTCACCTCCTCATGTATACATCTAGCAAACGTCTTAGAGCCCGCTGTATGAGGCTCCTTGCTCTTGCCCTTGTTTATTTTGTTTATCTCACTAATATGCTACACAACAGTATAAGTTCAAAATCAGTACATTAACAACACTTTGATATGCTATTACCGACACCATCATGTTAATTTAATTTAATTTTGATTTACTTATGTATACAAGAAACGTACTACTATGTAGGAAAATGAGTAGTAATAGCATATACCGTTTACTTTGCATAATATACTATAGACATGTGTTATCGCATTCAGTCAATCACTTGTAGTTATATCTAAAATGATAATACATACCTTAGCTGAATCAGTGAGCCAATACTTGACCAACGACCTGAATTGGACTTTATCCACCCTATCGTCACTTAGCTCTTTCATCATTCGGTCCAAAGATTTGCTTGCATCAAAAAACTTGTTCTTCAAACCATTTTTCCATGCCCTCCATTTGTCATTCAAATCAGTCATTACCCATTTCTCGGTCTTCTCCGTCAAATTTGGTACAAAAGTAAACTTTGACTGTGGAAAAAAAAAGCTTAATCATATATTAAGAAATTGTATGTCTAACATAATAAAGAAATTATTGAAAGAGAACAGAATCACATAATCTTTCCATATCAAGCACAGAAGCAAGTAAACAGTATAAGTAGTAAAAGGAAAAGAGAACAGAAGCACATAATCTCAGTTATATCATGAACACAAACATGCAAAATATAATGTATACACCTGTACAAGTTCCCACATGTCATCTTTGTTTTTCTTTGGTAGTTTACGCCAATCTTCACAGTCAATTGGAGCATATGATGAGTTCCGAGAGATGGTGCCTAGGAAACGAGTGAGTGTTGTTGCCTCTCCACCAACAGGAACTCCATATTCATTCAATTCGACCTTAATCTTTTTGTTTGGTTCTAGCTCCCACACATCAACCATGACAGTTGCACCTCTAATTTCTTACAACTTTGTGCGACTTCTATTAGTGCAAAATACATATACTAAATTGTTAATAAAATAATACTATAAAACTTACTTTGTATTTGTGTTTAAACTAACTAAATGGACAAACCTTTTTGTCCACTCTCAGTTTGACGAGTTTCAGTATCTGTAGAAACAACATCATACATATACATATACTAAATTGTCAGTACAATAATGTTGTAAAACTTTGTGCGTATTTGTGTTTAAACTAACTAAATGGACAAACCTTTTTGTCCACTCTCAGTTTGACGAGTTTCAGTATCTGTAGAAGCAACATCATACATATACATATACTAAATTGTCAGTACAATAATGTTGTAAAACCTTGTGCGTATTTGTGTTTAAACTAACTAAATGGACAAACCTTTTTGTCCACTCTCAGTTTGACGAGTTTCAGTATTTGTAGAAACAACATCATACATATACATATACTAAATTGTCAGTACAATAATGTTGTAAAACCTTGTGCATATTTGTGTTTAAACTAAATAAATGGTCTAACCTTTTTGCACACTCTCAATTTGATGACTTTCAGCTTCTGCAGAAATCATCATTCCCATGGGTAGCATCATCATTCCCATGGGTAGTACACGTTGCTGGTGGTTGTTCATATACATTTGATGCGCAACCACTTTCTTGAACAGTCACAATGTTTAAACATCTTTTTTTCCCCATAATTCACCTGTAATTGTAAATAGGAAATAGCACACTTTAGTTGCATAAATATAAAGTTAAAAATTGATCTTGAAGTAGTAAAGCATACTATATAACCGCAACGCGAGAATTGCTTACTAGAAAGATCAGTAACAATCTATTTGAGCAGAAACTACAACCAAAGATTTGAAATTGATGTAAGAAAGTACAAAAAAGGCAAATGAGAATCAACACACACTTAAACATATCCAAAAGTAATGTTTCTTAACAACTAGTTATTGTTCATCACTAAACATCAAACAAAATCTAGAAAATCATCTTCTTCGTCTTCTTCAAGATGTTCTTGATGTTGATGTAGTGTATCGTCTATGGTTTCTTCTTCATCCATGTCATCTCTAACCAATGAATGTTGATCGAAATCTTCTGCACCAGCTTCTACACCCAAATCAAGTAATGGTTTCTCACCCATGTCATAGAGATCCCTAACTTTACATGCCTTACAACCAACCAATCAATCTGAAATGGATCTTTAATATAGTACACCTTTTTGGCTTGGTGAGCAAAGATGTATGGATCATCTCCCCAGTTAGATCCTCCATGGACTACATGCGCAAAATTGACAAGGGTGATTCCGAACTTATCTTATTTACAACCTCTGTTGACATCAACCCAATCACACTTAAAGAGGTCAAACTTTTTAAATCCAGAATAGTTCAATTGAATAATCTCCTTAATGGATCCGTAGTAGTTCACTTCACCACTCAACGGATGAGTATCTCTTGAACTTGCATAGCTGTCACAAGTTACTTGCACCACAACCCCGTGGTTTTGGGTTTTCAAATATCTGTCATGTTCCTTTGTGTGAAATCTATACCCATTGATGATGTAGCCACACAAATGTCTTGCTAATTCATTAGGGCCACGAGCAAGCCACTTGAGCTCACTGGTTATTTCATCACTTTTTTCTTCTAGACGTGCTACCTAAGACATATACAACACATTATTCAAGGTATAAAAAAACATAAATAAGTTGCTAAAATTGGTAGTATAAGGGTATAGATGGACCCTCTCATGAAACCAGTTGGGAAAGTCTTCAGAATGAGCTTTCTCTAACTCATAAGGCCTCATCCTTCTGCCACGTACTTTTCTTTTCAGATGTTCTTTGTGTTCCCTGATAAATGATTGAATTTAGTAACTTTCAAGAATGTACATCATGAGTCTTCTTATAGGTACCACTCACATTCGAAACTTGGTGACTGACTCAAGGTTAAAAAGCACATATCTATGTGCTTGTAGCAAGGATTTTGCATCAAGCTTTACTCTTGCAACTCTCCTCCTCTTCCCTGCTACAACTTCATCTATCAACTTTCCTCCTAATGGTCGGCCTGTGTTAACGCATCCATGTTCTTCTTCCAACTCTTCAACATAATCATCATTTCTCACAGGTCGAGTGAACCGAGTTTCTATGCCAGAAAAGTATCTAGAGCAAAATGTCAAACATTCATTGGCTATATAACCTTCAGCAATGGAACCTTCTGGATGGGCTCTGTTTCTTACATATGACTTCAGTGTGCACAGAAACCTACAATGTGTCACCTTTTAGTATTTCAGAAAATCAACATGAAGTGGTGCTAGTTTAAGTCTAAGTTTTAGAATACCTTTCAACTGGATACATCCATCTGTAGCATATAGGACCAGCAATCTTAGCTTCTACAGCCAAGTGGATAATCAAATGGATCATCACAGTGAAAAATGATGGGGGGAAAATTCTTTCCATTTTGCTCAAAGTAAGAGGTATTTGAGACTCAAGAAGTTCAAGATCCTGAACTGATATCACCTTCGAACAAACATTCTTGAAATAATTGGATAACTCAATAAGGACCATGGTGACATCATCTGGTAGATGGCCTCGTAAAGCCACAGGTAAAATTTCTTGCATTAGCATATGACAGTCATAACTTTTAAGACCTAACAACTTCTTTTGGGCAAGTTGCACACAACGTGAGATGTTTGATGAACATTCATCTGGAACTTTAATCTCCTTCAAAACTTGCAAAAAACCAACTTTCTCCTTATTTGTCATCTGATAGCAAGCCTTTGGTAAATATATTTTTACACTACCATCTCTCTTTTTTGGATGGAGAGCACTTCTTATGCCCATTGCTTCGAGATCATATCGAGCCTTAAGGTTGTCTTTCGACTTTCCAACTTGACCCAAACAAGTTCCGTTGATGTTGTCAAAAGTATTTTTTTCAATGTGCATTGCATCAAGACTGTGACGAAGTAGGTTGTCCTTCCAATAAGGAAGTGAAAACAAAATTGTTTTTCTTTTCCATGGACCAAGGAGAGTGATGTCTTCAAAGAACTCATAACCATCAAGTTTTTCTAATATGTCATCACCAGATAAAGGGATAGGAGGAGGCCTAAACTCTTCCTCACCATCAAAATGTTGACAGTCTGCACGGTAGTTGTGGTCATCTCTTAGCCATCGACGACTACCCATGTAACAATATTTTCCACCATGTTGTAGCCACCTTGATGTTGTATCAAGTTCACACTGAGGACAAGCAAATTCTCCTTTGGTGCTATATCCCGAAAGAGTGGCATATCCAGGGAAATCACTGATTGTTGTCAACACTGCTGCATGCAATTGAAAATTTTCATTTTGAGAAGTGTCAAATGTTTCAACACCCACATCCCACAACTCCTTCAACTCTTGTATAAGTGGTTGCATGTATACATCAATCTTGTTACCAGGAGCTTTGGGGCCAGGGATAAGTAGAGAGAGGATAAAATTTGGTTGTTTCATAACCATCCAAGGGGGTAAATTGTAAGGAATTAAGATGACAGGCCAAGTGCTATGAGTAACATTCATGGTTCTAAAAGGATTAAAACCATCGGAGGCCAAAGCTAAACGAACATTCCTAGGATCTGATGAAAACTGTGAGTGTTTGGAATCAAAGTGTTTCCAAGCTCTGGAGTCGGATGGATGTCTCATTAGATCATCATGTCGAGGTGCATCATGATGCCATCTCATTAGAGATGCAGTTTTTTCAGACAAAAACAACCTTTGCAGCCTTGGTTTTAAAGGAAACCAACGTAATACCTTTGCAGGTTTCCTTTTTTTTGCTGGTGAAAGTGTAGTACTAGCATCTTCGTCACCGGAAGCGGTCTCCATCCACCTAGAAGCCCCACAATCACAAAATTCTGCATCTTTCTTATCACCCCAAAATAACATGCAATCCTTTGGACAAGCGTGAATCTTCTCGTAACCTAATCCCAAGCTTGAAATCATCTGCTTAATTTCATAAAATGTCTCAGGTAGTAGATTACCTTTGGGCAATATCTCTTTTAGAAGCTTCAATAACATGGTGAATGACTTGTTAGTCCAACCATTAAGACACTTGAGATGATACAACTGAACCACACATGATAGCTTACTGTGTGTTTGACAATTCGGGTATAATTCTTGATCTGCATCTTTCACCAACTTATAGAATTTGTTCTCTGCCTTTGATGGTGTTGGCGGTGGAGGACTTATACCATGTTCATCTTCCATTTCATTCATTCTATCATCCATCATCATTGGTTGACCGATGTCATGTAAAAGATTCATAATACCATGGTCAGAGATGGTATTTGTCGATTGAGAAAAGCCATGGTTGAGGCACGCATCATATCTTCACTACTTAGCCACTTATCAATATTGAGATTTTTCATAATTCCTTCACCAAGTAAATGTTCAAACACTACTTCTTTCGAACGGTGGTATAGAGTAATACACCTTCGACAAGGACATTTTATCTTCGCATCCTCAGGTTTCCCTTCAAAGAGACAATCCACCAATACACGAGCACCATTTTTGAATTCTCTTGATGTTTTTGGTTTAAGAGTCCAACTTGTATCCATTGATAACACTTCCTTCCAATAAGGCTAAACTGCTAAACTATGTAAACAGAAGTAAATTTAATAATTCGCTATCAAATCTATCTAAATCTGTAACAGCAGTATAAAAGACATTATAGAAGCATTTGTAAGCTTTTATCAACGTTAAGAAGTATTGTATCTGGATTTAACGAAACAGTAGCAGCAGCTATTCAGAAGCATATATGAGAAAAATGTAAGTTTCGGAGCTATTTCAAATTGTCATATCCACAACAATTGAGCTGGAAAAATAGTAAAAAGCTTCAGCCAAGAAAAACACTTCTTAGAAGTGCAATAACAGCTAAGTTTAGACTAGTTAAACAAACCATTTACACTCAAATATTATGTCATTCATAACAGTGTAACAGGTTGAAATTTATAGTCCAAAACAAGTATTTGATAGCTAAAGCAGAACAACTGCAATAACAGTAACAGAAGAAAACAGATCAAACATTAGTTTCCGGTACTCTGAATGGAACAAAATTATTCTAGTTTTCTGGCATGAACATGTTATCCACTCATTCTAAAATATGTAAATGGTTTTACAATGTAACCAAAATTGACAAATTGCAATACTGATCAAAAGAGAGGTAAAAGAAAGAACTAATTGGAATGTTTAATTGATCATCTTCGTTGAAGTGTTATCAGTCAAAGGGAAAGGATCAAACAGGTAAATGTGTGGAAAAGTTTGAAGAAAATTATGGTGGCTACAATTCTGGTTCGAAGATTAAGGCAATGATTAGTGTTGGTAAAGATGGCTTAAACTAGCCATGGATGATTTTAGTTATGGTTTTTGCTCAAGATAGAGATCCTTTGTGTTTTTTCAACCTGGGAAGTATATATATTGTAAACAAATGGTCATGCGCACGATCGATTGAATCAAAATTTTGAGTAGGTGTAGAAATAGTATAATAAACGGGGGAACATATATACCAATTAAATTATTTATTCAGTATTTTCAAAGTCGATTAATTTGGGAATACCATAGCAAATTCATCGAGTCTGTTCTACTGAACTTGATTACATACCTATTGATGCGTGAGGTGTGCTCTTCCTTCTCTGCTTTGTATTCCTAGTAAATTTCGAGCTTCAGGAAGAAGGATTTCAAGGACTGTTTCAAAAATAGAGAATACCACAAAACAATTAAAATATTTAACAATTAATTGTACATTATGTTATAGAGAATAACAATTAAAAGATAACAAAAAAATTTCCATTCTGTTATATAAAATACCTAACAACACGTGTATAATATTCAACAACTAAATGTTCCACAAAATCAGATACCTTATAATTTTCAACCGATTACTACCCTTATTATTCCCCTGATCATTAACAATGTTCATACCCCCACCACCTCTCCTAATCAAACTCCCAACCATTACAACTCATTGTTAAACTTATCAGTTGATGCAGTAAGACCTACCACTCCCTACTTGTTGAAGAGTCAATCTTGGAGAGTAATTATACATACAACACGATCCACCACCACCACTCTTCATCAACAAATCCCCTAAACTCACTAAATTACCACCACCACCCATAATAACTGCAGTATAATATCATATTGCCTGTGTCGTTCCTTCCATTCTAGCATAGAACCATTAACCGGGGCTAGCACATATAGTAATAGTCTCACCCATGTATACAAACACAGTAGTTTAAAAAATTCTGCAATCTCTGTCAACCACAAAAAAGAGAAAGGGAGCTAATTACCTATCAGGCTCCGCTAATAATTAGCCAAATATGATTTATGCCATCAGGGTAGGGGTACGCATTAATTTCCATACTATGTTCAAATGTCATATCTTCTGTGTACATGTGTCTGATAAGCTCAAACTTTGAAATAGCAACATCAATTTAGCAAATGCTTGTTGAGCAAAGGTAGTAATAGGCTCAAACCACACTCGCTTAGCTCCAAAAAAATTACTCCCACTCAAACCTAACCGGCACAGAATATCTAGAGTAGAAAAGTTCTCCAATTTTTTTTTCTCTCTTACTGTAAAGACAACGAATGAAGAAAAATAAACAAAGATGGGAGTAGAAAAGTTCGGTGTTTCAGCAACCTTACCGTGGCACCTGGGAGCTAGCGCAGCCGTCAGTGAAGCAGAGAGTGTTGGTGACTGAGATTAATGATGTTGATTCCTTCTTCCAGTTCCCACTTTCTGAGTTTGGTTTCGACAATTAACCCTAGGTGGAAGACGGGCGTAATTTTTTTTGCGGAAACGTGATAGAGCTAGCTAGAAGACGGGTGCCCAGGTAGAGAAGATGGGCGTGCAAGGCGGGAGAAATTTTTTTGCAGAAACGTGATAGAGCATGCTAGAAGACGGGCGCGCAGGTGGTAGAGAAGATGGGCGCGCAGTACTGAAATGTGGTAGAAAAAAATTCATCGGCGCGCTCTAACAGTAGAAGGCGGACGGGCAATTTTTTTTTTGTATGCTATGCCAATGAAAGATGTATCCGTAAGTATAAGCCTCCCGCGTGAATAGCCTAGGCCTACATAAGATATATCTGTGACTAAAGCACCTTCCATCTCATTCTTAAAATTGAACTATCCCAACGGAAAATTAAGTCTGTTGGGAAAAGCTTCCGTTGGTAAATGTCATTTTTTTTGTAGTGAGGGTATTGATGTCAAAAGTATCTGGTGTGGGTTCTGTGAGCCGCGTGTAAAGATAGTTCTCTGGTTACAGTAATGAGGAGGCTGCTGACTAGAGATGTTCTGTTTGAAAGGGACGTCATCACTTTGGGGCAAAGCCTCTATCCGTGGTGTAACGTAGCCATGGAAATCCAAGAGCACGTTATCTTATTCTACCCGCGTGTTATTGGTATCTAGATGGATTTGTCAAGATGGTGGAACTTGCCTCTCTTGTCTTACAGTAGCACGCGGGTGAGACCTATAAGGCTTGGTTCTCTGTGGTGTTGGGCAAGAAAGCGAGACGTATATGGCGTCCTACACTTGGCTATGGAGTTTACCATGTGTGGCAAATGAGAAACAATGTGATCTTTAAGAAAGAGGCTCAGTTGAACGAAAAGATATTGATACAAATAAAACTTGGGGTGTGGAGATGGACTAAAACTTGGTGGAAAGACCTACCTTTATCATGTGATAGGTTCATTGGTGCGGTGTCCTTGAAAGATTATATTTAGCATGTTAGATTGTGTTATGCTGTGACTGTGGAGCGTGTGTTTTTTCTTTTTGCTAGCTGTAAGTTTGTAATCGGATGCAGTGGGTACTATTTTTCCTTGCTAAGCTTTTTCCCATTGGGTTTTGCTTAGTAAGGTTTTAATGAGGCCCGTTTTGTCAACCCATCCACCTGGTTTACCAGTGTAACACCCCTACCATTATTACAATCATTACCGTCCAATCTTCTCGTGCTTCCGAGTCACGCAGCGGATACTTACTTACATACAATGGGTGATACAATGCCGTTAGTCACCCACGTGACTAACAAGGCTACTACTTCTACATACAGCATCGGTCTGATGGACCGGAATATCCGAGTGCTACACAAATACAAGCTTCACTACAATTACCAATTAGGTATTACAACTTCCCATTCAATACAATACTCCATGAGTTCAATACATGTTAATACACCGAGTTTACTAAGATCCTTATACAAGTAGAATACCTCTTCCAATTTCATATACACTCATTAAGAGTCTACATCTACCCATTCCTCACAACTACTTACTTCCTATGTACAAGAGGTGTGCTAATTAGTGCACCTCTACATTCTACTACTACCATCCAAATGTAGTCACTGGTCTCGTGCCTTGACCATATCCTCTTCGGGTACCTGCACACTAAAAACGTTCCCCCTAAGGGGTCAGCTTTCGCTGAGCTTGATAACCGCATACCCCGCGTACTAGTGAGGGTACGCCGACCACTTGGTTGAATACATGCGATTGATTTCATTCAAACATACATGCATACATGCTCTTATACACAATGTTACAATACATTACACAATGAATACATACATACACTTCAATGCGTACTCATCAATACATATATGGTATACTATACAAACCATCAGATACGTTCTTACCTTTTTGAAATCCGCAATACACAATACATATACAGTACATACGCAATACATACGCAATCCACCATACTTGTTAGCTCATGTTGGTCCACCCGGGTTAATCGGGTGGAGATTACTCTTTTACTCGTTCCACAGTACTTCGCATACATACTCATACTCATACATACTTACTTACTTACTTACTCTTACTCATGTTAAGTCGTCGGGACCTCCGGCCCGGGGACTACTCCGTCCCACCACCGGGATTTACTTGACTCACCAATCCGGGATGCTACCCATTTAAGGGATTTGGGCCACGGACCAGTTTAAGAGTCAGGAATCGGATCCAACCTCTTGTGTCTCCTCATCCTCACGCGTGGCCGAAGCTATATCGGACTTCTACTCATTCCAGTTTACTCACTTAAGTTAGGAGTTAGGTAGTTAGGAATTAGCAGAAGTCATTCATACAAGCCACATACACAATTACAATGCTCAATACTCATTTATACGAAATACAATACGATACTTAAGTACAATACAAGATTCGAATACAATTCATCATCATTCATATGTTTCATGAATTATACAAACTAGTGTTCAAGACAATAAATATCAAGAACAACATAAGTCAAGCACAGATAAGTGCAATATAGTCCGATTCATGCATTTATCTTATTTAGGTGATCAAATAAGCACACAAATCGGGGTAACCAGATTAGGATACAGGGCATGAAGAAATCATACCGTTCACCGTCGTACTTGTATCCCAACGTTCCTCCGGTGTTCACAAATCAAATTCCTATGATATACATACAATCGAATGATTAATCTAACTATCATTAACTTAATTCGATTACTCTTACGTTTCCTAACTCATACTGACTAAGTCTTTACCTGATTTACACTTATATTTCATTTACTTACTTTTCATTACTCATCCATGGTTTACTTACATATATATATATATATATATATATACATATGTATAGGTGGGTATACACATACACACACATATATATATATATATACTAGTTATAATCCTAGAGTTTTTTTTTCTTTTTTTTTGTAAGTTATGGGTCATCCGACCCACCGTCCGACCCAAGCCTGGGTCGGACCATTCCAGTAGTTTCGGTTCTGTTGTCTATGCTCTGTCCGACCCACGTCCGACTGCCCTCTGGGTCGGACGGAGTCAGAAAGTTCGACGACGGAATTTTTGCCTGTCCGACCCACGTCCGACTCACGGCCCTAGGTCGGACCATTCCAGAAAGATTTATTTTCGTTGCTTAAGCCCTGTCCGACCCACTGTCCGATCCAGGCTCTGGGTCGGACGGTAGCAGATTGTGCTACAGGCCTTATTTTTCCTTCCCAATTTCACCCATTGCTTCCCCAATCTTCCTACATACATCCTAACATGTTTTAGTACTATTTAAGCCCTCTAAATCACCTTAATTCATCCACCAAATCCATTGCTAAATCCATTAATCATCTTACGCATTTCCTCACTTCTCCACCAACACATGTAATAGTTTTTCTTACACTTATGCTACAGATTTTACAATTCAATTCTCTCGTCCAATACTTCCTCAATCCTTGCCATTCCTAGCATTCCAAATACTTTTCCAAGCCATTGCATTACTTATACCCAAGTCCAACTCTCCTCTTACCAAATCTTGCCCACTAATTCTTCCTAGTTCTACAATGCAATTTAATATCTCTTTGCTACAGATTTTGGTTCCTACCTCCTCCCTACTTAATTTCCTCTCCTAATGCCATTCCCAAGGCCTACAATGCATTGCCTCACCTCTTCAAGTCCAACACTCACTCCCTAGGTCATGTACATAAGTTCTCCTAGTTCCTCCAACACCATTCAACAACTCCTGCTACAGATTTTTCATTCTTTCTTTCCCTTACCACAACTACTACTCATAGTTATTAAACATCTCTACTAACTCCAATACACCCTTGGTTTTCCCATTCACCAAGTCCCCCATACATGTACATATCCCTACCAAAATTTTGCCATGGTTCATCTACATTTCTCACTTATCCACATATGTACTTTCTCATCAATTCATCCCTATTCTAGCCAAACCACAAGGGTTCTACCAGCACACATACAATATAAATTCCTCAATACTTTCTCAATTCACAATTTCAATACACATTTACATCACACTTGGCTCCAAAGCCTACAATTCAAATACTTGCTCTTAAATACTCAAACTTCACAATCCTCAATACTAGTACAAGGTTTTAGGTTCTTTAAATATTTTACCCATTCCCATTACTCTAATGCAATAGAATTTAACATTAGGAAGGAGCTCTTACCTTGAGCTTATACTTCCTTCTTTCTTTCTCATTTTTCCTCTTTCTTCCTTTCTTGCTTGTACTCATCGGTCAAATGAGAGTGGAGTTGTCCAACTCCATCCCAACACCCAAGAACACAAAAATTGCATTTTAATTATCCTTCTAAACCCTTAAAGAATTCTATTTCAAATAAAAGGCTTAGAGCACAAGTTAGGGTTTTACCTTTGGAGATCTTTGAGAGGGATTCTCACCCTTGAATCAAGAAGGGGATTACTCCACCATTGGAGGGTTGAAACAATGCTCCAAAGCAAGAGAAAAAACAAGGTAAGAGAGAGAGGCAAAATCGGCCATACAAAGAGATGGAGAAAGGTGAGGTCTTTCATGGAGATTTTTACCTTGTTGGAAAGAGGAGACTCCAAGCTCCATAATGGTGTGCTTTTCTCTTCAAATGGGGAAAACCCATGTAGATGAATTTACTCATTTTTGGATTTTGAAAAGATAGAAATGTAGAGGATGATGAGGGGATTACAAATATGTAATTATTTTTGTGATTGGAGCTCAAATGGAGGTAGAGCATGGGAGAGAAGTGGGAGTTGCCATTGTTGTTGTTGGGGGAGCTCCAAAATCGCAGCCCAAAGGAGGAGGAAGAGGGAGAGTACGGGGGAGAAGGAAGGAAAGAGAGGGGTGAGTGAAATGAGAGAGTGAGGTGAGAGAAAAGGGGTAAAGTACCCTTTTCACTTTATTGCTTTTTGCTTTTAGCTCTCTTATTTAATTAGCTAGTTACATGTATGTGTGAGGGAGTTATTTGACTGATAAAACCGACCCCCTTACTGTTATACTAGCTGGAGCGTTTTTCGTCTTTTACAGAAACGCTCGTTATTTTACCCGGTTTAGGCACTATTCACTGACCGGGCCCGTTTTCCGGAATTTCCTCGTTTAATTATTTTATTGGTTATTAAGTTTTCGTAAATGCTTAATAATATTTATTTAATGACTTATAATTTTTACGGGTCTGTTTGACCACTTAAAGTCACGTTTCCGGGTTTTCTCGAAAAACGTGCGTTAAAGCTCTATTAGCGTTTTAATACATTATTTGGATCCGTTTTCTTCGGGAGTTGTTCCCATATATTATTTAGGTCTTATTAAACCTTTAGAATCCATATAATACTCTAACCTAGGTCTCATACCTCCTATGGTTATTTAACGCTTATTTAGCGTTTTCCGCTTTTTAAGCGTTTCTTTATTTCTTTTGGATTTATTTTTCCTCACCAAT
Source organism: Limonium bicolor (assembly GCA_023374045.1). NCBI lineage: Eukaryota > Viridiplantae > Streptophyta > Magnoliopsida > Caryophyllales > Plumbaginaceae > Limonium > Limonium bicolor. The sequence continues at coordinate 360,376,860 of CM041777.1, read as the reverse complement.
ACTACTTAAGCATTATTAGGCTCTTAAACAAGGATTAGGATAATCTTGATCACTATATTTAAGTTTGGGGTATTTCAACCAGGAAATCTTATTAATAATATGGCCTAATGGCCCAAATTATATTAAAAAAATATGTCATGTTTATGCCAAAACCGAACGGAGTCAGGCCTCGTCTCCACCTTTTATTTTTGGGCTCAGCGCCTGGGTGGACATCTTCTTCAAGAAGGCAGCTCAACTCCCTGGCCCTGCTCTCGAGATATCACTCCCGGGGTCCTTTCTGTGCTACTTGCATCCAAGTACAATCCCCGGGGTAGATATATTCATGGTCCGGCAAGAATCAAAGTGACTGTGCCCAGTTTTCACTTTCAGACCTTGGCCCCGGGCCCTACCTCCGGGCCTCTCCTTCAGATTGCATTATTAGAAGAGAGTATTAAAGATAGAAAAAGTTGCTCCAATAGAATAGTGCCACATGTATACAAGCTTAAAGATAAGCTTATAGAGGTGGAAGGCTCATTTGTGAAGAGAGATAAACACTTAGAAAAGCTCCAAAGATTGTAATACCAAAATATCAAGAGAGGAATAAAGATACTGTTAATAAGTGAATATAGGCCGGTTTCTTGGCAGAACCACTATAATTCTCGGTGTTCAGTATTCAGGATCTTGGGGTAGCGTATGTAGCTGTCTTACAGGGTCCGCGTGTGGAACACCAAATCACACGTTAACATTTTGGTAAAGTGTCTATTATACAGCCGGAAGCACGCTTGCTTCCGGTCGTTGATGAGGCATCTCCAATTATATGACAATTTTTGTTTTCATATTTTGTTATTTAAAATTATATAAAACAAATCATTTTAACTTCTCCACCGATTTAGAAATTATTTCAACAATTTACGGTTTTAAAAGATTCATCTCTCTTAAAAATCTACTAATACATTCTTGTCACAATTATCTTCATTCTTCTTCTCTTTCTTTCTCCTCGTTCTTGTCACAATTATCATCGTTCTTCTTCTCTTTCTTTTTTCTCCTCCACACTCTGTCACTTCAAATTAAACTCAGATCGGTCCAAAATTTTCGCTACTAGCATCGATGAATAAATCAATGGAATTGAATGATGAAGAACCATGGAAACTTCTCAATGTCGTAACCACATGTAAGCTATATAACCATCGATCTCATCATTTTTTTACCAGTACACGATAGATTTTACTTATCCCACATTACTTTCATCTTCAGCCAATTGGCCGCCGGTAAGAAAAAAAAAGTTAATACAATTTAATTCTCTGTTTAAATTTGGAAAACTATTTTAAAAACTTTCTTGTTTGTGTTTAAATACTATGTATTACTTGTTCAAATTTTAACATACTTTGTTCAAAAGTTACTTCATATTATTCCATTATTTTTTTGATTTATATTATTCCATTATTAAAGTGAACATTTATGTTCAAAAATATAAAATTAGTTGTTCAATTTTTTTTAAAAAATTTGTTCACAAATTTGATACTAGTTGTTCATCCAAAATTTATCATGAAACAATGTCAATATAATTATACCATATATATTTCTTTGACCGTTTTTTGAACATAAGTTGAATGTTCATATTAGCAATGTACGTTGTTCAACATTTTAAACCATTTGTTTAAATTTATTTCATTTTGTCACTAAAATTTGCTCAAATTAAAATTTCATCTAGTTGTTCATGGATAATTATATAATAAAAGAATATTACTACAATTTATCAATTTTAAATAGGATTATCGTATTAAAAATTTCAAGATACATGGTAAACTATTAACACACTAAAAAAGTTCTGTTGTTCCTTTTTTAAAAGTTACCATTCATGTTTATAAATATAAAATTTGTTGTTCAATATTTTGAACTAGATGTTCAACTTTTTTTATAAATTGTTCAAATATGTGATATTGGTTGTTCATCATAAATTTTATAATAAAATAGTATCAATATAATTATACTATTTCTATTTTTTCATCATTTTAAACATCAATTACATGCTCATATTAGCAATACATGTTGTTCAACATTATAAACCGTTTGTTCAACATATTAAACCATTTAGTCTTCATTTTAAACCATTTGTTCAACATTTTAAACCATTTGTTCAAAATTTATCTTATGTTGTTTATTAAATTTACTCAGTGAAATACCCCAAACCTAAGTATGCTAAGCAAACATCAAATTATGATGTATTAAGGCTAGAATATGCCTTAGAAAGATTGGTAGACAATTTAAACCAAGGAAAACACAAGAAAGTGCCTTAAGGGCAATCAGAGCAAAAATGTGCTCTAAGCTTGGAGAGACTTGGGTGAGTACCCAAACATCATGATAAGACCTTAGTAATATTCTAATGATCATTTTAAATCAATTAGCAAAGAAAACCAAGCTTGAAAACAAGTTAAAACACAAAATGTGCTTTAAGAAGTCTTAAAGCACATTTTTGAGAAATTGTCTTAGAATTGAGTTTTGAGTGGCTAAATGTCCATCATTACTCTTTAATCAACATGTGTACTAATTAGTATCACATTAGGAGGTCTAAATCAATGGGAAATCAAAAATTTCAGAAATATGTGCACTGATTAGTGAATAGTGCCAAATAGTGACTAGTTTAAGTTTTAGTCAACATAAGTCAATAAGTTGGTCAACAAAGACCATGACTAGCCTTATTTGATAAAGGGGCCGGTTTTCTAAGGGTGGTGAGTCACCACAACATGTTAGTTAAGAGGGGAAAAGAGAGGTAAATAAAGTAAGGTAACTATTCACCTTTTTAGTAAAATATCTCTTATAAGCTATTCTTCTTCTTCTCTCTCTTCATTTCCCCTTCCTTCCACGATTTCTTCTTCTTCTTCTCTCCATTCCAAAACCGAGAGTGCTGCTCTTCCATGGTTCTCCATCTTAAATCACTTGCCAAATACAACTCCAAGCTCCAAATCCAAAACAAATTGCATATTTGTCTTAGCTAAGTCAAGACCTATCTTTCTATCTTTTCAAATCTTTCAAAGCTCCATTTTGGTGCCATGAGAAAACTCCATTGATGGAGGAAAATCAAGTTTGAAGAGCTCATTGGCTTCTCCATTCTCTTAAGGTAAAGGAAATGTAAGAAAAACCATGTTTCCATCATTTCTTGTACATGGCCGAAAATTCCTTCTCATGGGGCTATGTTTTATGCCTTGTTCTAGCTTGATTTATTCACCAAGGACTAGTGGAGGTCCTATTTCATTCAATGCCAAAGTCTACCTTGAGACTTCAAAGGTAATCATCCACTTTTATGCCTTAGAACACATTTCTAACCTAGGTTTTCATTCCTTGAGGTTAGTGCATTGTTTAGTACTCATATGAGTCATTGAATATTGGTTAGAACATTGGCAAAGGAAGTTTAAGTGGTGGCCGAGATCTATGCAAGAAGAAGGTCCAAGGAGGAGATTAAGATAAGCTTGAGAAAATAAGGTAAAATGCTTACCTAATGGTGGTTTAAGTTTAAGGAATGAGTTTTAGATAAGTACCAATGTGGCTTAGAGCTTACATTGTGTATTGGGTTATATAACCTAAAGAAAAGAACTTAAACAAGCTTATGAACTTGTGATTAAGGAGCTAATGAGAATGAGATAGTAATATAAGTTTAAGGTGGATTTTAAGAGCATTATAACTACTATGAGATTGATGAGTGTATTTGCAGGTTGAAAGCTTTTATATGTGGGAAATTCAGTGTTTAAGTTTAAGTCATTTAAGGGCCTAAGAGCCATGTCATTTAAGAGCCTTGGTGCTATGCAATTTAAGATTATTGCAATATAATGAGTTGTTGTGAATGAGTTGGTTTGGTGATGAGATGTGATGAGGAAAACAATGTGTGTGGGCATGCTAAGATACTAGAGAAGCTATGGCGAAATTTGAGTAGAAGATAAGTGTGTAGATGATGGTGGTGAATTAATATGACCTAGGATTTACTAGGAGTCACTATGAGGAATTTGAGTGGGAATGAGTTAACTAAGGAGTTCTTGAGGTTTAGAATGACTTAGAGATCCCTATGAGGGAATTAGAGTTTAGATGGGTACATTGAACACACCAAAGTCATGGTATGAGGAATGGTAAGACTTGTGCAAATCTAGAGGAAATGATGTGTAATGCTTTGAGATGATTTAGGTATGAAATAAGAGAAGAACAATGAGAGTTCGAGAAGTTTGTGTAAGAGGTGGTGATGTTAGTGGTGGACTAGTAAGGTTTAGTTGAATGGTAATGTGTGGACTTGGGTGATGGAAGTGAAAATGGTAGGAGGATGTTGTAAGTCGTCAAGGAAAATGACTAGAAACGTATAAGAGGGTATGATCGTGAGAATGATGAGTAAGTTGCATAAGAGAAGATGGAAATGTCTAAGGAGGGTGTTGCATGGTTAAGGTAAATGAAGAACAATGTCAAGTATTAAGACAATGGGAAGAAATGTATAAGCAAGCTTAAGAGTTTAAGAGTGATGAGTAACAAGTGAAAAGAAGGGAATTGTGCATGGACATGCAAGATGACCTTAGAAGGTTTAACAAGCAAAGATGGAGTGCAATGATGTTAAGGAGGAGTTAAATGGGTAGGAAAGAAACACTTTGGTTAGTTGAAGTTTTAGATAAAATGCACATGTTAGAGAAATAAGGGATTAGTTAACAAGTGTTAGGAACTTCTTGCAAGAATTGAGCAAAAGGTTAGGATGATCTTTGGAGGCTATTTTAAATGAGTTTGGAGGATGATTAAAGGTGGGTTTAAAGGTCTAAATGATGTTAGAATACATTAGAAGGTTTTAGGAGAAGTTTGGTGAAGATTTAACAATTTTTGGACATGTTCTGGTGGCGTCCGACCCAGGGGTCCGACCCAAGTTTGGGTCGGACGGCCTCTGTTTACCGCCAGGGAAAGGTTCTGGAATGGTCCGACCCAGAGGTCTTGGGTCGGACATGGGTCGGACGGGTGAGTATTAGAGGGCAAATAAGTTTCTGGAATGGTCCGACCCAGTTGGTTGGGTCGGACGTGGGTCAGACATGTAGGGTTTTTCAAACCCGAAAGTTACTGGAATGGTCCGACCCAGAGGGTGGGTCGGACGGTGGGTCGGACGACCCTTAAGAAAAAAAAAGAAAGAAACCCTAAGAGAGTTTAGTGGTATTAATGGTACCCCATTAAGGGGGCAATGATGATTAGAGGTATAAAGACCTAAGGGATTAAGTTAAGAATAAACTTAAAAGTTTAAGATTAAGTTCGTAAGATTAAGTTGTAAGATTTAAGAGGTGTTAGGTTGGGATCATTAAGGGTTAAGTAAGTTAAGTAAGATAAGTAAGTTGAATTGAGTTAAGTGATTAACAACCTAAAACTGAATGAATGTTTTAGGACTTGGGAGTTGGGACTCCGGAGGAGAGTAAGCAGCCGAACGACCAACGGTGAACGGTACAGTTCTCTTGTGACCTGCTTGCTAACGAGGTGTCCCTCGGCTTGTGTGCTATTTTGTTTTTGTGTGCTCACTAAACAGATAAAGCATGCAATCGGAATATATTATATTTCTTGTATTGTTGTGTGATGTTTGAAAACTAACACAACATATTGTGAGAACTTACTAACCAATGTTTAGTAAGGAATTGAGTGAGACTAAGGAACGCCCCCTAATAAGGGACGATATGAACCGAAAGAGGTTAACCAACGAACATGGTCTTGAGACTATTACTAACTGGAACTTGAGTGAAGAAACCCGGGACCGATCTCCGGTCATGCATGCTAAGGAAAAAGGGGGACGGTATCTGAATCAGATCCGCCCTCCGCTTAAGGACTTGTCTTCGGACTTGTAGCCTAGGGCCGGTTGTCGGCTCAGCTACGCTGGATTCCCGTCCAGGGTAGGTGGCATTAAGATGGTGCGGTGGGATCACCTAAATCCCAGGTTTGGACTTAGGCTACAACCATTCCCCTCCAGGAACGGTTTGTATTCTGAGATAAGTTAAGAATAAGATAAGTTACAATCATTCCTTTTTAAAGGATGATTTGTATTGTTAAGATTAAGATTAAGTTAAGAATAAGATAAGTTACAATCATTCCTTTTTAAAGGATGATTTGTATTGTTAAGATTAAGATTAAGTTAAGATTAAGATAAGTTACAATCATTCCTTTTAAAGGATGATTTGTATAATTAAGATTAAGATAAGCAACATCCACTCCTTATTAAAGGATGGTTGTTTCTAAGGTTAAGATAAGATTAAGATTAAGGTGAGATAAGGATGGACTAAGGTTAAGAGGGAACATTACTTAAGGAGTTAAATAACTAACTCTCCAATTAAGGGAACGCATTTAAGTCGTTCATTGTGTGTGAACTTTGATTGTTCATATATGGATTGTTGTTTACATCATTTACTATTATGTTGTGCATCTAATCAACCTCCATGCTATCGACAATTAGTCGTCGTAGCCACGTTAGCTTGGGGGCCATGAGGGGATCGTACCAGCATTCGTGCTGACCCCCTTTGGGGGCTGTTTTTACTACACAGGTACATCAGGAAGCGGTCGTCGCAAGAGTAAGAAGAAGGAGTACAAGTGTTAAGGGTTAAGAGTGGCCTACGAGTTGTGCATGTACACTCGTATGGCAATTTAAGTTAGTAAGATGTATAGGATGTGAGGGGGTTGTAAGAAGGATATGTAAATGTTTAAGATTGTTGCTCTAATGTTCAGTATATTCTGTAGTCAGACCGTGGCAAGGTCCTGGATTGTAAAGAATTCCACTGTGACATGTATATATATTGCTGTTAAGTTGCGAGACCACAATTGGATTGAGTTGGGGTGTTACACTCAGATTAAAATTCCTGACTAGTTTATTATTGCAAATTATATAATAAAGAAATATTAGTATAATTTTCCTCTAACATTAAATTTTTGAGTAAATTACTCGGAACCCCCTTGAGGAATGTGCATAATACGGTTAACTCCCTTGTGTTTATCATAATTATTGGTAACCACCTTCAGGTTACGGTATCTTTGACCATGAGCCGCCAAACTATAACTTTGTTATCAAAACATTAACTACATGCTGGCCTATCAGTTTAATCACATTACTAATGCCAGCCTGGACAATAAAACTGCTTAATCATCATTGTTTAACTCTCCTTCATCCCAATTCAGATACATTTTTGAGGTAGGGTTAACGTTTTTCGGACAATAAGAATGTTGATTAAGCACTGTTTTTGTCAATCATGTCATTAATAATGTCATAAAGTTGATGGGTCGGCACATGGTTAACGTTTTAATAATGGAATTATAGTTAAGGGGCTCATAGTCAAAGATACTGTAACCTCAAGGTGGTTACCAATAATTATGATAAACACAAGGGGGTTAACTGTATTATGCCCCATCCTCAAGGGGGTTACGAGTAATTTACTTTAAATTTTTTTACTTAACGGTTAATAAATTTTTAGAATGACTTGTTTCGAACTTCCAAATTTCCCTCTGCACCCAGGTTTTTTTACTTTAACGGTTACTAAAATTTTTAGAATTATTTGTTTGGAGTTTTTCAGAATTCTTTTGTGAAGATGAAATTTTCGGAATTATTTGTTTTAAACTTCGAGATTTTCCTCTAAAACTAAGATTTTTTTACTTAACAGTTACTATTTTTTTTGAATTATTTGTTTTAAGCTTCTAGATTTTCATAAAAAACGAGATTCTTTTGCTGAACAGTTACTAGATTTAATTAATTAAAAGTCCAAAATTTAAATTATAAAAACTAAAAGAGAAAAACTTTTAACTATGTCAAATCCACATCACGTATCCACGTTACTTTTTTTTCCTTGTGTACATCGGAAACACGATGCTCTGTGCTTCCGGTTGTACAATAGAATTTACCCATTTTGGTGCCGTTTATGAGAATCGAACAGTTCGTGACCCAAAAAAAAAATCAGATCAAAATTCTCAATCCAAATCCAGTTTTTATATGGGTTAGTTTCGGGTCAGGTTTCAGATCGGGTCAAGATTGACACCTCTATTTGAAACCCTTCCATTGAGCACGAGTTTGATGCATTATATCCCAGCTATCTCGAACGCCAATCCAGTGTGTTTATTCTTCTAGGCAATTCTCACAAATGGTGGATTAAGTAGTACTACCTCCGTCCCATCATAAGTGTCTCATTTGCTTTGACACGCTTTTCCATTTCAATATTAAATATATAAGATTAAAATAATTTTAAAAAAGAAGGGGACAAAGAGAGGGGGGCACTGAAAGAGGCGATGAAAAAAAAAGGGAGTAAAAAGAGAGGAGACAGGGGGAAAGAGGAAGGCAAACGACAAGCGCAAAGAGGAAAAGGGACAAAGGGAAGGGACGGAGGGGTAGAAGAGAAGAATAAGAAGAAGAAGAAGAAGAAGAAGAAGAGAAGAAGAAGAAGAAGGAAGAAGAAGTAAGAAGAAGAAGAAGAATATAAGAAGAATAAAGAAGAATAAAATAATAAGAAGAAGAAGAAGAGAAGAAGAAGAATAAGAAGAAGAAGAAGAAGAATAGAATAATAAGAATAAGAAGAAAGAATAATAATAAAAGAAGAAGATAAGAAGAAGAAGAAGAATAAGAAGAAGAATAAGAATAATATAATAAGAATAAAAGAATAATAAGAATAATAATAATAATAATAATAATAAATAATAATAATAATAATAATAATAATATAATAATAATAATAATAATAATAATAATATAATAATAATATAATAATAATAATAATAATAATAAAATAATAATAATAATAATAATAATATAATAATAATAATAATAAGAATAAAATATAATAATAATAATAATAATAATAAATTACAATATGATATCACAATGATGAAGAATCATATATAGTATAATGTATCAGTCTCCATCTTTATCGGTTCTATGAAATTAAGCATACTATATCTAAATATCTCGGACCTAATCCTTTAAGACACCATAATAATGTATATCGTGAGTAGTTGAAAATTCTTTTGCTTTCCTAATCATCAGCTACAATTTTCTCTTCTTGTTCATATTTTTAGATAAAAAAATGGTATGACTATGACGATCGGTATGCCTCTCTTTGCTGAATTTAAGTAAGAGGACGTCCCAACGGACTGATGTTGAAGAAACAACGGATGTGTCGTGGTTTCGATCTTTTACCTTTTCCATGAAACGCAGCTTTTGAAGGGCTAAGATTCATCAACTGCCCCGAATTCCCTTCTTTCATCTTGCTTTTTAATCGTCCACTTGGTTTCTTTTCATCGTTGGCCTTCACATTTTCACTTATTTGCTTCAGCCACTGGACAGAGTGAGAAGATTTCAAAGATTTTTTTTAATAATATTAATTAATATTTTTAAATTAATATAAATTTTTAATATTTATAGCTATATTTGAAAAATTAATATTAAATATATAATTTGATATAACAATTATATTAAAATAGAAATATATAAATTAACAAATAAAAAAATTTCTTTTACCTTTTTAATTTCTCGTTAGACAATATATAAAACTGAGTTGCTATTCGCAGTACAAAATTACTAATCACCGCAGTACAAAATTTTTTTAAATCATATTAACGTTGTAAACATGTAGTGACATCGTGTCGTAAATTTTGTTTTTCAAAAAAATCATTTCATCACCGTGAACAGTAAAAAACGTTCTCGTTGTATTAGAAGACGTTAAACCCGTTTTATTGCGTTCGAATGTTATAATTGGGACTTGACATTGGTAAACGACGTTTTACGTTACGTATACAGACATTGTTACAGTTTCAGAAATGTCATACTGAAAACGTAGTTGAATATCCCATGTTCGGGTAAAAACGCTCTCGTTATGGTAAAAACAGTTAAACCCGGTTTTGTTGCGTTTGGACGTTATAATTGTTATTTTATGTTACGATATTGATGGTTTCCTGTATTTACTACATAACGACGCTAATATGTTGAAAACGAGTCAAAACGAGTGTTTTTTGTAAAAACGCACCAAAACACGCACGTTATATATAAACAGGACGTGTCCCGTACCTTCATTTCTCACTCACGCACTATCTCTCCTCCATACTACCTTGCCAGAATCCTCTCTTCCTGATCGCCGGAGCCGCCACCTGACCACTGCTGGACCGCCGCCGGAAAATTTTTCCGGTGAGTTTTTCAATTTTTTTTTGCAAGTTATAGATCTTGATGTTGTGAATTCAAATTTGTTGTTAGGATTTTGAAACACTCATTAAATTAGCCTAGATCTACAAAATTAAAATCTGAAAAAACCTTAAAACTCCATTAATGGAGTTTCAGTCACCCTTCCCATTGACACTACTCCACTCGGCTTGCCTCTGCTATTGACACTACCCGAAGGAACTCGCCTCTGCTCAAAACACGAGTTCATCGTGTTCGCCTCACCTGCTGAGGTGACTGGGAGCGGCTCGCCTTTGCTATCGACACGTGACGCCTTGGCTCGCCTCGACTACGGAGAAGACGGCTCCTCGCCCTTGCTAAAGACACGCGACGACGACGCTCTCCCCGCCTGAAGAAGCGGATTCAGTCGCCTCGCCTTACCTGTTGACATGAGTTGAGATAACTCACCCTGGTGGCGGAGGTGAACTGGAGATACTAGCCTTAGCTGGTGACACGAGGTGAGATAACTCACCCTGGGGGCGGAGGCTAACCGGCGAGACTCGCCTTAGCTGTTGACACGAGACGAAGAGGCTCGCCCCGCCTATCGGGGCGACTCAATATTTTTTTAATAGTAAATGTTTTTAATTTTTATAATAATATATTTATGTTTATGAACTTATATTATAAGTTTAAGTAAGTTAAAATAAGGTTTAAGCACTTTAATGACAAGTTTTTGAAATTTTGGGGTTAAAGAGTAAAATGAGGGAACTAGGGTGTACTTGCTGTATAAAATTATCATAATGACCTAAATGTGCTTGTAAACGTATTTTACAAGTTAAGAATAATTTAAAATAAAGGAAAATCAAAAGAAATAACTAATAAGTTATACATGAAAGCATAAGGTAATTAAAAGAGATTACCACATAATGTAAGTCTTATAATTAGGACTACATGATTTGGAAATATATAAATACCTTAATTATTAATAAGGTTAAGAGATTAAAGAAACTGCCTAAGTACAAGGAAATAAACCACACATGAAATAACGAATATGAAATCGTTTCATGAACCAATAAAATTATTATACGAGAGTTACATAAATTAACACTCTCAGTTAATCCTATTCTAGGACTTTGTTTGACCAGATGTTGACCGGGAACTAAACAAGTACAGTCTACGGTGAACGGTATGGGATTCTTGCAACCTGTTTGCTACCGGATTACACCGGCTTGTGTGCTATCTGTTGTTTGAAAAAAATGACCAAGATAATTGCATGTAAGATGTTGTATTACTCTTGTGTACTGTTGTGTTGCTTTACGTGCGTGAATGATACTAACTACAACGTGTATGTCCCACGCATACAACACTACATTACCAGTGGATTAAATACCTGCGCTTTATCATACCGAGAACTTGTACTCAAGTTTCTCTCTAACTTCACTTTATAACAAACGTCATTATCCTAAACGTGATAATTGACAATACACATTGTGTTCTTGATTAACGTCCTTGTGTGACATCTAACAAATTCTATACTACAACAAGCGAGGAGCCCAGTTGTTCTGGCCATGCATGCTACAGGAGCTGTACCTGTCTCAGGTCGTCTCCTAATCAAATATATGTCGCGACGGAAGTTTTGGGTGCACTCTTTGTCCACTCACCGGGACCGTACCGGAACATTTTAAGTTGGGAGGAAGACTTCATTTCTCTCGAGGGTACGATACCCACCATTTTAAGTACAGGAGTTAACTACGTTATCTTCTGAGGGAATTATTACCCACCTTTCTTTTAACGAGGTCACTATACCTTCACTATATTGACATACTCTTATACACCATGTCAGTCCCATTGTGTGGACCCGACTACTATTAAAAGGTTACAGATCATCTAACTCGACCTTCTGAAGTCTTGTTCTATGTGACACTGTTGTCCTTGTATGGATGCTCGTTATTATCATGTTATGCTTGTTTACAGCTTTATTAAAAAATGAACTGCATGTATTCGACAAAGTAGTTGGTGTGGCCCAGTAGCCGATGGGCTGCACGTTTTCCATACCAGCGTTGTCTGCTGAGCCCCTTTGGGGGCACCCCCATTTTTCAGGTACCCGAAGTTGAAGAGATTACCCGACCGAGTGTAGGTGGGATAGAATTAAGACAGGGGATTATTACTACCGGTATCATTTTACAGTACTGTACTTTTAATTTTGGTTTTGTTATTTTAAGCGGTTTGTATTCAGCGCTCAGACCATATCATTTGTAAGTTGTATTGGAGTTAGCCTTGTTAGTCACATGGGTGACTAACGGCGTTATAGCACCACCCGTTGTTATGTATATATTTTCCGCTGCATTTCCAGTCATCTTTGGGAGCTATCATCGTATAGGTTGTGGAGTTTCGGGTTGGGGTGATACAAAAAGTGGTATCAGAGCGTAGTTGCGCTCTGAGATCTGAATACAACCGGAAATAACCTTGGGATACAGGGTGTGCGATAGAACAGTGAGGAGTAGAAGTTAGTTTTTACTTGGTCCGCCGAAGGGCGTTAATAACTGTTTAAACTTACAGTAACAACAAACTATGACCTGCCTAAATAATGAGCAGATGTCATGAAAAGGAATACATTAATTAAAACAAATACTTAAGACTACCTGAACTGGCGAAAGGGTTTGTTGAAGACCGTACGACGCCAACTGTCATTTACACGGGAGCTGACGATGAATAACAATGACGCTATACCAATGATAACCAGAAAGGCTGACAATACCGCCAAGCATACAGTGTGATGAAGTAAGAACATATCTCAATGAACGTAAACTGCATGATGATCCAACCTGCATGGCGCACTTGCTACAACAAGTGCTGCTCCAGTAAATCAAATAAAAGAGGATGAAGACCTATACGTAAAGAGCAAACACTGAAATTTATGGGATACCCAGGCACTGAGCTTGCTGCCCAGTACGGGACTGGAAGATCTTACAATTCCTTATTAACCTCACGAGAAAATCGTGCGAAACCCTGAAATATGACTATAAGTGTAGTCCTACAAAAATGACCAATGACAATATCAAGAAAAGCAGAACAGAATCTCACCATATATAAACATCCAACATAAATAAACATGGGATGTAATACCTGCTCAAATACCAAGAGTCTCAGCTAGTATCATTAGTGTGACAATGCTGGACTCCTAATAAACAGTGAGAAAATAGCAAACTTTAAAACTATATCTTCAGAAGTCAGGAAAAATACTTCCTTAGTAATGCCAAGTGCTATATATATATATACACATATAATTGGGAGGTTATTAACCTAAAACTTTTGAGGAATATTGATATATTTCTAGAGGGATAAATATCATAAAATATACCTACCCTATTTTGAGGCACATGTCCTACTCTAATCCTTATGGATTTATACGAGCTTATGTCTTCTATGACAGCTCAATTTGGGAATGTAAGTAAAGAACGCATGAGAACAAATAAAGTTACCTCCCAATGTAATATAAATTTTTATATGATCATAGTAACAAATAACTCTCTATGGAGGCAGTGGAAGTTATACTAAGAGTTTGAATTCGGATATACACCAAAGGTGAGGGGAAGTTAAATTTAAAAGCGGGAGAACACACCCCTTGACTTGTAACAAACGTTTTACACGTGAACTTTCCTAACAATATATATATCAATCTCTATGATTATAAATCCCCTATTTTATACACCTAAACAACCTATTCTTGGAAGCCATTAAGTTTGTGGATTAACCACGTTCCTAAGAGGAAGTAACAAAAGCTTTGATTGTTTTATCACCAAACCGTAGGATTCAAATGGGAAACCCTTAGTTTGGGATGATACTAATATTGAAGGACACTTAATTTAGGTCGAACACATGATTCACCTGATCTATGGAGTGTTTAATTGAAGTCAGAATAAAACAAGCTTGGAACAGTAAGAAATAATACTTGTGAGACCATAAATATATAATGAGTTATAAAAACTTTTCTTGGAGTCTTATTCCAAATTTAGTAATAACTATGACTGTCCTTGTTCCAAGTGATGGTAACCAAAGTATAGGTAATGATCAAGCCCTGGTAAGTTAAATACTAGAAAAGCCTTTTAAAGAAAAGAGTGTATTCTAAGGTATCCAAGTCCATAATTGAATTTATTGCTTGTATGATGGGTCTAAGAGTCAAATGGTTGCTGAATATATTTATTAGACAATATGTGTCGAGATGTTTAATAAGAATTTATCTTTTATGCCAAGAGGAAAAACTGACTTCCCCGCTTGATGATTCGATCAAAGGAATTTAATTCTGGGGATTAAGGAACACACTAGTTTCAAATGTAAGTTACAACAGTTACTAGAGTAGTTGTATAACAGTCAAGGAAGAATGTTGTAAACACAACGTCACAAAGTCTTGATAAGATAAAATTTGGAAACTTGCAATTATGTGGTTGTTTGATATTTGACGTGGGAGGTCGAACTTGATCCTGGTCAGGTCAAGGGAAGACCAAACACAAAATGGGGTGGAGGGATAGTTCAACACTGACGCTGACCCTGTCAGAGTTGGATGATTCCTGAGACTCCCTACAAGTGGTCACAAATATCTCTGTGATAGTAAGTAATTGTCCTTATTTTTAATTTAAAGATTTGACTAATAAGTATTAGAGAAGTGGAAGGTTTAAGTTAAGAATTAAGTGGTCCAGGTTATCCTGAAGATATTAAATAGCTAAAACAACTCCGGGTATGTTGGAAAAATACACAACTGTGAGAAAAATGCTAACTGTTATACACCGTGAGTCATGGTAATAAGTAAATATGAGATCAAGAGACACTTACCTATAACGAGAGTATTCTCAAGCTATCTTCTAAATTATGGCCATTTTGCCATCTGAAGGGAAAAATCGACTTTCATGTCTTTCTTTATGAATGCAAACCCAGTATATTAAACGGGAACCTACCTGTAAGTAAGGTAGAATATAAAGAGTAGAAACATTACACTAATACTCACATGAGTTGATTCATAAACCGCAAGAACATGTGAAATTGTGGGAAAACTGTACCTTGTTAGAAGCCTTAACGGGAACCCTACTGTGGTATACTTAATGAACAGACAATAAAAAAAAATCGGGTATGTAATACCGACAATTGGTGAATCGATAATAACAGGAAATCTTCTATACTATAAACAAGATGCATGGCTCGACCGTAGCTCATACTTTATATTGAAAATGGAAACCGAATATGGTGACAATGAACTCAAATACCAGAAACACAAGATGATGATCTGAAGGTCAAATAGATGAATTTTAATATGCCCCAGTATAATATAAAACCCGAACACCGACGATTACAATTACAGGAGGCGATGAATAGAAGACAAATTCAAGACCAACAAGAATACTGCAACCTTACAGCTATAACAACTGAACCACTGAATGCATCAGCAACACCAACAAAGATGATGAACCCCACTATCAGGACGCTACTACTATCAATGGAAAATTTTATAGTAAACCAATCGAGTAAGGACCCATGGAAGGAAGAATGCTTCAACTAAACGTGCGAGAGCTTATGGACTTGACAAGAATAATCCTAAATTGGACAGGTAAATGGTAACATACCAAGAAGATACCTCACATCCGAGGGCAACTAGCAAAAGGAACACGAGAAAGAATCAACTCTGATAAAGAGCGAGACGCCTCAGTAATATCGACGAAAAGAATCTTAGTGGAATCACCGTCATAAATAGCTATCAGAAATAAGCATACATGCACAAAACAATCAAGTGAAACTCGAGAAGAACTCAATGATGAAAAATCAAATGGAAGGCGAACTGAATTACAGTATATGCCACGAAGAGGAAGAACCTCGTAGTAGATTTACACAAAAAGGATAATGGAAGATACATGACATGTGCATGAGCATCACAGATGGGCAAACCTTACAATATTATTGGAAGCCCGACGTACAATAATAAGATATACAATGAAGGATACCAACTATGCTGCAACTAACAACTACCTAGAGAAATGATAATCGGAGCAGTGACATAACACGGCACATCGATCTGACAGTCTAAACAAGACATGGAATAATATCGGCAACAAACTAGATGGTAAATCACCTTCTCCCATACATACGGGATTCAAAATAAAAGCATAATAATTCAAAATAGAACGTCAGAGAATGCATAGATTCTTAGGGGCAATACCCCGTAAACAGACAGAAGTCCAGGCAAGATCAACAATAACGATCAAACGAAAATAATGATGGACACAACTCACAAAACCCTACAGGTGAACATAAAGAAACTTAAATATACCACCTATGAAGCGCATTTAAGACTATTCCAAAATGATTGAACATTACTTAATCAGAGTCGCGCAACGGAAGCGGGTGGTCCCATCAGTTAAAAGTATCTACTGAGCTCAAGGGAAATGCACAACGTATTTCACGTATCCTAACCAAAATATGTGCCATACCCACCTAAAATCTTACAACCGAGAGGCCACCTTTTAAACTAATCATAAGTTTTAACTAAGAGTGAAGATTTCTCACTATTTATAGACAAGTTATGCTAGTCTAGGGTACGTGGGTGTACCCCTCCTTTTAAGGGGGGAGAGCCTACTGCGTTTTAGCATTT
Organism: Limonium bicolor; assembly: GCA_023374045.1. Taxonomy (NCBI): domain Eukaryota; kingdom Viridiplantae; phylum Streptophyta; class Magnoliopsida; order Caryophyllales; family Plumbaginaceae; genus Limonium; species Limonium bicolor. The sequence goes on along the minus strand of CM041777.1, from coordinate 360,360,127 downwards.
TTAGCATGGAAGTACACTTTCGTTGTACTGTTGCACTGTGATTTGTATGTGTACATGTGTGACTTTGTGACTCTATGAATTTCACTCACTAATGTGTACTACGTTACACTAGCAAGAATGGATTATGTGTACCACGTTACACTATATTGAAGTTACTTTGTTACTACGTGATTATGTGTACTACGTTACACTATGTTGGAATTACCCTATGTTTGCATGATTTGTACTGCACGACACTACTACGAATGAATTATGTGCACTACGTTGCATTGAAGCTATTATTTGTGATGACCTTTCATGCTCATTATACTGTATGTTATGATTGAATATATACTACGAACTGAAAAGTAGTGTAACTTGGGACTTGATCCCTAAAATAGAATTGAGTTATGGATGCTTAGTGGAACTTGATTCCCCACAACCATTTGAACTTAGATATGAGACTTCGGGGTGAAGTCCTTTTTTAAGGGGGGTAGATGAAATACCCCTAACATTCAAATAATTAAATAATGATAAATAAGTATATTTAAGGGATTTTAAACCCTAAAGAAGTATATAAACATTCAGGCGTTAAAACGCACCTAAACTCCTTAAGGTCAGAAACGTGCGTTAAAGCCCGACCTTAAGTTAAATAAGTTATACAAGCTATAAACTTCATGTAAAGATAATCAAGGATCATTATATGACCCTTAGAACCATAACCATCTAAGACTGAGCGAAAATACAAAATGCTCGGGAGTTCCCTTAAAGGCCCTTAAGGCCCGAAAGTCACGAAAACATTATAGGATGAAGTTAGGCATTACTCTTCATCCCAAATATACCATAACTATTTATTAAGCATATAAGATGGAGTCCTCAAGCTAAATTCACAGTTAAAGACAAAGTGCTCGGAGGTTCCCGATGCGGGCCCCCAAAAACCCCCGGGAGTGCCCGGAGTGAGTGATACCGAAGTGGCACAAACTCCAATATAAATCATTCTTGGAGTTCCTAACATCATTATTCAACATTCTAAAGAGAATGCTCGAGCCAATTCCTCAAGAATAAACAAAGTGCTCGGACGAATTTCTTAGCGCTCCTCTTTGCCCAGGTTAGCCCGGGAGTTGTGTTTTGAGTTGATATAACCCCATATAACTCAATGTAACACCTTAACATATTATTATTGACTATAAACAATGTCAATAAACACTTGGAACTCATAGCGACTACTTACTTCTTTTGAAAATCCTTAAAGCACAAAAACGCACCTTCGGGTGTCACAAAAATGCATTTTATGCAATTGCCTTGAAGTTTTTGAGGAGCCACGAGTTGATAATCTTAAATGGGGATAAATTGAGCTTCTAAATCAATTAATGCAAGTACTAAATTCATAGTACAAGTGGGGGCGATTTTATCATCAAAAAGGTATCTAAAATCAGCATTTTTACCTTAAAACTTTCATCTTTTACCATAGAGTAAATGTACCAAATAAATACTGGAACCTATTACACATATTATTATGGTCTTAGTAAAATATATTGTAACAAAAACCAAACTAAAAATCAATCTCGTTTGATCCCCATAGAAGGCGTCATTTGGTGTGTCTTTTGACTAGTTTTAGCAAAAGAATTTGCCTTATGGAAGATGACTCACCTTATCACATGCCATGGTGTTTTGTGTCAATTTATTCAGTCAAATGGGAGCCTATTCACTGATTTTCCTGCACCAAACAAGGAGAGATTAGCTTAAATTAAAACAATGAAATTTAAATACACAAAAGTAACAACTTGCATCTACTTTATACAAGTTGCAAGTGTGCAAACAAAACAACCATGTTACTACCTCATGTGGCTTCCGAATTATGCAGGAATAGGGGATGGATTGCTCATTAAATAGCAAAAAGAATACCCTACCTAACTAACATAAATCATAGTCAAATATAGACAAAATGAATTGTCTTGTACAGCTCTATATGTCCGAAATTGAGCATGAAAAGAAGGCTAAATTGCCTTATAAAAATTAAACTAAGAAGCCTACCTACCTAGCCATGTTCTAATGTTTTTATTCATCAAAAATCAAGTGCTATAATAACAGCATGTAACACCCCTACTAATAATATACTGCTTACTGTCCAATCTCCTTACACATCAGATACACGCAGCGGTACTTACTTACATAATGTGGGTGATACAATGCCGTTAGTCACCCACGTGACTAACAAGGCCACTACTTCTACTTACAGCATCGGTCTGATGGACCGGAATATCCGAGTACTACACTTATCATACCTACTCCAATTACCGAATCAAATACTACAACATCCCATTCATTACAATACCTCAAGTTCAATACCATATAATCTACATACCGAGTTACTAAGGTCCTTTACAAGTTACAATACCTCTTCCAATCTCATACATACCTCTAAGAGTCTACACACTACCCGTTCTCACAACTACTTACTTCAATTACAAGGGTGTGCCGCCGGTCTCTCCTTGGCCACATCCGCTTCGGGTACCTGCACACTAAAAAATGTCCCCCGAAGGGGTCAGCTTTCGCCGAGCATGATAACCGCATACCCCGCGTACTAGTGAGGGTACGCCGACCATTTGGTCGTATACATGCGGTTCATTTATTCACACAACATGCATACATGCTTTCATACTCAATACTACATTACTTCCACAAGGCATACATACATACATTTCATCATACAAGGGAATACATATCCATACATACTTACTTTTCTCAAGTACACATACGCAGTACATACACAACATACAATCTTGTTAGCTTCATTGGTCCACCCGGGTTAATCGGGTGGAGATTACTCTTTTACTCATTTACTCCATACATACACATACATACTCATACTCATACTTACTTACGGATCCATACTTACTTACTCTTACTCTTACTCAAGTTAAGTCGTCGGGACCTCCGGCCCTGGGGACTACACCGTCCCACCTCCGGGATTTACTTGACTCACTAATCCGGGATGCTACCCATTTAAGGGATTTGGGCCGCGGACCAGTTTAAGAGTCAGGAATTGCAGCCAACCTCTTGTGACTCCGCATCCTCACGCGTGGCCGAAGCTATATCGGACTTGTACTCATTCCAATTTACTCACTTAAGTTAGGAGTTAGTAGTAGTTAGGAATTAGCACAAGTCAACATTCAAGCCACAATAATACAATACCCATATACATACATACGAAATACAATACAATACACAAGTACACTACAAGTACAATACATTTATCTTCATCCACATTTTCATGAATTATACAAACTAGTGTTCAAGACAATAAATATCAAGAACACATAATCAAGCACAAGTAAGTGCAATATAGTCCGATTCATGCATTTATCTTATTTAGGTGATCAAATAAGCACACAAATCGGGGTAACCAGATTAGGATACAGGGCATGAAGAAATCATACCTTTCACCGTTGTACTTGTATCCCAACGTTCCTCCGGTGTTCACAAATCAAATCCTATGATATACATACAATCGAATGATTAACTATCCACAAGTACTCAACTTGTATTCTTACTATGTTTCCTAACTTATATTTACTAAGTCCTTACCTTTCCTATACTTACATTTTATTTACTTGCTTTTGATTACTCACATTGGTTTGCTTACCTACATATGCATGTACGTATGTATAGGTGGGTATACATACATATATATATATATACTAGTTACATTCATCTAGTCTTAGTTTTTTTTTTTTTTTTTGTAAGTTATGGGTCGACCGACCCACCGACCGACCCAACCCTGGGTCGGTCCATTCCAGTAAGTTTCGTTCTCTGAAATTTCTCCCGACCGACCCAGAACTATTCCGACCGACCCATACGCTCCTGGGTCGGTCCATTGCCGAGAGTTTCGGGTCTGTGGTCCAAGTTCCGACCGACCCACCGACCGACCCACCTCTGGGTCGGTCGAAGTGCGAAACTTCGACAACAGAAAATTCGAGTCCGACCGACCCACGTCCGACCCACGGCCCCTGGGTCGGTCCATTCCCGAGAGGTTTATTTTCGTTACCTAAGCTCCGACCGACCCACGGTCCGACCCGGCTCTGGGTCGGTCGGTAGCAGAAAGCTGCTACAGACTTTGTTTTTCAATTCTTTTCTTACCCATTCCTTCCCCAATCTTCCTACATGTAATCCCACATGATATAATGCCATTTAGGCTTCCTAAAATACCTTATTTCATCCACCAAATCCATTACTAAATCCATGAGACAATTTACACAATTTCCTTACCTCCTTTCAACACCTACAACAGTTTTTCATCCTCTAATGCTACAGATTTTTCTACAACTCCTACCATTCAATATTTCCTCCACCAATGTTACTCCTAGTATCCCAAATACATTTCCAAGTCATTACATTACCTACACCCAAGTCCAACACTCTTCTTACCAATTCTTGCACACTAATCTTTCCTATCTTCTCCAATGCATGTTGATACATTTTGCTACAGATTTTGCACTTATTACTTCTCATACTACTACTACCATACCATGGTCATTAAACATCTCTACTATCCTCAATACATACCTTGGTTCTCCCATTCACCAAGTCATCCACAAGTGCACATATTCTTACCAAAATTTTGCCATAGTTCATCTACTTTTCTTACTTGGCCACACATACCAATTCTCACCAATTTCATTCCTAATCTAGCCACACCCTTACAAGGGTCCTACCAGCAATCAATACAAATATAAATCCATCCCAATACACCAATACTCCATCAAACATCAATACCAATACTCATACGCAACCATTTGGCTCCAAGGCCTACAATTCACATACTAATGCACAAATACTCAAACTTACTCTCAAATGCTCAAAACTTCATAATCTTCAATACTAATACATTAGTTTGGTTTCTTTTATTCGTTTACCCATTCCATTACTCTAATGCATCAAAATTAACATTAGTAAAGAGCTCTTACCTTGAGCTTAATTCCTTCTTTCTTCTTCATTTCTCCTTCTTCTTCTTTCTTGCCCAAATCGGCCATATGGGGAATGGAGTTGCCAAACTCCATTCCCACCACCCAAAGCACATAAAACAAGTGCAATTAAACTACTAATCCTTAAATTAATGCTTATTCATTTAAAGTGTTAAAACACAATTTCTAGGGTTTACCTTTTGGGGCTTTTAAGAGGGGTTTTAGCCCTTGGTTCAACAAGGTGAGTCCATCCCCATTGCAAGGTTGATATTATGCTCAAAAGAGAGAGAGAACATGGGGTGTTACAATGGGGCAAAAATCGGTTGTGAAGAAGAATGAAGAGAACATGAGTTTTTCATGTAGATTTTTACCTTGTTGGAAAGAGGAGGCTCCAAGCTCCATAATGGTGTGCTTTTCTCTTCAAATGGGGAAAACCCATGGAGATGAAACTCATCCTTTTCGAATTTTGAAAAGAGGGAAATGTAGAGGAGGATGAGGGGAGTTCAAATATGTAATTATTTTTGAGTTTGGAGCTTACATGGAGGTAGAGCATGAGGTTGAAGATGAAGTTGCCATTGGAGGCTTGTGGAGCTCCATGAAATCGCCCAACCAGCGAGAGAGGAGGGAGAAATCGGTGAGAGAGAGAAGGAAAGAGAGAGAGATGAGTGAATGTGAGAGTGAGGTGAGAGGGAGGGAAATAAAGTAATGTTTACTTTATTGCTTTTTGCTTTTGGCTCTCTTATTTAATTAGCTAGTTACATGTGTGTGTGTGAGGGGTTATTTAGCTAGTAAAAACCGGTCCCCTTACAGTATACTAGCTGGAGCGTTTTTCGTCTTTTACAGAAAACGCTCGTTATTTTACCGGGTTTGGGTACTATTCACTAACCGGACCCGTTTTCCGGAATTTTCTCGTTTAATTAATTTTATTGACTATTAAGCTCCCCATAGATGCTTAATAATTATTATTTAATGATTTATAATTTTTACGGGTCTGTTTGACCACTTAAAGTCACGTTTCGGGTTTTCTCGAAGAACGTGCTCTAAAGTTCTATTAGCGTTTTAATACTTTATTTGGATCCGTTTTCTTCGGGGGTTGTTCCCATATATTATTTAGGTCTTATTAAACCTTTAGAATCCATATAATACGCTAACCGAGGTCTCATACCTCCTATGGTTATTTAACGCTTATTTAGCGTTTTTCTGCTTTTAAGCGTTTATTTATTTCTTTTGGATTTATTTTTCCTTACCAATATTACTTAGGTACCATTAGGCCCTTAATTACGTATTAGATTAATTTTAAATCCCTATATTTAAGTTCGGGGTATTTCAATCTACCCCCCTTAAGAACTTTGTCCTCAAAGTTGTTCGAGGTTATGGGATTACTATACTTACTCCTTTATACTTGTCTAGTGCCAAAGTCATACATCCTTCCTCCTTACAACTCCCAATCTATTCCTCAGGGTTCCTACATACCATACCATACCAATGTACAATAATTACTCCAATCCGCATTCCTACCAATCATCCGGTTCCTCATTACACGGTTCATACATACATACCGTGCAAAGCTACTCCCAAAGCAATGCAATACACTTACAATCCCTCAGGCACCAAGGTCGTCTGGACACAGGACTCCTCTATGTCCGCTGCCTTTGGAATAATACAACATACTACCTTACTATTTCCTTCAATACACACTTTCTAGTAGGTTCTCATTCTCCATACCAAAGAAATTCTTTCACCACTACCAATTAAAATTTTCTAAAACATACAACTCCAAATTCCAATTTCTATTCATTACTTCTATCCTAAGTGTGATTCTTGTGACCACTTAAGGGGAGCTTCAAGAATCATTCGACCCTGATGTGATCAGCATCAGTGTTGAACTATCTTTCCACCCCAATTTGTGTTCGGTTTCCCCTGATCTGATCAGGATCAAGTTCGACTTCCCACGTCAGTTTCAACAAGCAATTAATTCAATTATTTCCATGTTTATCTTTAATTCTCCCTAGTCATTCATACATCTCCAAAGGATGGATTCGATCCATCAATCATCCTCACTCTATTTCCAAAATGCTTTACTCCATGGTTCAATACCTAAGTGCTCATTTCATCAACCTTCACTACTTCCATCCATTACCCTCAATTGTTTCAAATATTTTAATTAGGAATTATCATACTTGTAGAGTTTAATTGTTCTCAATTTACTTCCGATAATTTTACTTACGAATACACTACTCTTTAGAATTCATTCATCTACTATTCTCATTTACTTCATACTACTTCTTCAAGAGTTACAATACTTGTGGAGTTCCGTCCACTACTCATTACTCTTCTTTACTAATACCCTTACACTGGGTTACACGATGGGTATATTCGCCCTATGGTATTTGCACATCTAATGCTTATTTACCATAATTACAATATGGACGAGTACTTATGTCTATTTAACATAGTATCAATCATTAATTTGATTCTCATTTGTGCTATGCACATTATGGTTTATGTGTTTTATTCACAAAGCTTACATTAAGCGGTTTTCGCTCTACCCCCCTTAAAAGGGATTACGCCCACGTAATCTACCATATGTTATTATTATTAAACATTGGTTACTAAGTTCGGGCACTCTGAAGCGTTTTAGCTTCTTTACGGTTTATTACATAATATACCCTTGTCAAAGGGTCCTAATCGTAACATTGGTTTAGTCGTTACACCAAGGATTCCTATATGAGTTTAGTTAACTCATAATTAGTTCGGTTCTAGCCTATTAGGCTTCAAGGCATTAATAGTCCTTCTACTATACTTACTAGGTGTATTATCTCCTAGCTAGGGCCCACTAGCTTCTGCTGCGCGACCCTGATAACTTGGGTTATTCACCCTTCTTGTTATCCTTAATGTGTTATACATAACCTTTTATCCGTCTATTATGGGAATAAGGTTTACTAGACAAATTCGGTACTCTTTTACTGTGTTCGAACTCGATGAGTTTTAGGTTGTAACCAGCTCTCTGGTAATCTACTGCACCTGCTATCCGTGCTCCCACGATTATTTACTAAGTTCCTCCGACTTATTGTCGGGCGAGGTTAAGCCACTATTTAGTTGTAGTGCTTCCTCTGTTGTCAATAGATTCTGGATCATACCAGTTCTTCTGGTTCAGTACAAGTGTCTTTACTTGTATGACCTTGCCTTGATATGCATCGGTCCTAATGACTTTCTTAAGTCTCTTTTCACCCTTTTATTCCAATGGAATTCACACCTTGTGATTGTTAGTGTGTTTCACACTCTTCGTGCTTCTTTGGCCTTAGGCCGCACGGTTTGTTGCTAAGCTTGCTTAACTGGCTTATGCCGTGTTTGTGGTGAAAGGAAGGATTTACTACGGTTTACATTCTCCATATCCCTAACCATCTCATTAGATCATTAGCTGAACAAGTGCAATGCCAAAACACTCAGTCATACAGAGTGCAGAGGCGTAAACGCTTGACAGTAAGTCACTTATGTGATAGAAAAGAATATTTCTGCCTGTCTTCCATACTTATACTCCGTGTCGTTATCTAACTACTTCCCCATAGCGGTCGCTTGTTGCGCACCGTATTCTTACTCATTGTACAACATTGTTCTTACTGTTTCTGTTATTGTGATAGTTTTCTCTTTACTCATTGCCATTGTCATTAGCACCATTTCCTTATGGTGTAAGTACACTAGGAGTTTCCCAGTTCATATGTATGATGATTGTTGTTGCATACCGTAATGGTATTATCTTCCCATTGTGGAGATGCCTTATCTCAACTCGGGTTTCATGTGTAGGTTAGCTTACCTCTCATTATTTGCTCATTTACGATACCATTTTACCAAGTGTCTTGGTTGACAAAGGGTGAAGTGATTTATCGGGTTACAAGCTCTCTTGAGCGTTGATCCTTCATGGTGTGCAATGTGCACTCACATTGATTGTTTTGACAATGACTGTCCTCTCTAAGCTGAGCATTGGTTACAGGCTCTAGCTGTGTAGTTTTATTCTTGTATGTACGTCACCGGGACATCCCAAGAATTTCCAGGGTCTTCTGGTCCCGTTCTCCAATTGGAGGGTATTTTATCACTGACAAATGAAGGTTTTTGTTGAGGGGTATGCTTCCGCTCATAAGTCTCGTGACGAGGTTTACCATGTTGGTGTTTATACAGTGGTTCACACATGCTTAGGTGCATGTGAAGTATACTTGCTCCTGTAAGTCGTGATAGTTTGGATATCTCATTTCCTTATTCCATTGCCCCTTGGCAATATCTATTGCGTAGGCTTTATTGTTATAGTAGATGGAAGCCTTTACTAAGGGTTCACATCACCACTGCATTGGTGGTCTTCAGTTAACGAGGGTACCTTCCCTTGGGTTTCTCGTAGTGTCCAAATGTGGTCTAGGCCAATGTTGGCATTATCCTGATTCTTATGCCTCTGTGTTATTAGCTACAGTAGGCATGAAGGGTAATTAAAAGCTTGTCAACTGTATACTAGGCTGGTGCTCTAGTGACAGTGACTCTGAGATGGCCATTACTCCAAGCCACTCAGGATGTTGGGTTTGAACTGATGGTCCAGTTGTTGATTTCTTGTCGTATGAGGTAATATCTCTTGCAAGTCTTGCCACCAAATGGTGTGGGTTATGCAACCATCGAGGTTTACCTAACATGGTTGGTTGATGGCTTTTAAGCCGTGTTGCTGCGAGCTATGCTCGTTGCAAGCTGCTTATTTCTGTTTTCACTCCTTGTGTACCCCATTGGTTGGAGGTATTACTGGGCCCCATGGTAAGTCGTGCCATCACGCTTCCGTTCATAGGAGGCCCTTTCTAGCATTCTGATGTTAATCAGTGCCTTTTGGGTAATTTAGGGTATTTCCTATTAAATGAAATCCCTTTTGTGTCCTAACCGAATGCTCATTCTAGCTTTTGTGCCTTTATCATGATGCTTTGTTCATCTGTTGCTAACTCGGACACCCTTCAAGGATTGCTCCTAGGTGTTGTTGTGTCATGCCGTTTCCCCCGGCTAATATTGTGAGGTGTTATTACTATACCGCCCTGTGGTATTGTATTTGAGTATCCCCTTTTTGGGTTATAACGTCTCCCGTTCTTGGGTAGACTGTTTATACTTGTTCCTAGCGTTTGAGACTAGGTTTATTATTCCCTTCAATGATGGATTTTACTTTATGGTAATCTTGTAATTGCTCTTGGGAATCCTGTCCCGTTTGTTGAGCATTGTGGTGTTCACGTTAGGCAATTGCCTTACTGTGTTCAGGCTGGGTATCCCTTCCAGCTGTCATGGGTTGGTTTGACATCTTGAGACATATTCAATGTCTATTCTTACTAGTCTGCGCTCCTCGCGCTTCCTAATTCTTATTCCTTATCTTCAGATGGATTCTCTGAGTTCCTTTGTACTTAATCGTCTGAGGTGTCCAGTTGTCCTGGTTAAAATTTACTTATGGTCCGTAGAACGGAGTTGACTACTTCCCGTGCGTCGTACGCTACATGTATACATACGTGGGGTACCATACTGATACGTTACCACTTACCCGACTACGTGTCAGGCCCGCAAGCTCCTTCGGAGTGCGGTTGTCCCACATCCCATAATTGGGTATACTTGTAGTGTTCGTCACACGCCTAGGTGAAGTATTCTGTTGTCAACTCCTCTTGTATCAATCTATGATACTCACCGAAATTTTGTTGGTTTGGTTTTAAAATCCAAGGTTTTAAAGAAAGTTATGGTTTGAAAGATGGGTTTGGTTTTGAAAACAATGGTTCGGTGCTAAAAGAAATATCTCATGGCATAGCCATGCTTGAGGTCTTGACCAAGTCTAGCGTCCCGCTGACTGGTATGTACTGAGTACCGTGGTCGGGTCGTTAAGCCTTCCCAAGGTTTCATACGTCTGGTTGTTAGGATGTGTGATCCTGTGGTTGTTTCATTACGGTCACCGTACATTACTATGTACTTGTGACATATTATTGTTCCTTTACATATTCGTGTCGTTACTGCACTTGCCGTGGCAAGTGCGTGGTACTGGTGGTTTTTGGGTAATCCTATGTCGATCACGGTACTGTTCCCACTCGTGTGTGTTAGTCGTATTGACTGTTTCCTTGATTCTTATTGATCTATAATTGGTATACTCGATCCTTTAGGTAGTTTCTCGGCGGTCTAGACATGGCTGTCGTAGATCTGGGTACTTCTCCAATCCTTGGAGATTCCCTTTACTTGGTTTAAAGTTGTTCCTTGTGGCTCGTTCCCACACACTTGTGGTGGTTACGGAACCTACCTTGTTTAGGCACTACCCTCGTAGTCCTATTGTGATTGTATCTCATGGTTATGCTTATAGTTGTCTGAGCTATATTGGCCAGATATTGCAATCTTTTGGCGTTGTAGTTTGGAGTTAATTGTCCCTGATTATGTTCTTAGCCAGCTAGCATGCCGTTGGTGGTGCTGCTTGACTATTACTGTTGTCCCGCAGACTTGTGTCTCGGGTTATGTTATTACTCCTTTTTCCATTTCGTTGTACCGTCAGTGCTTCTTTCCTGCTGCTGGTTGACTAGCCAGGTCTCGCGACTGCTAAGCACGTCGCCCCATGCTGTTGTAAGTTGCAGCCTCCTCGTGGTTGGAGTGCTCGTTCCACCGCCATGGAGTGCGGGTATTGTGGTTTAACCGGGATCCCTTTCCGGGCTTCCAATCCTTGGAATACTATATATGTCGGTTCTTGTTTACAGTGTGATTGCTTCACAACTGCCAGATCGGGTTTCCCCGAGTACGAGAGGACTTTCCTTCTCTCTGGCGTCCTTTCCCCAGTTATACAGTGGGGGTTTGCGGCGGGCGGGACTGGTATTGTAGGTATCCGGTACTCACCGGTAGTTCCTAACTAGCATATCTAATGCTAACACTCAGCCCTTAGCCCTAAGCTTCTAATTCCTAACTCGGCATTCCTAAACTCGGTATTTCCAGTCATCAGAGCGATACTTCGCTCTGATACCACTTTTTGTAACACCCCTACCATTAATATACTTACCGTCCAATCTCCTTACATACCAGATTCACGCAGCGGATATACTTACATACATTGGGTGATACAATGCCGTTAGTCACCCACGTGACTAACAAGGCCACTACTTCTACTACTACAGCATCGGTCTGATGGACCGGAATATCCGAGTACTACACTTATCATACCTACTCCAATTACCGAATCAAATACTACAACATCCCATTCATTACAATACTCAAGTTCAATACCATACAATCTACATACCGAGTTACTAAGGTCCTTATACAAGTGTAATACCTCTTCCAAATTCATACATACTCTCTAAGAGTCTACTCACTACCCGTTTCTCACAACTACTTACTTCCAATTACAAGGGTGTGCCGCCGGTCTCTCACCTTGGCCACATCCGCTTCGGGTACCTGCACACTAAAAAATGTCCCCCGAAGGGGTCAGCTTTCGCCGAGCATGATAACCGCATACCCCGCGTACTAGTGAGGGTACGCCGACCATTTGGTCGTATACATGCGGTTCATTTATTCACACAACATGCATACATGCTTTCATACTCAATACTACATTACTTCCACAAGGCATACATACATACATTTCATCATCAAGGAATACATATACCATAATACTTACTTACCTTGTTCTCAAGTACACATACGCAGTACATACACAACATACAATTCTTGTTAGCTTCATTGGTCCACCCGGGTTAATCGGGTGGAGATTACTCTTTTACTCATTTACTCCATACATACACATACATACTCATACTCATACTTACTTACGGATCCATACTTACTTACTCTTACTCTTACTCAAGTTAAGTCGTCGGGACCTCCGGCCCTGGGGACTACACCGTCCCACCTCCGGGATTTACTTGACTCACTAATCCGGGATGCTACCCATTTAAGGGATTTGGGCCGCGGACCAGTTTAAGAGTCAGGAATTGCAGCCAACCTCTTGTGACTCCGCATCCTCACGCGTGGCCGAAGCTATATCGGACTTGTACTCATTCCAATTTACTCACTTAAGTTAGGAGTTAGCTAGTTAGGAATTAGCACAAGTCAACATTCAAGCCACAATAATACAATACCATATACATACATACGAAATACAATACAATACACAAGTACACTACAAGTACAATACATTTATCTTCATCCACATTTTCATGAATTATACAAACTAGTGTTCAAGACAATAAATATCAAGAACACATAATCAAGCACAAGTAAGTGCAATATAGTCCGATTCATGCATTTATCTTATTTAGGTGATCAAATAAGCACACAAATCGGGGTAACCAGATTAGGATACAGGGCATGAAGAAATCATACCTTTCACCGTTGTACTTGTATCCCAACGTTCCTCCGGTGTTCACAAATCAAATCCTATGATATACATACAATCGAATGATTAACTATCCACAAGTACTCAACTTGTATTCTTACTATGTTTCCTAACTTATATTTACTAAGTCCTTACCTTTCCTATACTTACATTTTATTTACTTGCTTTTGATTACACATTGGTTTGCTTACCTACATATGCATGTACGTATGTATAGGTGGGTATACATACATATATATATATATACTAGTTACATTCATCTAGTCTTAGTTTTTTTTTTTTTTGTAAGTTATGGGTCGACCGACCCACCGACCGACCCAACCCTGGGTCGGTCCATTCCAGTAAGTTTCGTTCTCTGAAATTTCTCCCGACCGACCCAGAACTATTCCGACCGACCCATACGCTCCTGGGTCGGTCCATTGCCGAGAGTTTCGGGTGTGGTCCAAGTTCCGACCGACCCACCGACCGACCCACCTCTGGGTCGGTCGAAGTGCGAAACTTCGACAACAGAAAATTCGAGTCCGACCGACCCACGTCCGACCCACGGCCCCTGGGTCGGTCCATTCCCGAGAGGTTTATTTTCGTTACCTAAGCTCCGACCGACCCACGGTCCGACCCGGCTCTGGGTCGGTCGGTAGCAGAAAGCTGCTACAGACTTTGTTTTTCAATTCTTTTCTTACCCATTCCTTCCCCAATCTTCCTACATGTAATCCCACATGATATAATGCCATTTAGGCTTCCTAAAATACCTTATTTCATCCACCAAATCCATTACTAAATCCATGAGACAATTTACACAATTTCCTTACCTCCTTTCAACACCTACAACAGTTTTTCATCCTCTAATGCTACAGATTTTTCTACAACTCCTACCATTCAATATTTCCTCCACCAATGTTACTCCTAGTATCCCAAATACATTTCCAAGTCATTACATTACCTACACCCAAGTCCAACACTCTTCTTACCAATTCTTGCACACTAATCTTTCCTATCTTCTCCAATGCATGTTGATACATTTTGCTACAGATTTTGCACTTATTACTTCTCATACTACTACTACCATACCATGGTCATTAAACATCTCTACTATCCTCAATACATACCTTGGTTCTCCCATTCACCAAGTCATCCACAAGTGCACATATTCTTACCAAAATTTTGCCATAGTTCATCTACTTTTCTTACTTGGCCACACATACCAATTCTCACCAATTTCATTCCTAATCTAGCCACACCCTTACAAGGGTCCTACCAGCAATCAATACAAATATAAATCCATCCCAATACACCAATACTCCATCAAACATCAATACCAATACTCATACGCAACCATTTGGCTCCAAGGCCTACAATTCACATACTAATGCACAAATACTCAAACTTACTCTCAAATGCTCAAAACTTCATAATCTTCAATACTAATACATTAGTTTGGTTTCTTTTATTCGTTTACCCATTCCATTACTCTAATGCATCAAAATTAACATTAGTAAAGAGCTCTTACCTTGAGCTCTTAATTCCTTCTTTCTTCTTCATTTCTCCTTCTTCTCTCTTTCTTGCCCAAATCGGCCATATGGGGAATGGAGTTGCCAAACTCCATTCCCACCACCCAAAGCACATAAAACAAGTGCAATTAAACTACTAATCCTTAAATTAATGCTTATTCATTTAAAGTGTTAAAACACAATTTCTAGGGTTTACCTTTTGGGGCTTTTAAGAGGGGTTTTAGCCCTTGGTTCAACAAGGTGAGTCCATCCCCATTGCAAGGTTGATATTATGCTCAAAAGAGAGAGAGAACATGGGGTGTTACAATGGGGCAAAAATCGGTTGTGAAGAAGAATGAAGAGAACATGAGTTTTTCATGTAGATTTTTACCTTGTTGGAAAGAGGAGGCTCCAAGCTCCATAATGGTGTGCTTTTCTCTTCAAATGGGGAAAACCCATGGAGATGAAACTCATCCTTTTCGAATTTTGAAAAGAGGGAAATGTAGAGGAGGATGAGGGGAGTTCAAATATGTAATTATTTTTGAGTTTGGAGCTTACATGGAGGTAGAGCATGAGGTTGAAGATGAAGTTGCCATTGGAGGCTTGTGGAGCTCCATGAAATCGCCCAACCAGCGAGAGAGGAGGGAGAAATCGGTGAGAGAGAGAAGGAAAGAGAGAGATGAGGTGAATGTGAGAGTGAGGTGAGAGGGAGGGAAATAAAGTAATGTTTACTTTATTGCTTTTTGCTTTTGGCTCTCTTATTTAATTAGCTAGTTACATGTGTGTGTGTGAGGGGTTATTTAGCTAGTAAAAACCGGTCCCCTTACAGTATACTAGCTGGAGCGTTGTTCGTCTTTTACAGAAAACGCTCGTTATTTTACCGGGTTTGGGTACTATTCACTAACCGGACCCGTTTTCCGGAATTTTCTCGTTTAATTAATTTTATTGACTATTAAGCTCCCATAGATGCTTAATAATTATTATTTAATGATTTATAATTTTTACGGGTCTGTTTGACCACTTAAAGTCACGTTTCGGGTTTTCTCGAAGAACGTGCTCTAAAGTTCTATTAGCGTTTTAATACTTTATTTGGATCCGTTTTCTTCGGGGGTTGTTCCCATATATTATTTAGGTCTTATTAAACCTTTAGAATCCATATAATACGCTAACCGAGGTCTCATACCTCCTATGGTTATTTAACGCTTATTTAGCGTTTTTCTGCTTTTAAGCGTTTATTTATTTCTTTTGGATTTATTTTTCCTTACCAATATTACTTAGGTACCATTAGGCCCTTAATTACGTATTAGATTAATTTTAAATCCCTATATTTAAGTTCGGGGTATTTCACAGCACATTACCGAAAATATGTGGAGGAAGAAGACAACAAATGACATGTATTCTACTTTGAAAATTCTAAAGAAAACACCTTACCTAACTTAGTCTTTGTCTTCTAGTTTCAACTAGCAATCAAAGCTTCCATCATGCCTTGTTAAGTGGCCGAAAATGTGCAAGCAAATAAGGCATTTATTGAGCCAAACAAACAAACATAAACAAAGGAAAAGAATAGTCAAAATTGACATTGTTTATCAAAAGAAAATTCTATCATTTCATTCTCTTATTTCCTACGTGAGTCCTAGCTCTTCCTTCCTTCCTTTGCCATTCACCACCGGTTAGTAAGCTCTCCTAACCCTCTCTTTCTTCTTCATTTAATAGTTCATTCCTTAGGCTTCTAAGCTCCATTAATGGTGTTCTAAGCTCTAACACCATTTCTATGTAATTTCCTAGTTAAATCTCCATAAGTCTTGAAGCAAAATCTTCCTAGCACAACTACATGATTTCGGCTCCAATCTATGCCCAAGGGAGTTGTCTTAAATCAACATAAATCAAGGAGCATCCAAGATTATTAAGGTATTTTTATGCTTGAAAATCCTTAAGAAAACATTTTATGTGTAGTAAAAAATTCTACATCTTCTAAGGCTATTTTCTTCATCAATTTCATGAAGGAAAATAATGCTCCATCCCTCCTAGGTGTGCCGAAAATTCAAGAAGAAAAGCCTAAGGTAAAACCTTGGAAAACTACTTATAAATCTACTTAAGGTCTTTGTTAGATCTAACTCCTAAACCCCTTCCTCTCTTGCATAAAAACCGAAGAGGAACATCATTTACCATTGGAGGAAGCTGGAAATTCAAGAGGAGTTCAAGCACTTAATCATCTTTTATTAAGAGTAAGTTTACTAAGCAAATCTTTTCTGTTTTAAGCTTGTTTAGCTCTTAAAAATTTCAAAAATTATGTACACCTTCTTAAATAATAAGACCGAAACTATATGGTAATACATACCAAAAATATAATTTATAACATTTCTAGTAAGCTTAACTACCTAAGACAATTTTTGTTTTACAAAAATTACTTATGATAGATAACATTCATACCGAATTGTCTAGGGCTTTATGCTCCTTTTTGAGCTAAAAATCAATCTACGACATTAAATAATTTTTACATAGTTATATGACTCATATGTATTATGTATAATTATTATAAGCTATAAATCAAGTTTTAGAACTATATGGTGATAACATTATCATTGCTGAATTCAATGTGGAATATAATTTAATGAGCTAAATATGTATATAAATACATACTATGAATTTTGGGTAAGTTAAAATAATTACTAGGGTTTTAAATGACTAGTTAATAAGTTATTGGTAAAACTATAATTTTTATGACGTTTGGGGTACGATTTGTGATTACTGAAAGTAAAGAGTGCCCTTGGCATAATTATCAATAAATAGTGGTGAGAATTAATATTATGAATTTTGGGTTAATTAAATAAGTGTTTAGAAGTCAAAATAAAATTTATAAAGTTTTGGGCTATTGGTAATTTTTGGAAGATTGTACAACCGAGAATATATAACCTTATGGGTATATTAATGTATTAAGTATGAAATTAGACCATGTCAAAGTGTTTGACCGAAAACTATAGGTTAAAAGATTTATGACATAAAATATAAGTTTATAAAATTTTGGGGTGAATATGTAATTTATAAAGTTTACACGTAACCGAATTTATAAGGGGTGAAACATAATTGTGTAGAAAAATAAGTGTCCGCTTGGGTTATAAGGAAATTAAATGTTAAAACTATAGTTTAAGTGAATATTAATTTTATGTAAAGTTTTTGGGGCTATAATGTAATTACAAGAAATTCTAAGGCAAACCGAGAATTAATGTGGCTAGTTGGTGGAATTATGAAAGTTAAAGTGTTCAAATAATAATACTAATTTAAGTGGTGGTTTAGTGAATTAGTTTAATTAAGGAAATGAAACTATGTAACCTAAAGTATTTTGGAGAATAACGTAAAGTTTATGAAATAAATGAGGTTATAATAAACTCGAAAAGTATGATGTATTTATGAGATTAAAATATTTTGTAGGCCTATATGGATATTTAAGAAATTTAGAAAGAAAATTATGATTTAAGGATTTTTGAAATTAAACTATATGATATACAAGTACAAGTAATTCACTTGTAAAAGAAATAACATTATTTGGAGTTGTTTGTAATTAATAAAGATATGGGAGAACTATACCATGCGTACACGTAAGTATAATTTGAGAATTTTTAAATTGTTATGTCATTTAGACAATATAAATAGTACATAAATAATACATGGTTATAGAACTTACACAGTTAAGATTTTCAAGTAATCAAAAAGAATGAATATAAGGAATTATGGGATTAAAACTATGGTTATATAGTCATAAGGAATTTAATTGTAACCAATAAATAATTATTAAGGTTAAGTGAGAATAACAAAGATTATAAGAATATTATGTCCATGTATGACATATAAATATATGGGGAAATATAAGATGACAATTATACAATTGTAAATATATCATAAATGGTATATGAATATATAGTTATATACATTAAAGGATTTTAAAGTAAATCAAAAGAAATAACAAATAAGTTATACATGAAAGCATAAGTGTAACACCCGGCGTGGTGTTCCTCCCACATCGATTGGAGAGGAGAACAAGGTGTGCCTTATAGGTGCATGGATACCTCTTCCTTGTGTGATGCGTTTTGGGGCTAGGAAACCCTAGAAACAAATCCGTGCGGCCTGCGTGCCAAAGCGGACAATATCACACATGTGGGCTGATTAGGTTGGGCTGTTACAGATGGTATCAGAGCCAGGTCCAGGTCGGTGTGCCAGTGAGCCCGTGAGGGCATTGGGCTCCCTAAGGGGGGTAGAGTGTAACACCCGGCGTGGTGTTCCTCCCACATCGATTGGAGAGGAGAACAAAGTGTGCCTTATAGGTGCATGGATACCTCTTCCTTGTGTGACGCGTTTTGGGGCTAGGAAACCCTAGGAACAAATCCGTGCGGCCTGCGTGCCAAAGAGGACAATATCACACATGTGGGCTGATTAGGCTGGCTGTCACAATAAGGTAATTAAAAGAGATTACCACATAATGTAAGTCTTATAATTAGGACTACATGATTTGGAAATATATAAATACCTTAATTATTAATAAGGTTAAGAGATTAAAGAAACTACCTAAGTACAAGGAAATAAACCACACATGAAATAACGAATATGAAATCGTTTCATGAACCAATAAAATTATTATACGAGAGTTACATAAATTAACACTCTCAGTTAATCCTATTCTAGGACTTTGTTTGACCAGACGTTGACCGGGAACTAAACAAGTACAGTCTACGGTGAACGGTATGGGATTCTTGCAACCTGTTTGCTACCGGATTACACCGGCTTGTGTGCTATCTGTTGTTTGAAAAAAATGACCAAGATAATTGCATGTAAGATGTTGTATTACTCTTGTGTACTGTTGTGTTGCTTTACGTGCGTGAATGATACTAACTACAACGTGTATGTCCCACGCATACAACACTACATTACCAGTGGATTAAATACCTGCGCTTTATCATACCGAGAACTTGTACTCAAGTTTCTCTCTAACTTCACTTTATAACAAACGTCATTATCCTAAACGTGATAATTGACAATACACATTGTGTTCTTGATTAACGTCCTTGTGTGACATCTAACAAATTCTATACTACAACAAGCGAGGAGCCCAGTTGTTCTGGCCATGCATGCTATAGGAGCTGTACCTGTCTCAGGTCGTCTCCTAATCAAATATACGTCACGACGAAAGTTTTGGGTGCACTCTTTGTCCACTCACCGGGACCGTACCGGAACATTTTAAGTTGGGAGGAAGACTTCATTTCTCTCGAGGGTACGATACCCACCATTTTAAGTACAGGAGTTAACTACGTTATCTTCTGAGGGAATTATTACCCACCTTTCTTTAACGAGGTCACTATACCTTCACTATATTGACATACTCTTATACACCATGTCAGTCCCATTGTGTGGACCCGACTACTATTAAAAGGTTACAGATCATCTAACTCGACCTTCTAAAGTCTTGTTCTATGTGACACTGTTGTCCTTGTTTAATACCCCGGATCTAAAAATCGTGATTAAATTACTCTAATATGATTATTAAAGGCCTAATGGGGCCTAAAGAGTATTGGTAAGGGAAATAAAACCAAAAGAAAAGAGAAAATACGTAAAATGCGAAAAACGCTAAAACACGCATTAAATAAGTATAAGAGATATATGATCTCGTTAGGGCCCGAGATGGATTCCTAAGGCTCATCTAGGCCTAATTAGTATACGGGAGTGATTCCCGAAGAAAACGGATCCAAATAATGGATTAAAACGCTAACGGAGTTTTAAAGCACGTTTTTCGAGAAAACCTGAAAACGTGACTTTAAGTGGTCAAACGGACCCGTAAAAATTATGGTTGATTATATAACTGTAATTAAGTATTAATGGAAGCTTAATAACCATTAAAAATAAAGAAACGAGAAAAATCCGAAAAACGGGCCCGTTAGTGAATAGTGCCAAACCGGGTAAAGTAACGAGCATTTTCTGTAAAAGACGAAAAACGCTCCAACTTACTAATACAGTGGGGGCCGGTTTTATTTAGTAAATCAACCCCCTCACTCACACACAAAGCTAGTAATAAAGAAAGAAAGAAAGGAAGAAAGGAAAAAAAGACAATAGTGAAAAGTGGACTTATACCCCACTTTATTCTCTCTCTCCTCATTCTTTCCATTCCCCACCGTGAGACTCCCCCTCTCTTTCCTCTCTTCTTCCTCCTTGAATGATTGGAGCGGCAACAAAGGAGCTCCCATGGCTTCTTCATCTTCTTCCTCTTGTACAAGCTTCGATAAAGCTCCGAATTAAAAACCGAGCATAGATTCTGGCTCCTCTCACTAAGGCCTATCTCCCTCTCTTTTCAAAATTCAAAAAGGAAGAAGTTCATATTCATGGGTATACCCCATTTGAGAAGGAAATCACATGTTCTTGGAGCTATACATCTCCTCTTTCATTTAAGGTAAGAAAAATCCATTTTTCTTCATCTCTTTGTCATGGCCGACTTTTAGCTCCTTTGATACCTTGTTTATTTCCTTGTGAGAAATATTCCAAGCCTCCAATGGTGGTGGAGTGCCCCCTTTTAATTCATGGATGAAGATCCATCTTAGAGCTTCAAAGGTAATAACCTAATTATGTGTTCTAAGCTCCCCCTTAAATTCTAGGGCTATTTTTATGAGTCTAAGTTTCTTGACTTAGTCCCATTCCATCCTTGAATGTTGGCTAGAGTATAGGGCAAGTGGTTTGCCTTGGCCGATTTTGGGAGTCAAGAGAATTGAGCAAGAGAGATGGAGAAGAAAAGAGGAGAAGTGAAAAGGAAACCCTTGAAAGCTAAAGGTAAGAAATCTACCTTGAAATTATCTAAATGCTTAAGAACTTGGGAAGGGAAAATAAATAAATGAACCCCACTTGAGTTGTGGTAATAATGTGCTTGTATAGTAATAATGCAAGTGAGAAAACATTGGTGAACTAATGCTTGATTTAAGAGCTTGAGAACTATGCACTTTATGAATTATGCATTGTGTGGTATTTGGAGAATTGATGAATATAGATAGATTTATATGTGAGCTGGTAGAACCCTTGTGGGTTTGGCTAGTTTTAGGGTGAATTATGGGAAGAAACGAGTGTTGGGCAATGTTAGGAAATTAGCCAACTTATGGCAAAATTTGTGTAGAAATCTAAGTGGTTTAAGTGGTATTTTGAGAGATGAATAACCTAGGGTTAGCTAGGTATGCTTAGAGATTGTTTTGGGTTAGAAAACCACCTTGGGGATGCTTGCTTAAGGATAGAAGAGATGTGCAAAATCTGTAGCAAAAGAGATGTTTAAGTGCCTTGGAATGTTGCAAAAGAGATTAAGTCTTGGAGGCTAAGGGATTGAGACATGAACCTTGGCATGTGCATTATCTTGTGAGGAATGGCATCATTGTGGAGTATTGAATGGAGAGACAATACCAAAATCTGTTACAAAGTTAGAAGAACAAGAGAACTAGTTATGATATATAAGTGATTTTGAGTAAGAATTTGGGTAAGGGTTTAACCCAAGATTTGATGAGGTTTAGAGCATGTTAAAAGGTGATTAAACATGTGGAAAACTTGTGGAAAGATTAGGGAAAGATAAGGGTGGTTTAAGGATTGATTAGGGGCTGAAAAATAAGGTATGTGTTGCAGATTTTAGCAGGGTCCGGAACCTAGTCCTTGGACAAAGTTTCCGGACCACCGTTAAATTCATGCCGAGAATTCATCCCAGTACCTGGTCCGGGACTTGGGAGATGGACAAGGTCCCGGAACACCCTTAAATTGTACCGAGAGTGAATGTCCAAACCTGGTCCGGGACTTAAGATAGGGACAAGGTCTCGGACCAGGTGCTGAAATCCTGCCGAGAGTTGCCAAATGAATTGGTCCGGGACTTAGGGTAAGGACCAAGTCCCGGACCACCCCTAGAATCCTACAAAGTGTTTTAAAGGTTTCTAATGATGGGGGGTTGAATGTTAATGATGTTATAAGATGTTAAGGCCTTGTTTGGTGACATGTAAAGGCCTAGGAAGTTTAAGAAAGTGTTAGAAGTGATTGAGAAGTGAGAACTCAAATTAACAAGAGTAAAACCGAGTTAACGGGGGTAAGTACTGGAGTAGCATTTTATTACGTACCGTATGAGCTTAGTATAATAATAATGTTTGAAACATTATGAGAGAATCGTGCGTGACCCGAGCATGGTGAGATGAAACGGACCGGTAAAGTAAAAACCCCGGTGAAAGGTATGATTTTCTCATACTCCGCGTGCTAACCGAGTTACGTTGATGTGTGTGTTTGTGTGCCGGCTTAATCAAGACTAAAGCATGAAAATAATCCACTGTTTGATTATGTATGCCTCTTGTATGTTGAATGAGCTAACACTTGTATGCCGGTGTGGTCTAACATAGAGTAAAGACCGACTCATAGTGAGTAACGTTTGGCTAGAGACCCATGGATCGGGTCGATGCTTATGATAACGAAAACGTGCAAACACACATACTTCCGAAAGTATAACAAAAACCGTAAAAACATATGAACCCTAGAATGTGAGGAGATGAGCGGGTTGAGTAATTACCCGATAACGGTTAGTAAACCATAAAGACACAGTCCACGAAACAAATGAGAGTGGAAA
Organism: Limonium bicolor; assembly: GCA_023374045.1. Taxonomy (NCBI): domain Eukaryota; kingdom Viridiplantae; phylum Streptophyta; class Magnoliopsida; order Caryophyllales; family Plumbaginaceae; genus Limonium; species Limonium bicolor. The sequence continues at coordinate 360,336,721 of CM041777.1, read as the reverse complement.
GATAAGTGAACCTCCTTCAAGAGGATTAAAGATAGTTCGTAGATGTGAACTAGTAAAGAAGGTAAAAGAGACCTAAGGGATTAGTAGCTCCCTTGAGACATGGTCAACCTCCTATATGAGGATTTTACCCGATTTAAGAAAATAACCGAAAGTATGAGTAAGTGAAATGTATGGGTAACTCTTAAAACCTATGATTAACCGAACTTAAGTAATGTTCCCAAAGTCATTAGAAACATCGGGAGTGATGCTTCTAGACTAATATACATAATATATTATAACTCCGAGAGAGGAGTGTATGGGAATGTAAGTAGTCCGAGAGTAGTCGGACCTAAGTAAAAAGAGATAGGAACTAAGAGAGAGTTCCGTGAGCTAGTTGAACCTTCCCACCATTCTAGACCCAAAGTAGGGTCGAAACCGGGAAGTAAGACTATGCTTGTGAGCCATGAGTTTTGGCCTAGTATGTATTAAGAGTAACAAGCGTGACGTAGGAGACCTGTAGTGTCTCGAGAATCTACAAGAGCTTGAGTATAAATAACCCAAGAGTGTGGGTGAGATAACGAGTTTGAATAACCCAAGAGTGTGGGTGAGATAATGAGTATAAGTAACCCGAGAGAATGGGTGAGTATAGTACGAGTAGCCCAAGAGAATGGGTGTGTATATGAATAAGTAACCCGAGAGAGCGGGTGAGTTATTGAATGAATAACCACGGCATAGTGAGGTATAACCCTCATGGCCTAAGAGTAATTGATACGACTAACAACCTTGCTATGTTAGTTAGGGATTGTATCCCATGATTGATTGTCGAATCCTTGTGCAGTGTACATATATAATGTATTACTATATGCTTGTTGGTTGAATTAAAATGAACTCAATGCTCTCGACAAAAGTGGTCGGCGTACCCCGGTTAGCGCTCTGGGTATGCGAATTTCATATGCAGCGTTAAGCTGAGCCCCTAGGGGCAATGTTTTTATTTTTCAGGTACACCGAAGATGTTACCGTTCGAGAGTAGGATGGGGTCGGTGGTTTGCATGGGTAGTTAGATTGAATTACTTGTGTATTGAAAGAGGTGTAAGACCAAATATGTTGTCGGCATCCATATATTATAGACTCAGTATAGTAAAGAAGTGATTTGAGTATTGTATTTGTATTGTGTACTCGGTTGTTCCAGTTCATCAGACCGTTACGGTATGTAAGATAGGCCTGGTTAGCCATATGGGTGGCTAATAGCGTTGTTTCACCTAATTAGGGTTCCGCTGCGTGAGTAAGGGCATATAGTGACAGTTGTGGAGGTAATGACGAGATTAACGGTTGGGTGTTACAAAAATGGTCTGATGACTGGAAATACCGAGCTTAGGAAATACCGAGTTAGGAATTCGAGACTTAGGGCTAAGGGTTGAGTGGTAGCGTGAGAGATGCGCTAGTTATGAACTTCCAGAAAGATCTGGATACCTACAATACCAAACCCACCCTCCGCAACCCCCGTATTAAAAGCTTGGGAAAGAATGCCAGAGAGACGGGGAAACTCGATCTGGCACTTATTTAATATTTCAATATGAACCAGAACCTGTCAAGCGGTAGGTCTCGAGAACTGGAAAACCCGGGGACGGATCCCGCTGGAACGACAATAGCCGCACTTAAAGGTGGAAGATCGAGAAATCCTAATCCAAGGAGACCAGAATTTGCGGCAGCATGGGGCGACGTGCGTAGCAGTCGTGAGAACCTGGCTGGCCAAGCAGCAGCAAGAGGAAGCACCAACCGTGCAACAAGGCGGTTTCATGAGAAGTAACAAACCGGGACACAAGTCCACGGACCGCCATAGTTAGATAATACCACTAACGGTATATTAACTGACTAAGAATCTAGTCAAGTGTAGGTACACCCACCCTGCCACACCCGAAGAGGTTGCAGCATTTAACTGATATAGCTTGGACAGCTATGAGCATAACTACGGGATATTCCCGAATAGGACTACAGAAGTAGTGCCTAAATAAGTTAAACCTCGGTAACCACAATGAAGACGTGGGAACGAGCAACGAGGTAGAGCATAGAACTAAATAATTAAGGAACTCCGATAGTGGAGAAGCACCTAAATAATTGACAGTCATGTCAAGATGTATGAGAAGCAGCTCTAAGGAGTAGTTATCCAACTAAAGGATTAAGGAAGAGCCGACAAGGCTACCAAATACAGTGTGAACAATACCGTGACCGGTATGAGTTAACCCAAAAACCTCCTGTACCGCACACTTGCCACGGCAAGTGCAGTAACAACAGGACTAATAAGAGGAACATAATAAGCAAGAAGTACTTAGCAATTACCAAAAGGCGAGAGAAGCCAATATGGCAAAACAACCCTAAGAATTGTGAAACGAAACCTTGAAAAGGCCTAACGGCCTGATCATTGTATTAAGAACATACCAGTCAGTGAGAAGCGGGACTCGGTAAGGAGCAGCCGGCATTGAAATGTTGTGGAGATTTTTACCTTTAAAACTCAAATTTTCTTTCAAAACTCAAAATTTTCCAAAAACCCCCAAATTTTAAAACCAAACCAGAGAACCACGGTAAGTTATCGTAAGACGATATAAGACGAGTTGGCAAAAGAATACTTCACCTAGGCGTGTGACCGACACTACAAGTGTACACAAACGAGACATGGAACGACCGCACTCCAAAGGAGCTTGCGGGCCTGACAGACCAGTTATGAGTTAGTCGGGTAAGTGGTAACGTATCAATAAGATACTCCATGTATGTATACAAGTAGAGTACGGAACACGGGAAGTAGTCGACTCCATACTACGAACGAAAGAGCCAATCCAAACCAAGATATTTGGACACCTCGAATGATCAAAGAAGACAACGAAGTTTATGAAGCTAAAGAGTCTAGAAACCAGCAAGGTGACGGACCTAAGAATATAGCGTGAATAAGTGCGAGAAGCACAGAGTATTATGTATAGACATTGGATATGTCTCAGGAAATACCTAATACCTGGAATGAGTATCCAGCGTAATCAAGACGGCGAAGACCGAAAATGAACATATAAACGTTTGATAAACGGGATAGGATTCCCACAGTATACCTCACTGAAGAGATTAATGACCTGACCAAGATAGTAAAGGAGAAAGAACCAATGGTCTACCAAGAACGGGAGACGTTACAACCCAAAATGGGATAGTTCAAAATATACATAACCGCGAGGCGGAGTAAGGAAACTGAACATACCCACGAGTTTGAGCCAGAAGTATTGGCGCAACTCAGTAACACCCAGGAAGGGTACCGAAATCAACAGTAGTTGAACGAGATATTGTGTTGAGAATACAAGTGTTAAAGCGAACACTCGGGTAGAACCCGAAGGGATCCCACGTAACACGGGGTACCCTAAAATGCAGAAGGCATGAATTAATATCAAGATACTTAAAGGGCCTTCCATGTACGGAAGCGTGATGAGACAACCAAATCAAGGAGCCCAGTATTATCTCCAAACCATTTAATGGTATACAGAGAAGAAGAAACTTGTATAAACAGCCGCACAGAGCATGGCTCGAGGCAAGGTGGCTTGTAAGCCGATAGAACTAACTACAAACTGTAGATTTAAACATTGCGAACCTATGCATAAAGGCATAAGAAGAAACAGGGAAATGAACCACTACTTAGAGTGGGGATACCACTTGTTATTGTGGGGCCTATGGAGTGGCAATTGCGTTAATCCTCCAGAGAAGGGCTACCACATAAGAATGTAATGCGAAACCACTAGAGCAGCGTGGTGATACTTGGGCATGTGTTTATTGCCAAGGAGAAATGCGAACAAAAATAGTATGTAGAAAGGCTTTGATAGAAATGGAGGGAAACCGAGAGAGTAATCGGATGAGTAGTAAACACGGTACGTGTGCAATGTGAATTGCAGAGTAAACAATGCGCAGCAAGAGTAGAGAGTTTAGAGTAGTATATCCTATTGAGCCAAGTGAATGGCAAGCCATAGTATAAATGGCGGAAGTATATGAGCGGAAGCTAAAGTAGTAGCAAGCGAATGCTGTAATGAGTAAGAACATGGTACGCAGTAAGCGACCGTTGTAAAGTATAATCAGATAATGATATGAAGCTGATGAGAAAATGTGGTAAAGGAGACATTCATTCCTATCTCATGAGAGATTTACTGTCAAGGGTTTACGCTTCTGCACTCTGTATGACTGAGTGTTTTGGTATTGCACTTGTGCGGTAATGATCGAGTGGGAGAGCCAGGAATTGAGGGATGTCAACGAAGCCTGTTGAGCAAAATCAAGAGAAACGACTGTGCGGCCGTTGGCCAAAGATGCACAAAGAATGTGGGCCATAACCCACAGGTCCCAGGACCGATGAATGGTAAAGGCAGAGTAGTACGAATGAGGAATTCTTGTACAGAAACAAATAAACAAACATGATTCAGAAGTCATCATTAAATGAGGAAGCACTACATGCTTAGTAGTAGCTTGACCTCAACCGATAACAAGTCGGGAAAAGTAAGTGAGTAATCACGAAGGTATACAGTGTTATAAGAAATAGATTTCCAGAGAATTGGAGAGAAAATCTATAACTCATCGAATTCGCATACGGTAAGAGATACCAATCGACGATTAAGAAACCCTTATTCCCAAGACAAAAAGGGATTAAAGGGAGTAAGTAATACATTGAGAATACCTAGGGCGAGTTAATCTCTAGTTATCAAGTCACGCAGCAGAAGCTAGTGGCCGTAATTCAAAGGTTAAGAATACCTGGCAAATGCGAGTAAATGGCTTATCATAAACGCCTTGAAGCCTTAGAGGCTAGAACCGGAACCGGTTATGAGTTAATTAACCGCATTGAAGTTAAAACACTTCATGATACTCGAATTAGTGAACCAATGTTTAGTGATAACATATGGTCGATTACGCAGGCGTAACCCCTTTTAAGGGGGTAGGGCGAGAAACCGCTTAGAGTATGTTTTACGTATAGGTGCGTAAACTACTATGTGCATTGCACACAAGGAATTTTTTAATGATTGGAACTCATGTTAAATAAACATGTATACCCATTCATCGTGTAAGTATGAGCATTGTGCATGTGAGATGCGAGTAACAAGTATATAATATTTATGAAAAGAGGAGTAGAGAGACTCCTGGGGAATGAGAATCCCTATAGTATATGTCTAGTGAGATTAGACATGAGACATGATGAGTATGACTCGGTATGAAACCGAGGTGTAACCTAGTAGGGAGTGAGTTCCCTAAGTGATTTTATTTAAGAATGATTGATGGAGTGAGTTCCATCCTTTGGAGTTGTATGTTGTGTGTTTTAAATTGAGTAACAATTTAAGAAAATGAGGTCATGAGTTGCTTAGGTAAAGTAAGCAAAGAAATTGTTAATGACGGATGACCTAAGTTCTAGGAATTTGAGATAAGTTAAAATGGATTGTTTTATGACTATGACTAGAAAGAGTAAAAGATAGAAAACGAAAATGTTTGACTATCTGATTGTTTGAAATTGACGTGGGAGGTGGAACTTGATCTGCTAGCGATCAAGGGAAACCGAACACAAATTGGGGTGGAAGAATAGTTCAACACTGATGCTGATCACATCTGGGTTGGATGATTCTTGAAGCTCCCTATAAGTGGTCACAAGTAATCACGCTAAGAAAAGAGGCAACTATCATAAATGGATTTGGAGTTGTGTGATGTTTTAAAAAGAATTTTCAAACATAATTTGAAAAAAGAATTTTCTTCAAGTATGAATATGGAAATGAAAATTGGTTTTGAAACCGCTATCACCCGCCGATGGTTGTGGCCTTAAGTCTTGATGACCGGTAGAACGGTGGGTGTGTATTAGTTTTGAGACCATTTCACCGTACGTGAGGCGGTCCTAAGTGACCGGTTGGGGCGGTGACAGTGTGTGATTTTTCCAAAGGCAGCGGGACGGGGAGAGTACCCTGAGACGTTCCTGTGTTGAGTGAGTCAACCAGAGTGCCTGAGGATATGTATATGTGTAACGTTTTGATCAGAACCGAAGGGACCGTGGGCCAGAGAGAGTAAGTGCCCATTTGTCATGAAACGGCCGTGAACCAGAAAGAGTAAGTGTTCAACGTGACCGGTACCTGAGGGATCAGTAGTATATTACTCAATATGGATTCGAGGACTGTAGTGCCATCTTGTCTTCGGACCGATTCCATGGAGAGAGTACAAAGAGTATTTTTGATTGCTATACATGCTGTGATATGTGTGTGGTATGTGTAGTGTGAAATCAGACTGACTTGTGGAGTCTGTAAGGTTATACATGTATTATAACCTTGGCATAGCGTGCCCATGAGAGTAACGATATAAGATTCACCAACTTTGAGGACAAAGTTCCTAAGGGGGGTAGATTAAATACCCCGGATCTAAAAATCATGATTAAATTACTCTAATATGATTATTAAGGCCTAATGGTGCCTAAAGAGTATTGGTAAGGGAAATAAAACCAAAAGAAAAGAGAAATACGTAAAATGCGAAAAACGCTAAAACACGCATTAAATAAGTATAAGAGATATATGATCTCGTTAGGGTCCGAGATGGATTCCTAAGGCTTATTTAGGCCTAATTAGTATACGGGAGCGATTCCCGAAGAAAAACGGATCCAAATAATGGATTAAAACGCTAACGGAGTTTTAAAGCACGTTTTTCGAGAAAACCCGAAAACGTGACTTTAAGTGGTCAAACGGACCCGTAAAAATTATGGTTGATTATATAACTGTAATTAAGTATTAATGGAAGCTTAATAACCAATAAAAATAAGAAACGAGAAAAATCCGAAAAACGGGCCCGGTTAGTGAATAGTGCCAAACCGGGTAAAATAACGAGCGTTTTCTGTAAAAGACGAAAACACTCCAACTTACTAATACAGTGGGGGCCGGTTTTATTTAGTAAATCAACCCCCTCACTCACACATTCTAAGCTAGTAATAAAGAAAGAAAGAAAGGAAAAAAAGCAAATAGTGAAAAGTGGACTTATACCCCACTTTATTCTCTCTCTCTCCTCATTCTTTCCATTCCCCACCGTGAGACTCCCCCTCTCTTCCTCTCTTCTTCCTCCTTGAACGATGGAGCTGCAACAAAGGAGCTCCCATGGCTTCTTCATCTTCTTCCTCTTGTACAAGCTTCGATAAAGCTCCGAATTAAAAACCGAGCATAGATTCTGGCTCCTCTCACCAAGGCCTATCTCCCTCTCTTTTCAAAATTCAAAAAGGAATAAGTTCATATTCATGGGTATACCCCATTTGAGAAGGAAATCACAGTTCTTGGAGCTAGACATCTCCTCTTTCATTTAAGGTAAGAAAAATCCATTTTTCTTCATCTCTTTGTCATGGCCGACTTTTGCCTCCTTTGATACCTTGTTTATTTCCTTGTGAGAAATATTCCAAGCCTCCAATGGTGGTGGAGTGCCCCCTTTTAATTCAAGGATGAAGATCCATCTTAGAGCTTCAAAGGTAATGACCTAATTATGTGTTCTAAGCTCCCCCTTAAATTCTAGGGCTATTTTTTATGAGTCTAAGTGTCTTGACTTAGTCCCATTCCATCCTTGAATGTTGGATAGAGTATAGGGCAAGTGGTTTTCCTTGGCCAATTTTGGGAGTCAAGAGAATTGAGCAAGAGTGAAATACCCCTAAATTAATTTAAATTAATTTAGGGGATTTCTTCTATTAAACATTTAATAATACTATTGAATATTAAATTATTATATGGAATTATAAATATTAAATTCGTATAAGGAATTATGAGTATTAAATTATTGTATGGAATTATGAGTATTAATATTATATGGAATTATTTAAATTATTTTAGGGGATTCCTCCTATTTAACTCTAAAGAATACAATTAAATATTTAATTATTATATATTATTATATAGTATTATGAATCTAATAATAAGATTTATAAGTCAATAAATCTTGGGAAAATTTCTAAACACTCCAAGTATATTATAAAGATTTTAGAAAGAGTTGGAACATTGTTTTGAAACATAAAAGTCAAAATAAAATTATAGAAACCTTAAAGCTTATTAAGCCTTGCTAGGGTTGACTTTTTGAGAATGGTCAAACTAGCACATGAAACCTATACCAATAATGTAACACCCCAACTCTATCCAAATGTGGTCTCGCAACTTAACAGCATATACATATACATGTCACAGCGGAATTCTTTACACTCCAGGACCTTGCCACGGTCTGACTACAGAATATACCGAACATTAGTACATAACAACCTTAACCAAATACATATTCTTCTTACAATCCTCTCACATCCTATACATCTTACTAACTCAATTGCCTTACGAGTGTACATGCACAACTCGTAGGCCACACTGGACCTGCAACACTTGTACCCCTTCTTACTCTCGCGACGGCCGCTTCCTGATGTTCACCTGTGTAGTAAAAACAGCCCCCAAAGGGGGTCAGCACGAATGCTGGTACGATCCTCTCATGGCCCCCAAGCTAACGTGGCTACGACGACTAATTGTCGATAGCATGGAGGTTGATTAGATGCACAACATAATAGAAAGTGCAGTAAACAACAACTCAAATATGAACAATCAAGGTTCACACACAATGAACGACTTAAATGCGTTCCCTTAATTAGAGAGTTAATTATTTAACTCCTTAAGTTATATTTCCTTTTAATCTTAGTCCATCCTTATCTCACCTCAATCTTAGTCTTATCTTAATCTTAGAAACTACCATCCTTTAATAAGGAGTGGATGTAGCTTATCTTAATCTTAATAATACAAACCATCCTTTAAAGAGGAATGGTTGCAACTCATCTTAACCTTACCTTAATCTTAATCTCAGTATACAAACCGTTCCTGGAAGGGAATGGTTGTAGCTTAATTCGAACCTGGGATTTAGGTGATCCCACCGCACCATCTTAATGCCACCTACTCTGGACGGGAGTCCAACATAGCTGAGCCGGCAACCGGCCCTAGGCTACAAGTCCGAAGACAAGTCCTTAAGCGGAGGGCGGATCTGATTCAGATACCGTCCCCCTTTTTCCTTAGCATGCATGACCGGAGATCGGTCCCGGGTTTCCTCACTCAAGTTCCAGTTAGTAGTAGTCTCAAGACAATGTTTGTTGGTTAACCTCTTTCGGTTTATATCAAACCCATATTAGGGAGTGTTCCTTAGTTTCACTCAATTCCTTACTAAACATTGGTTAGTAAGTTCTCACGGTATGTTGTGTTAGTTTTCAAACATCACACAACAATACAATAAACATAATATTCCGGTTGCATGCTTTATCTTGTTTAGTGAACACACAAAAACAAATAGCACACAAACCAAGGGACACCTCGTTAGCAAGCAGGTCACAAGAAGAACTGTACCGTTCACCGTTGGTCGTTCGGTTGCTTACTCTCTTCCGGAGTCCAAATTCCAAGTCCTAAAACATTCATTCAGTTTTAGGTTGTTAATCACTTAACTCAATTCAACTTACTTATCTTACTTAACTTACTTAACCCTTAATGATTCCAACCTAACACCTCTTAAGTCTTACAACTTAATCTTACAAACTTAATCTTAAACTTTTAAGTTTATTCTTAACTTAATCACTTAGGTCTTTATACCTCTAATCATCATTGCCCCCTTAATGGGGGTACCATTAATACCACTAAACTCTCTTAGGGTTTCTTTTTTAAAAAAAAAATCTTAAGGGTCGTCCGACCCACCGTCCGACCCACCGACTGGGTCGGACCATTCCAGAGACTCTCCCGTCTTTTAAAACCCCTCCGTCCAACCCACCGTCCGACCCACCAACTGGGTCGGACCATTACAGAAACTCTTATGGCGGCTTAACAGAGGTCCGTCCGACCCAAACTTGGGTCGGACCCCTGGGTCGGACGCCACCAGAACATGTCCAAAATTTGTTAAATCTTCACCAAACTTCTCCTTAAGCCTTTTAATGTGTTCTAACATCATTTAGATCCTTAAACCCACCTTTAATCATCCTCCAAACATCATTCCACTCCATCTTTGCTTGTTTAACCTTTCAAGGTCATCTTGCATGTCCATGCACAATTTCTCTTCTTTTCACTTGTTACTCATCACTCTTAAACTCTTAAGCTTGCTTATACATTTATTTCCATTACCTTAATACCTTGACATTGTTCTTCATTTATCTTAACCATGCAACGCCCTCCTTAGGCATTTCCACTTCTTTTATGCAACTTACTCACCATTCTCATGATCATAACCTCTTATACGTTTCTAGTCATTCCCTTGACGACTACAACATTCTCCTACCATTTTCACTTCCATCACCCAAGTCCACACATTACCATTCAACCAAACCTTACTAGTCCACCACTAACATCACCACCTCTTACACAAACTTCCCGAACTCTCATTGTTCTTCTCTTAGTTCATACCTAAATCATCTCAAAACATTATACATCATTTCCTCCAGATTTGCACAAGTCTTACCATTCCTCATACCATGACTTTGGTGTGTTCAATGCACCCATCTAAACTCTAATTTCCTCATAGACCATTCTAGGTCATTCTAAACCTCAAGAACTCCTTAGTTAACTCATTTCCACTCAAATTCCTTTTTATGACTCCTAGTAAATCCTAGGTCATATTAGTTCACCACCATCACCTAAACACTTATTTTCTACTCAAATTTCGCCATAGCTTCTCTAGTATCTTATCATGCCCACGCACATTGTTTTCCTCATTCAACCATCTCACACACATCAAGTTCTTTCTCATCACATCTCATCACCAAACCAACTCATTCACAACAACTCATTATATTGCAATAGTCTTAAATTGCATAGCACCAAGGCTCTTAAATGACATGGCTCTTAGGCCCTTAAATGACTTAAACTTAAACACTGAATTTCCCACATATAAAAGCTTTCAACCTGCAAATACACCCATCAATCTCATAGTAATTATAATGCTCTTAAAATCCACCTTAAACTTATAGTACTAACTCATTCTCATTGGCTCCTTAGTCACAAGTTCATAAGCTTGTTTAAGTTCTTTTTCTTAGGTTACATAACCCATTACCTAATGTAAGCCCTAGGCTACATTGGTACTCATCTAAACTCATTCCTTAAACCTTAAACCACCATTAGGTAAATAATTTACCTTGTTTCTCAAGCTTATCTTAACTTCCTCCTTAGACCTTCTTCTTGCATGAATCTCGGCCACCACTTAAATTCCCCTTGCCAATGTTCTAATCAATATTCAATGACTCATATGAGTACTAAACAATACACTAACCTCAAGGAATGAAAACCTAGGTTAGAAATGTGTTCTAAGGCATAAAATCAAAGTAGACTTGGGCATTGAATGAAATAGGACCTCAACTAGTCCTTGGTGAATAAATCAAGCTAGAAAAAGGCATAAAAACAAGGCCCATGAGTAGTAATTTTCGGCCATGTAAGGAAGTGATGGAAACTTGGTTTTTCTTACATTTTCCTTACCTTGAATGAATGGAGAACCAAATGGGCTCTTCAAACTTGATTTTCCTCCATCAATGGAGTTTTCTCTTGGCACCAAAATGGAACTTTGAAAGATTTGAAAAGATAGGAAGCAAGGTCGTGGTCTAACTAAGAGATATATGTGCTTAGTTTTTGATTTGGAGCTAAAATGAGTAAGTTGTTGACAAAGCAAGGTGGTGGTGCCATGGGTGCTGCTTGGAGACGGTTTAGAACAAAGAGAAGAGGAAGAAAATCGTGGAAGAAGAAGAGAAATGAAGAAGAGAGGAGAGAGGTAGGTTAATATAAGGTATTTTACTTTAATAAAGCAAATAGTACTCCTTTTACTTATCTCTTCTTTTCTTCCTTATTTGATGAAGTCTATGGTGACTCATCCTCAGAAAACCGGCCCCCTCATTATAACCAAGATATTTATGGTCTTGGTTGACCAACTAATTGACTTAAGTTGATTAAAACTTAAACTAGTCACTATTTGGCACTATTCACGAATTAGTGCACATATTTCTGAAATTTTTGATTTCCCATTGATTTAGGCTTCCTAATGTGATACTAATTAGTACACATGTTGATTAAAGAGTAATGATGGACATTTAGCCACTCAAAACTCAATTCTAAGACAATTTCTTAAAAAGGTGCTTTAAGGAGTCTTAAAGCACATTTTGTGTTTAAGCTTGTTTTTGAGCTTGGTTTTCTTTGCTAATTGATTTAAAATGTCCATTATCATATTACTAAAGTCTTATAATGGTATTTGGGTGCTAATCAAAGTCACTCCAAGCTTAGAGCACGTTTTTGCCCAAATTGCCCTTAAGGCACTTTCTTGTGTTTTCCATGGTTTAAATTGTCTACCAATCTTTCTAAGGCATATTCTAGCCTTACTACATCATAATTTGACGTTTACTTAGCATACTTAGGTTTGGGGTATTTCAATCTACCCCCCTTAAAAGAACTTTGTCCCTAAAGTTCCCATGCACCTTATCTTATTAGGATACATATCTTACCTCATTCCTCAGATCATATAGATCATACTTATGTATACTTAAACTCATTGGATCATTAGATCCACCATATTCTTATACTCAAATATCACACAACATGATTAAGCATGTATAACACTCAAAATTCTCTTTGTTTCTTTTGATGATTAAAACATTCACATAATTTCCAACGTATTCTCCCATGTAACCGGTCCGTAGACAATAGCTCATTCGTCCTCGTCACCATGGGCCAGAATACAAAACACTCTGCTCTCCCCATGTCACCGGTCCGAAGACAAAGGCTTGTGCGTCCTCGACTTCATGGGCGAGACTCGGTAAAAAGGTAATCCTTTTTACGAGGTCATGTGAGGAATAATTCCTCTAATTAAAAATACAATCAACTCCAATTTCATTTTATCCTAAGGCCTCTATCCATAGTGTGATTTAATTGTGACCACTGGTAGGGAGTTTCAGGAATCATCCAACCCTGATGTGATCAGCATCAGTGTAGAACTATCCTTCCACCCCAATTTGTGTTCAATTTCCCTTGATCCCTAGAAAATCAAGTTCCACTCCCATCATTTTCAAACATCCAAATTTCACTCATGTCTAATTTTCTATCTTTTAGTTCTTCTAATCATAATCAATACATCTCCAAAGTGTGGACTCAGTCCATCCAAACATTCCCGATTCATCTCTTAGTAATTACCTCAAGATCTAAATTCCTACTAAGTTCTATAACTGTCCCATACCAATTCTCACCATCTTATATCTCATAGAATTACAATTTCCTTCCTCATACTCATATCAAATTGTATCTCATAATGTTATCTTATTCTTATCTCACACATAGTCTCATATCGACTCATACCTCATATATTCCTTATTTCTTAAGTCTCCTTAATCCTCTTCCTTAATTCTCTAACTTGTACTCACACCGGAGTTAACAAGATAGGTACTTAATATGTATGGTATTCACATCTTCTGTGTGCAATAACCATAATTATCTCAAAATGTTTATGTAAAACATATTCTCAAATTATTTTGTGCTATGCACACCGTAGTTTATGTACTCAGTACACAAACATACGCTAAGCGGTTTTCGCTCTACCCCCCTTAAAATGGATTACGCCCACGTAATCAGCATTATATCATCCTTGAACATAAGTTCAAGATGTCTAATTCTCACCAAGCATTCTAGCTTCCACGTCATTTATCTTACTTATAATTCGATCAGAAATGACTTAGTCTCTGTATCGAGGATTCTTAACGGTACTTATACCGTTTCCTTAACTTAGTTTGGTCTAATCTCAAAGGTAGTGATCTGCCAGCTTCCGCTGCACGACTCTGATAGTTTTAGGTTTATTTGCCTCTCTTATCCTTTTTACAGTATCGGATATCTTTCTCTTGCATGCTTATGGTTTAGCACTAAAGGTCCCTCAATGGTCACGTGTTATCTTTATATATACACGGCCTTGATGGGTTGTAGCTCGTCTATCCAGTCTCCCTGGAGATCTAATGTTCATACTCTTAGTGTTTTCTCGAATGTCTAAATCGTTCTCTCCAACTGACCTTTGGTCTGAGGATGATTCCTAATCTGAAACTACTGTTTAGTGCTTATTGCACTTTACAGTTTAATCTTATTCATCTTAAGACATGTCTTATGTCTATACTTAACAATCTGTGCTTCTCGCACTTTATAGTCTTTAATTATTTGTTCTCTGATTCCCTTGCGTTGCTGGTTCAACTGAATTCTTCTCTTCGACTGTTTGTGGTAATGGCTGCTCTTGTCTGATCTTGTGTCGTTGTCCGTGGTACGGAGTCGACTACCTCCCGTGTTCCTTACACCACTCGTCTACATGCATGGGGTACCTTACTGGTACATTACTACTTACCTAACTAACTCATAAATGAGTGTGTCAGGCCTGCAAGCCCCTGTGGGGTGCAGTCGTCCCACGTCTCATTTTAGTAAACTCATAGTGTCCGTCACACGTTTAGCTATTGCTAATTATGAAGTATTCTGTTGGCGATCTCCTCTTTCATCGTTCCATAATAACATTTATTGTTCTTCTTGAAGTTAATCAAGGGAAGTCCATTTACTGTGTTCTTGGGTATGGTATGCTCCAGCTCCTTTCTGTATTCCGTATTGATTCTATTTCTTAGTAGCTTAGGTCTCTTTCCATAGAGCCTCTTATCTTCTTTCTCATATTCATTCTATTAGGGATGCACTTCCAGTTCCTTAAGGAATGGGTTGTGTGCTTCCTGTGTAATCTTACCAAACCAGGTCCAGACTACTGGCATCAATGCACAGTTCGTCTACCATCTTATTTCCTTACTTATATTGGTCTTAACTCATAAATCTCATTGCCTCTGTGTCAATATTTGACGGCTCATACCTAACGGTCGCTTTACCGGCACGACACTTAATTCCCCTTATATAACTATTGTACTCACGACCACTACTACCGTGGTAGTTGGCCCTTACCATGTTGCCCATTGATGGGCAACCTTTACTCACTTATTCTAATGTCTTACCTTATAACTCAATCCCTTCTTGGTGTATGGCGGTTGTCATACCGTGCTATAAAATAGTAACTCTTACCATGAAGGTGTTCTGCTTCTATCTCAGATTTGTAAGTAGGCTAATTTCTCTCGCTTTCTTTCATCCTTAGTGATGTTATCTACCATGTAACTTAACTGGTTACTGAAGAAGTCATCCGCTGAGTCACAAGCTCTTCTGAGCATTGGTCACTTGACGTGCCATAATGTGCACTCACAATGTCTATCTCTGACAATTACTAATTCTTACATCCTGGGTGTTGAATATGGGGTCTATCTGTGGAACCTTCCTTATTACTCAAGTGTATCTGATATGTTCTAAAGTAATCTCAAGTTTACAGTTTCCATTCTCTAACAAAAGCGTATTGCATCTCTAATAAGTGAAAGCCCTTTTGAGGGGTTCATTCCCACTCATGGCCTCACAACAAGGAGAGGTATCCCCACCCTAAAGGCATGGTTCGTTCTCCGCCCCTGTCCTTAGCATTATTTCAATATTCTCATTGGTCCCCTTTCTTGGTAATATTCTTCCAACCTAAGTTATAGGTTTGTAATCGTTCACATCTACATTGTAGTTCATTCGTGGCTTAACAAGCTCTCTTACAACTTACTACACTCGGGCTCTGATGGGTTAACATCCTTGGCTCGTAGGCTCTTAATGCTTAATGTCTCAGTTCATTATTTGTACTCTTACTCATCTGCAGGTCATCCTTATAAGATTCTGGTTCTTTGAGCACTATCCACCGTTAGGTTACATACTAAATGTAGTATCAGGTTTCATGGTAAGTTGCTGCATCCTGCTTCCTGCTATGGAAGTTGTTCAGGTGATCTGAGGTTACTTAATGTCTTTGACAATACTGTCATTTTATTAGACCTACGTCTTTTAGCAATTAAGGATAAGTTCGTATTAGGCGTTTGCCTTAAGGTGTCCAAGTTGGATATCATCCTGACATCTTATACTTCCATCTCAACGCTTCGTTCAACTTCCGTTGACTATGCCACCCGTTGATGATCAATCATACTTGGGTGTTAATGAGTTAAACAAACAATATTAACTGTCATTCATCAGTTTGCTCGGCTCGACTATGCCCGTTCTGTGGGGGTAGTCCTCCGGGCTTTCCTTTTCCAGGGTGGTACATCTTTAATCCTTAGCAGGTTATAGCTTATGTTCATTTCTTTTACCCTTATTTTCTGGGTTTTCCAACATCTTATTGAAAATGTTGTTATTGGTACTCTTAGTGATCAAACTGGGAGTTTTACCACATCCCTGTTGGAAGTCGTTCTGTCGACTGCCTTTATTGTATCTCTTGATACATTCCATGTATGTTGTTACTTACGTAGTATTTTTGCTCGAATTATTGAGCGATCTCTTAGGTTCCTCTTTGAGATCCGGGTTTGGTGTTCTTACCGCACTGTCGGTTGTTGTTGTCGTAGTACGTTGTACTGTTGCTAACATCCATATGGTCTAATATTATGTCCAAGTTCCGCTCCTGGCTGACTGGTGTGTCACCTCATCTCATCATGGTCAGGCCGTTGGGCCTTTCCAAGGTCTTATTTTCCTGTTCTTATGGATCTACAATCCGGTATTAATATGTGTTACAACTGTAGCGTTCTCCTATCTCGCCTTGATGGCTTTCCGTGTAGCTTAACCGTGGTAGCACTTGCTATGGCAAGTGCGCCATGCAGGATGGGTTATTGGTACAAGGCACATTGGTAGTGATACTTCCTTCTAATTTCCATGTAATTGGTAGTCCTCGGGACTCCTTCGATAATATCTTATTTTGGATAACTGACCATCCGGCAGTTTCCTTGTTGTTTGACAGTACTGTCATTCATCAGGGCGTTCCTCTTTCTGAGGGAACCCTTTATTATTTCCTTACGTCTTAATCCTCCATCCCGTTTCCACATATTTTGCCGTGATTACTAAGTAATGATTCTCCTTTAGGCACTACATCGTAGTCCTATTCCGGTATACAATTACATGTGTTTCTACCGTCATCCGTGTTGTGTCGGCCAGGTTTGTAACCTTTTTCATTGTATGGGGTTTGGAGTTCCCGTTTCTAACTGGACTTTCCAGTAACCTTATCCCTTAAGCTTTGTATTATCCCATTGCTATGCTCATTCGGACCACTGTCCGGTACTCATGTCTCTCATGATTTCCTTATTCATTGCACTCGTAGTGCTCTCCTTATCATTGGTATTGCGGGTTATTTCGACTGTGTAGCATGTCGACCCATGTTGCCGGTAATTACCGTTCCCTTATTGATAGAAGTTCATAGGTAGCGCCTGTTTCTCTGCTGTGCTCCATTAAAACCTCCAAGTTCTCCATAACTGTTGTGCAACAAGATGTTTCTCGTATTGCTCACTGTTAGCTAACTGCCAGATCGGGTTTCCACGAGTAAGAGAAGGCTTTCTTCTCTCTGGCGTTTGTTCCACATGTTCAGGGTTAGGGACTTGGAGGGCGGGCCTAGGTACTATGGATATCCGGTAAACACCGGGAAGTCCTGACTAACGCACCTCTCACTCTATCTCTCAACCCTTAACCCATAACTCAATCTCAACCTCAATATCTCCTAAGTTCGGTATTTCTTGTCTTCAGAGCGTAACTACGCTCTGATACCACTTTTTGTAACACCCCAACTCAATCCAAATGTGGTCTCGCAACTTAACAGCATATACATATACATGTCACAGCGGAATTCTTTACACTCCAGGACCTTGCCACGGTCTGACTACAGAATATACCGAACATTAGTACATAACAACCTTAACCAAATACATATCTTCTTACAATCCTCACATCCTATACATCTTACTAACTCAATTGCCATACGAGTGTACATGCACAACTCGTAGGCCACACTAACCGAACACTTGTACCCCTTCTTACTCTCGCGACGGCCGCTCCTGATGTTCACCTGTGTAGTAAAAACAGCCCCCAAAGGGGGTCAGCACGAATGCTGGTACGATCCTCTCATGGCCCCCAAGCTAACGTGGCTACGACGACTAATTGTCGATAGCATGGAGGTTGATTAGATGCACAACATAATAGAAGTGCAGTAAACAACAACTCAATATGAACAATCAAGTTCACACACAATGAACGACTTAAATGCGTTCCCTTAATTAGAGAGTTAATTATTTAACTCCTTAAGTAATTTCCTCTTAATCTTAGTCCATCCTTATCTCACCTCAATCTTAGTCTTATCTTAATCTTAGAAACAACCATCCTTTAATAAGGAGTGGATGTAGCTTATCTTAATCTTAATAATACAAACCATCCTTTAAAGAGGAATGGTTGCAACTCATCTTAACCTTACCTTAATCTTAATCTCAGTATACAAACCGTTCCTGGAAGGGAATGGTTGTAGCTTAATTCGAACCTGGGATTTAGGTGATCCCACCGCACCATCTTAATGCCACCTACTCTGGACGGGAGTCCAGCGTAGCTGAGCCGGCAACCGGCCCTAGGCTACAAGTCCGAAGACAAGTCCTTAAGCGGAGGGCGGATCTGATTCAGATACCGTCCCCCTTTTTCCTTAGCATGCATGACCGGAGATCGGTCCCGGGTTTCCTCACTCAAGTTCCAGTTAGTAGTAGTCTCAAGACAATGTTTGTTGGTTAACCTCTTTCGGTTTATATCAAACCCATATTAGGAGTGTTCCTTAGTTCACTCAATTCCTTACTAAACGTTGGTTAGTAAGTTCTCACGGTATGTTGTGTTAGTTTTCAAACATCACACAACAATACAATAAACATAATATTCCGGTTGCATGCTTTATCTTGTTTAGTGAACACACAAAAACAAATAGCACACAAGCCGAGGGACACCTCGTTAGCAAGCAGGTCACAAGAAGAACTGTACCGTTCACCGTTGGTCGTTCGGTTGCTTACTCTCTTCCGGAGTCCAAATTCCAAGTCCTAAAACATTCATTCAGTTTTAGGTTGTTAATCACTTAACTCAATTCAACTTACTTATCTTACTTAACTTACTTAACCCTTAATGATTCCAACCTAACACCTCTTAAGTCTTACAACTTAATCTTACAAACTTAATCTTAAACTTTTAAGTTTATTCTTAACTTAATCCCTTAGGTCTTTATACCTCTAATCATCATTGCCCCCTTAATGGGGGTACCATTAATACCACTAAACTCTCTTAGGGTTTCTTTTTTTTAAATCTTAAGGGTCGTCCGACCCACCGACTGGGTCGGACCATTCCAGAGACTCTCCCGTCTTTTAAAACCCCTCCGTCCGACCCACCGTCCGACCCACCAACTGGGTCGGACCATTACAGAAACTCTTATGGCGGCTTAACAGAGGTCCGTCCGACCAAACTTGGGTCGGACCCCTGGGTCGGACGCCACCAGAACATGTCCAAAATTTGTTAAATCTTCACCAAACTTCTCCTTAGCCTTCTAATGTGTTCTAACATCATTTAGACCCTTAAACCCACCTTTAATCTCCAAACATCATTCCACTCCATCTTTGCTTGTTTAACCTTTCAAGGTCATCTTGCATGTCCATGCACAATTTCTCTTCTTTTCACTTGTTACTCATCACTCTTAAACTCTTAAGCTTGCTTATACATTTCTTTCCATTACCTTAATACCTTGACATTGTTCTTCATTTATCTTAACCATGCAACGCCCTCCTTAGGCATTTCCACTTCTTTTATGCAACTTACTCACCATTCTCATGATCATAACCTCTTATACGTTTCTAGTCATTCCCTTGACGACTACAACATTCTCCTACCATTTTCACTTCCATCACCCAAGTCCACACATTACCATTCAACCAAACCTTACTAGTCCACCACTAACATCACCACCTCTTACACAAACTTCCCAAACTCTCATTGTTCTTCTCTTAGTTCATACCTAAATCATCTCAAAACATTATACATCATTTCCTCCAGATTTGCACAAGTCTTACCATTCCTCATACCATGACTTTGGTGTGTTCAATGCACCCATCTAAACTCTAATTTCCTCATAGACCATTCTAGGTCATTCTAAACCTCAAGAACTCCTTAGTTAACTCATTTCCACTCAAATTCCTTTTTATGACTCCTAGTAAATCCTAGGTCATATTAGTTCACCACCATCACCTAAACACTTATTTTCTACTCAAATTTCGTCATAGCTTCTCTAGTATCTTATCATGCCCACGCACATTGTTTTCCTCATTCAACCATCTCACACACATCAAGTTCTTTCTCATCACATCTCATCACCAAACCAACTCATTCACAACAACTCATTATATTGCAATAGTCTTAAATTGCATGGCACCAAGGCTCTTAAATGACATGGCTCTTAGGCCCTTAAATGACTTAAACTTAAACAGTGAATTTCCCACATATAAAAGCTTTCAACCTGCAAATACACCCATCAATCTCATAGTAATTATAATGCTCTTAAAATCCACCTTAAACTTATAGTACTAACTCATTCTCATTGGCTCCTTAGTCACAAGTTCATAAGCTTGTTTAAGTTCTTTTTCTTAGGTTACATAACCCATTACCTAATGTCAGCCCTAGGCTACATTGGTACTCATCTAAACTCATTCCTTAAACCTTAAACCACCATTAGGTAAATAATTTACCTTGTTTTCTCAAGCTTATCTTAACTTCCTCCTTAGACCTTCTTCTTGCATGAATCTCGGCCACCACTTAAATTCCCCTTGCCAATGTTCTAATCAATATTCAATGACTCATATGAGTACTAAACATTACACTAACCTCAAGGAATGAAAACCTAGGTTAGAAATGTGTTCTAAGGCATAAAAGTGGATGATTACCTTTAAAGTCTCAAAGTAGACTTGCGCATTGAATGAAATAGGACCTCCACTAGTCCATGGTGAATAAATCAAGCTAGAACAAGGCATAAAAACAAGGCCCATGAGTAGTAATTTTCGGCCATGTAAGGAAGTGATGGAAACTTGGGTTTTCTTACATTTTCCTTACCTTGAATGAATGGAGAACCAAATGGGCTCTTCAAACTTGATTTTCCTCCATCAATGGAGTTTTCTCTTGGCACCAAAATGGAGCTTTGAAAGATTTGAAAAGATAGGAAGCAAGGTCTTGGTCTAACTAAGAGATATATGTGCTTAGTTTTTGATTTGGAGCTAAAATGAGTAAGTTGTTGACAAAGCAAGGTGGTGGTGCCATGGGTGCTGCTTGGAGACGGTTTAGAACAGAGAGAAGAGGAAGAAAATCGTGGAAGAAGAAGAGAAATGAAGAAGAGAGGAAAGAGGTAGGTTAATATAAGGTATTTTACTTTAATAAAGCAAATAGTACTCCTTTTACTTATCTCTTCTTTTCTTCCTTATTTGATGAAGTCTATGGTGACTCATCCTTAGAAAACCGGCCCCCTCATTATAACCAAGATATTTATGGTCTTGGTTGACCAACTAATTGACTTAAGTTGATTAAAACTTAAACTAGTCACTATTTGGCACTATTCACGAATTAGTGCACATATTTCTGAAATTTTTGATTTCCCATTGATTTAGGCTTCCTAATGTGATACTAATTAGTACACATGTTGATTAAAGAGTAATGATGGACATTTAGCCACTCAAAACTCAATTCTAAGACAATTTCTCAAAAAGGTGCTTTAAGGAGTCTTAAAGCACATTTTGTGTCTAAGCTTGTTTTTGAGCTTGGTTTTCTTTGCTAATTGATTTAAAATGTCCATTATCATATTAATAAAGTCTTATAATGGTATTTGGGTGCTAATCAAAGTCACTCCAAGCTTAGAGCACGTTTTTGCCCAAATTGCCCTTAAGGCACTTTCTTGTGTTTTCCTTGGTTTAAATTGTCTACCAATCTTTCTAAGGCATATTCTAGCCTTACTACATCATAATTTGATGTTTACTTAGCATACTTAGGTTTGGGGTATTTCAAATAAATAGGTTATGGAAAACCATGAAGATCGATAAAAAGAACGTCAAAAACGGATCATCCTAGCCAAAGTTATGCTAGATTGAAGTTTTGAATCAAAATTTTGAAAGATGCCACGTGTCACTCTGTCACGGGTCGCCAACACTTAGCCGCTTTTATCCCCTGAATTTCGGTAACATATTTCAGTATTTTGCCCTAACTTTAGATGACTATATCTCTTTCATCTCTCCATATTTTTCAATGCCGTCTTCTTTGTTGTCTTCTCCTACATTCCCTATAAACAACTATAACTCATACAAACCCTAACTCATACTGAATCAACCGGAAAATCGAGTCAAAGTAGCCACCCTGCAAAAAACGAAACTGCAATTCCAGTTTTCTCTTCGAATCAGATAACTTCGATCAGCCATAACTTCTTCGTTACTCATCCAAATTCCATGTTCTTTAGCTCGTTTTGAAGAGCTCTAATTCTTCTAAAACTTTCATGTTTATGGTTTAAGCTAATTATCAACCGATTGGAGGGGAAAGGTGTCTAAAGTTTCGGTTTTTGCCAGCACATAAAATCATAACCGAAACTGTAAGGTAAACTCGCAACTTCTAGCTTCAATTTCTTTCTGTGTGATGCGAGTTAGGATTAGTTCTTGCTATTAATACGTAGATCTAAGTCTGCTCTTTCCAATGAGCCCTTACACATAGCCTAACTCAATCTGTGCTGCAAGTTATAGATCTTCGAAGTTGGCCTCGTGAACTGCTCAAAGTTCGAGTTTTTCCGAATTCGATTTCACTAAATTCGCACAACTCCGGTAAGTTTCTGATCAATTGCTCCGTTTTTGTCAAACCTTGTCATGTTTCCGACCTAATCCATGTTCCAATTTGATCAATTACGTGTTAGATTAGGAGGCCGGATTCGTTGGAATTGTTTTCGAATCAAAGTCTATACCCGATATAAACCCTAACATTCGAACTGAATTCGAAACTTGATGGATACCGCATTATAATTGGGGAAATTGGCACCAATAGAACCGAAATTCAATTTCGAATCCATAGAAACAAGAATAACTCGATTTTGTTCTGTAGATTAGAAGATATTGATGATTTAGTACTCGGGTTGGAATTCGAAATCGATGAGGAACTGGGAGTTCTGGGGCCATCCGATCTCGTTTTAAAAGATTGGACGGCCGAGATTAGATCGTGCTATTAAATAATTACTATAAGTTTATAAAATTCCAATAAATAGTCCTAACTTGTTGGGTTAATTTAAATATCTTCCCAAGGTATTTTGACTTGAAATTTTAACCATAGATTCCTTATTTAATCTAGTTTATTTTGATGTAAGTTATTATGGTTTTGGAGTTTTTAAACATAAGTTATGATTTTTGCAAGTTACGGGTTTTCTGGAATTATTTGGATAAATTAAAAAGATATTTTTATGAAACAAAAATTTTATAATATGTCTAAAATGTTATAGTTACTGTATATTAAATTTGGGAATTTTTGGGCAATGGTAAAAGGTTTTAAAAATTGTGTTTATGAGTTTTTCATAAGAATAACCTATAATATAAGGTTTTTAATGTAACCAAAAATTAAAGTATGGTTTGTTAATAAAATTTTTAAGTTGGGAAAAATATGGAACACTAAATTAACATTTTATAACAGTACGTTTATAAATGTTTAGGTATTAGTTTTTAATAGAAGTGAAATTATTTACATATATGTATATATACCTATTTAAGTGGAAACTTATATAAATCAAGGAATATAATTATTTTTACGTTTTATTTATTATATTATATAGGAGTTCATATTCTTAATTAAAACTAAGGAATATATATATATATTTACACATATATGTAAAAGAAATATAACAGTAACTTAGGTTAAATCAAGGAGCTAAATTAATCTACACTTATATTAATTATATAATATGGTAGTTAATATACTTAATTGAAACTAAGGAAAATACTTTATTTTATTAACCATATTTTGGATGTAGGTGTGTGTAAAAGTTAATATAAATAGTTAAATACAATAAAACTACATAAATAATGTTTGTACAAATCCTAGTATATATCAATATATACACAGTAAACATAATAAAATTAAATACCTTATAGGAAATATAATACGAAGGAATTAATAAGTTAAACTAAACCTCTACATAATACTAATAGAAGAATATTATATGAGGTGGTATTAAATTATAGTTATGTATTAGGCTTAAGAGTTACCTTTGAATTTCCAAGGTTTTTATGTAAACCATATTAAAATACATGTATAGTATTATTTGTCAATGATCCGAATGTAAATCTGAAATTGGGATTAAGTAATTAATAAGTTAAAACTTAGGAAAAATTGTGATTATATTACATAAAATGTTGCACAAATAGATCTTATTCTATAATTAATGGTAAACAAATGTAATACGATTACATCTAAATATTCTTAATATATAAACCATAATAAAATAAATAAAATAAATAAAATACTTTTACATCTAAATGTGAGGTGGATTAGTAAGTCTAGATTTAATCATTTCTTAACATTTATGGTATTGGAATATAACTTAATGTTTTAAGATAAAATCATTAAAAGGATTCTGATATAAAACTATATTAAACTATGATTTGGAAATTTATCTAAATAATAATCCTTAAGTTTCTTGGCATTAGATAAGCCATATGAAATACATTTATAACATTTATTACCAATACTTAGGATGTGAGTTTACAGTTAAGTGAGGTATTTAGTAGTGAGAATTTATAGGAAGGTTTATAAATAGGAATTTGATACTTAAAACCTTTGAACCTTTTATTAGATAAAACTAAGTTACATAAGATATTATATTGTTATACTTTACGGTAATGGGAAGTAATGATAGGTTATTGACCAATACCCCGTTGGTTCAGTGGTGATTGGGACTGGACTTGGTAGGGAGAACCAAGGTTCGATCCTTCACAACGGCTATTGGGAGGGGACTGGAACCTATCCACCCAGAGCTGATCCCCGATCCGGATGTAGTCCAATAGGGTGAACCGGGTAGTAGACCAAAAAAAAAAGAAGTAATGATAGGTTATTTGAATATAAAATATGGGAATTTTCATAATAGATTATCTTATTAAATAATTAACAATTTCACCTATGAACCAGAATTTAATTCTCTGATAAATTCTACTCTATGTAGATATATTGTCCATCCTAAATACAATAAAGGAAATTAATTTATTAGGTTATTCCTTTGAAACCTTAGGTTTTGTAAAACAATTTAAAACGTATTTAAGGCTTAAGTTTATTGAAGTTTAGTACAAAAGGGTTATAAATAGTCTATAGAGTGTATGTGTGTAAAAATAAAACATTTAGGAGATTAAAGGTAAGTAAGGATACATAAAAGGTTATATTTAAACACCTTATTATATAGGTAATAATTAAACATATAATATACCTTGTGAATACTAAATGTAAGATTAATTCGTTAAATCTAAGTTAACCATAGTATAGTTATTCAGGATGAGAAGCTATTTAACATCTTATGACAAGTTTATTAGATGGTTGTAATTAAAAGTCATTCTGAACTAAAGTGGATAGGAGTGGACAATTAGCAAATGTTAATCGAAAACATTCCTTGATCTTACCACCTTGGGCTATACAACGTTCTCAGATAACTCAAAGATTATACCTAACATTTAAGTGAGGGCTTAAAAGACAATTGAGACTTTGGAATAAGAGTAAGGAGTTTATTTAAGCTTAACATAGGCTACAAGTGATTGATAATAGACTACCTTTAATATTCTTCAGAGTACTGTTGATTGTTTGCGCAAGTTGACTAGAACTGCTACAGCGTTACCCAGGTACGATTTCTCGTACTCCGATATTTTTGCTGATTGACTTGTGGAATGTTTTGGAAAACACTAACTGAGTTTAAGAGGAATTTCTAAAGGGAATTGGTTGTGTGACTAACTCAGCTTGTGTGACTAACTGAGCCTTGAATGTGAAACTCACTTGGGTTGGTTCCTTCTTTTTGGTTGTTCCATTAGACATTGGCTGCTTAGGGTTTACGCTTCTGCACTCTGTAGGACTGAGTGTTTTGGTATTGCTCTGGGTGGTTGGTGATCTAGTGGGAATTTGGAAAAATGTCAATTTTGGTAATTCTTCTTTTGACTCTGGATATCATTTCATCCATGAGCTGGTTCTTGATGTTTCGACGTGCGCGCGTCTTCAATGGTAACAGCAGGGGGCTGTATATCCCTCGCCCATAGGGGCATTGATATTTAATAGCAGGGGGCTGTATATCCCTCGCCCATAGGGGCATTGATATTTAACAGCAGGGGGCTGTATACCCCTCGCCCATAGGGGCATTGATATTTAACAGCAGGGGGCTGTATATCCCTCGTCCATCAGGACATATTTAATCTGACAGCGGGGGGCTGTATATCCCTCGTCCATACGGACATTTATATCTGGCGGTGGGGGCCATCTCTCCCAATTGGTATTATTCCATTCTTGAGTTATTGGTTCTTGGATCTATCTTATTATTCCTAGTCCTTTGTGACTATCTGAGTCTTTCTACTCCTAATGGGAATTGGGTTTAACTAAGGCGGATGTTCACTAACACATGGTGTGGTTTTGTTTGACTAACTTTACCTTCCTATTATTAATCTTTATCCTTAACTTGTTGTCTTTGGCTTGGTGATTTTAAAGTGCCTTGTTTCCCTACTTTACTTTCAAGAGTTTAATTTCAAGTTACTGTTTATTTTGAAGAGTTTTGTTTTAAAGATTGTTTTGGAGAATTGTACCAGTTCCATTCCAGGGAACTGACTCACCCCTCCCGGGGTGGGCTGCTTGGTTTCATCTTGCAAGTATTAATTGTTTATACAGGTGGCCACGAAGAGCATGAGTGATTGGGATGGGAATTAGGGATTGTGGAGAGTTATTCTATTTTACTAGTAGTTATGTTTATTGTTTTCTCGAGTTCAGACCGTAGCTTTGTAATTTTATAAGTTGTAATTGGTGAGGTTTGGTGCCGGGTGTTTGGAACCCGATGGTCTGTAAACGCCAGTAGAGATTTTATATTCCGCTGTATTTATTGTAAGTAGGGGCGTTATAGAAAGTGGTATCAGAGCGTAGTTACGCTCTGAACCCGAGAAAACAAGCCGAGTGAAATACTTAGAATATAGGTGCACTTAAAACTGGGGAAGTGGGGTAGAATTGGGAAGTGAGGATTCTAGTAAGGCACGACTCCTAACCCTTCTTAGATTAGTGAATGATTTCTTTATACACTTTTCTTTTTTATGAATATCTGTAGAGAATGGTGTGCTGTTGTTCTGTTCGAACATTAAACTACGGTAGAAATATAGGTTGGAATATCATCTATTGAGTATGTTAAGATTTTGGTTTGGATAAATCATATATTAAGCTATTTTCAAAAGCATACTTATGGAGAATACATGGCTAAGAATACAATTCCTTAAGAGCAAGTACACATGCTCCTAGAAATTTTAAAGAATACTTTGGTTGAAAACAGTATACAAATAGAACTTTAAATAACTAAATTAGTATTGATATTATGTGAAAGTACTTCAACTCCTTTAAAGTTTGAAAATAAATCTCAAGAATTACTTGGTACAAATTGTTGCCTAAAGGTAATATTTGGATAAATCTTAAGTCTAGAATATTTAAAGTTAACAAACACTAGTAGCATACACCCGAACCCATAACCACACTAAACTCTATGCTAACTTTAGAAAGAATACACCTAAAGCTAATACCCTACGGGAAGTGCCTGGTGCGACGAACTCCTAGGCCGAAAGTAGTGGGGGTGCACACCCACTTCTGGAAGTTTAGGGGCTAGACAAGCCTTGTCATCTAATCGTATATAATTTTCTGCGCAGGTGATGGATTGTGTTGAACTTGAGGGGAAGTGGTGGTAAGACGTTACCATTATGAAATCTTGAGCTAGGCATATTTCATTACTAGCCACAATGAACAATTCAAAACTTATATATTAAGATCCAGTACTAACTTCATACATGTAAAGAGTTTACCGAGTCAAATCCTTGGTGAAAAATACTTACCTATGGAATGAAAACACATGAGTAACACTAACTAAAATATCATTGATCCTTAAATACTCGGAATGTTGAGCATCTAGTGAAAAATTGTGAGTTACTTAAAGATTGGAAATTCTCATGTTTACTTGGAAGTTTAACATTATACAGGTATAAAATTTTAGAAGCCACACTAACAGTGATATTTACCAAAAGCCACCATTATCTAAGCGAGTACTAAGATCTAATGATCAGAATAATACTTACATAGAACAAACCCCAGAGAAAATAGTTATCAAGAGTGGGTGAACTTTCACTAGGCTAATTCATTTGACTTAAAATTTATATTAGAGTCCCTACCTTGAAAAAAAATTTTAAGATAAAGAAATCAGATTTTGGAGCTACATTATAAGAACTTCCTAAAATTCTGCCTTGGGTGAAATTATGTATATATATAATAAGTAATTTTATGAAGGAAACACTGAATGAATCGTCTAAAATACGATAGTTAATTATAAAAACAATTGAAACTTGAAAAGTCGCATAAATATTTATTTTATAGAGTTTTAGCATAGGGTTGACTAATAAACCCTTGAAGATGATTTTGGAAGATTATTGAGGATTATTAAATGATCTGAAATATTATTTTAAACTACTCAAATACGTTACACCTGATTTGTAGCTTGTTAATATAATTGATATGATAAAATGAACATATAATAGACATATAATGGATGGATAATAATCATAAGGTAAAATTTTATTACAGTTAAGAAAATACAAATACAAAACAATCAAGAGATACAGATATATGTATATCGATCGCAGATAAAATCAACAGTGCAATAAAATTTACAACAAAGCTGGTTAATAAGGTGTTGAATTCTTTGATGTGTCGTTAGTAGCGGTACGAGGGCGTACCTTAGCTCTTTTAAGGGGGATATACTGGCATACTCTTCCTTCGTCACCTCATCCGGATTATGCCATGTTGCCTTATTAGCAGAATGAGAGGTGTTGTATGTGCTTGGTTTTTACATTATGATACAGTATGTGACTCTTGATTTTCATCATGCTATGTCTTGGTATATCTTGGTTCGTTTGATTTTGAGTAATCTTGAGTGGAATGTTGTTATGGAAATGGATGGAAATAAAGGATTGGTTTGGTATGGAATTTCATTGGAATTATTATTGTCTCAGCACACCCGGAGCGGTGTGTGAGTGCCTATTAGTTGATTTTTAAACTTCGAGGCGAAAGTTTCTTTTAAGGGGGATATACTGAAATACCCCTAAATTAATTTAAATTAATTTAGGGGATTTATTCTATTAAACTTTAATAATACTATTGAATATTAAATTATTATATGGAATTATGAATATTAAATTCGTATAAGGAATTATGAATATTAAATTATTGTATGGAATTATGAGTATTAATATTATATGGAATTATGTAAATTATTTTAGGGGATTCCTCCTATTTAACTCTAAAGAATACAATTAAATATTTAATAATATATTATTATATAGTATTATGAATTTAATAATAATATTTATAAGTCAATAAATCTTGGGAAAATTCTAAACACTCCAAGTATATATAAAGATTTTAGAAAGAGTTGGAACATTGTTTTGAAACATAAAAGTCAAAATAAAATTATAGAAATCTTAAAGCTTATTAAGCCTTGCTAGGGTTGACTTTTTGAGAATGGTCAAACTAGCACATGAAACCTATACCAATAAATAGGTTATGGAAAACCATGAAGATCGAAAAAGAACGTCAAAAACGGATCATCCTAGCCAAAGTTATGCTAGATTGAAGTTTTGAATCAAAAATTTGAAAGATGCCACGTGTCACTCTGTCACAGGTCGCCAACACTTAGCCGCTTTTATCCCCTGAATTTCGGTAACAGATTTCAGTATTTTGCCCTAACTTTAGACGGCTATATCTCTTTCATCTCTCCGTATTTTTCAATGCCGTCTTCTTTGTTGTCTTCTCCTACATTCCCTCTAAACAACTATAACTCATACAAACCCTAACTCATACTGAATCAACCGGAAATCAGTCAGTCAAAGTAGCCACCCTGCAAAAAACGAAACTGCAATTCCAGTTTTCTCTTCGAATCAGGTAACTTCGATCAGCCATAACTTCTTCGTTACTCATCCAAATTCCATGTTCTTTAGCTCGTTTTGAAGAGCTCTAATTCCTCTAAAACTTTCATGTTTATGGTTTAAGCTAATTCGCAACCGATTGGAGGGGAAAGGTGTCTAAAGTTTTGGTTTTTGCCAGCACATAAAATCATAACCGAAACTGTAAGGTAAACTCGCAACTTCTAGCTTCAATTTATTTCCGTGTGATGCGAGTTAGGATTAGTTCTTGCTATCAATACGTAGATCTAAGTTTGCTCTTTCCAATGAGCCCTTACACATAGCCTAACTCAATCGGTGCTGCAAGTTATAGATCTTCGAAGTTGGCCTCGTGAGCTGCTCAAAGTTTGAGTTTTTCCAGTTTTTCCGAATTCGATTTCACTAAATTCGCACAACTCCGGTAAGTTTCCGATCAATTGCTCCGTTTTTGTCAAACCTTGTCATGTTTCCGACCTAATCCATGTTCTAATTTGATCAATTACGTGTTAGATTAGGAGGATTCGTTGGAATTGTTTTCGAATCAAAGTCTATACCCGATATAAACCCTAACATTCGAACTGAATTCGAAACCCGATGGATACCGCATTATAATTGGGGAAATTGGCACCAATAGAACCGAAATTCAATTTCGAATCCATAGAAACAAGAATCACTCGATTTCGTTCTGTAGATTAGAAGATATTGATGATTTAGTACTCGGGATGGAATTCGAAATCGATGAAGAACTGGGAGTTCAGGGGCCGTCCGATCTCGTTTTAAAAGATTGGACAACCGAGATTAGATCGTGCTATTAAATAATTACTATAAGTTTATAAAATTCCAGTAAATAGTCCTAACTTGTTGGGTTAATTTAAATATCTTCCCGAAAGTATTTTGACTTGAACTTTTAACCATAGATTCTTTATTTAATCTAGTTTATTTTGATGTAAATTATTATGGTTTTGGAGTTTTTAAACATAAGTTATGATTTTGCAAGTTACGGGTTTTCTGGAATTATTTGGCTAAATTAAAAAGATATTTTTATGAAATAAAAATTTTATAATATGTCTAAAATATTATAGTTACTGTATATTAAATTTGGGAATTTTTGGGCAATGGTAAAAGGTTTTAAAAATTGTGTTTATGAGTTTTTCATAAGAATAACCTATAATATAAGGTTTTTAATGTAACCAAAAATTAAAGTATGGTTTGTTAATAAAATTTTTAAGTTGGGAAAAATATGGAACACTAAATTAACATTTTATAACAGTAAGTTTATAAATGTTTAGGTATTAGTTTTTAATAGAAGTGAAATTATTACATATATGTATATACCTATTTAAGTGGAAACTTATATAAATCAAGGAATATAATATTTTACGTTTTATTTATTATATTATATGGGAGTTGATATTATTAATTAAAACTAAGGAATATATATATATTTACACATATATGTAAAAGAAATAAAATAGTAACTTAGGTTAAATCAAGGAGCTAAATTAATCTACACTTATATTAATTATATATATGATAGTTAATATACTTAATTGAAACTAAGGAAACTTTATTTTATTAACCATATTTTGGATGTAGGTGTGTGTAAAAGTTAATATAAATAGTTAAATAAAATAAAACTACATAAATAATGTTTGTACAAATCCTAGTATATATCAATATATACACAGTAAACATAATAAAATTAAATACCTTATAGGAAATATAATACGAAGGAATTAATAAGTTAAACTAAACCTCTACATAATACTAATAGAAGAATATTATATGAGGTGGTATTAAATTATAGTTATGTATTAGGCTTAAGAGTTACCTTTGAATTTCCAAGGTTTTTATGTAAACCATATTAAAATCATGTATAGTATTATTTGTCAATGATCCGAATGTAAATCTGAAATTGGGATTAAGTATTAATAAGTTAAAACTTAGGAAAAATTGTGATTAGATTACATAAAATGTTGCACAAATAGATCTTATTCTATAATTAATGGTAAACAAATGTAATACGATTACATCTAAATATTCTTAATATAATAAACCTAAATAAAATAAATAAAATACTTTTACATCTAAATGTGAGGGGATTAGTAAGTCTAGATTTAATCATTTCTTAACATTTATGGTATTGGAATATAACTTAATGTTTTAGATAAAATCATTAAAAGGATTATGATATAAAACTATATTAAACTATGATTTGGAAATTTATCTAAATAATAATCCTTAAGTTTCTTGGCATTAGATAAGCCATATGAAATACATTTATAACATTTATTACCAATACTTAGGATGTGAGTTTACAGTAAGTGAGGGTATTTAGTAGTGAGAATTTATAGGAAGGTTTATAAATAGGAATTTGATACTTAAAACCTTTGAACCTTTATTAGATAAAACTAAGTTACATAAGATATTATATTGTTATACTTTACGGTAATGGAGTAATGATAGGTTATTTGAATATAAAATATGGGAATTTTCATAATAGATTATCTTATTAAATAATTAACAATTTCACTTATGAAACCAGAATTTAATTCTCTGATAAATTCTACTCTATGTAGATATATTGTCCATCCTCAATACAATAAAGGAAATTAATTTATTAGGTTATTCCTTTGAAACCTTAGGTTTTGTAAAACAATTTAAAACGTATTTAAGGCTTAAGTTTATTGAAGTTTAGTACAAAAGGGTTATAAATAGTCTATAGAGTGTATGTGGTAAAAAAATAAAACACATTAGGAGATTAAAGGTAAGTGAGGTACAATAAAAGGTTATATTAAAACCGTATTATATAGGTAATAATTAAACATATAACATACCTTGTGAATACTAATGCGATATTAGGTAAATCTAAGTTAACCATAGAGTTATTAGCTGGAGTTACTTTAACATCTTATGACAAGTTTTAGATGGTTGTAATAAAACTCATCTGAACTAAAGATGAGATAATGGTTTAGCAGTTCAATTAAGTTATAATAAAACGCGTCTACAAACACTACGATTTCAATACAAGATGTAGATCTTAATTAAGTTAAGGGAAAGACTTAATCATAATGGGTTATCTAGTGGATATTGTTTGAATACATAATCTTTACATTGTGGGATAGTAGTATAGTATTCTGAGATGAGTCCATCGTAGGTCATAATACAATGTTTATTCTAAATTAAGAATAAAGGTATTGAGCTTAAGATTATTATTGAAATTCTTAGATTTAATTAAATAATATAAACACATTTATGATATAGAGGTCTCAAAAGTCTTGAATGTGAGGATTGTGGTTAAGTATGAATAAAGTGGATAGGAGTGGACAATTAGCAAATGTTAATCGAATACATTCCTTGATCTTACCACCTTGGGCTATACAACGTTCTCAGATAACTCAAAGATTATACCTAACATTTAAGTGAGGGCTTAAAAGACAATTGAGACTTTGGAATAAGAGTAAGGAGTTAATTTAAGCTTAACATAGGCTACAAGTGATTGATAATAGACTACCTTTAATATTCTTCAGAGTACTGTTGATTGTTTGCGCAAGTTGACTAGAACTGCTACAGCGTTACCCAGGTACGATTTCTCGTACTCCGATATTTTTGCTGATTGACTTGTGGAATGTTTTGGAAAACACTAACTGAGTTTAAGAGGAATTTCTAAAGGGAATTGGTTGTGTGACTAACTCAGCTTGTGTGACTAACTGAGCCTTGAATGTGAAACTCACTTGGGTTGGTTCCTTCTTTTTGGTTGTTCCATTAGACATTGGCTGCTTAGGGTTACGCTTCTGCACTCTATAGGACTGAGTGTTTTGGTATTGCTCTGGGTGGTTGGTGATCTAGTGGGAATTTGGAAAAATGTCAATTTTGGTAATTCTTCTTTTGACTCTGGATATCATTTCATCCATGAGCTGGTTCTTGATGTTTCGACGTGCGCGCGTCTTCAATGGTAACAGCAGGGGGCTGTATATCCCTCGCCCATAGGGGCATTGATATTTAATAGCAGGGGGCTGTATATCCCTCGCCCATAGGGGCATTGATATTTAATAGCAGGGGGCTGTATATCCCTCGCCCATAGGGGCATTGATATTTAACAGCAGGGGGCTGTATATCCCTCGTCCATCAGGACATATTTAATCTGACAGCAGGGGGCTGTATATCCCTCGTCCATACGGACATTTATATCTGGCGGAGGGGGCCATCTCTCCCAATTGGTATTATTCCATTCTTGAGTTATTGGTTCTTGGATCTATCTTATTATTCCTAGTCCTTTGTGACTATCTGAGTCTTTCTACTCCTAACGGGAATTGGGCTTAACTAAGGCATTGGATGTTCACTAACACATGGTGTGGTTTTGTTTAACTAACTTTACCTTCCTATTATTAATCTTTATCCTTAACTTGTTGTCTTTGGCTTGGTGATTTTAAAGTGCCTTGTTTCCCTGCTTTACTTTCAAGAGTTTAATTTCAAGTTACTGTTTAGTTTGAAGAGTTATGTTTTAAAGATTGTTTTGGAGAATTGTACCAGTTCCTTTCCAGGGAACTGACTCACCCCTCCCGGGGTGGGCTGCTTGGTTTCATCTTGCAGGTATTAATTGTTTATACAGGTGGCCACGAAGAGCATGAGTGATTGGGATGGGAATTAGGGATTGTGGAGAGTTATTCTATTTTACTAGTAGTTATGTTTATATTGTTTTTCTCGAGTTCAGACCGTAGCTTTTGTAATTTTATAAGTTGTAATTGGTGAGGTTTGGTGCCGGGTGTTTGGAACCTGATGGTCTGTAAACGCCAGTAGAGATTTTATATTCCGCTGTATTTATTGTAAGTAGGGGCGTTATAAAGAGAGATGGAGAAGAAAAGAGGAGAAGTGAAAAGGAAACCCTTGAAAGCTAAAAGGTAAGAAATCTACCTTAAAATTATCTAAATGCTTAAGAACTTGGGAAGGGAAAATAAATAAATGAACCCCACTTGAGTTGTGGTAATAATGTGCTTGTATAGTAATAATGCAAGTGAGAAAACATTGGTGAACTAATGCTTGATTTAAGAGCTTGAGAACTATGCACTTTATAAATTATGCATTGTGTGGTATTTAGAGAATTGATGAATATTGATAGATTTATATGTGAGCTGGTAGAACCCTTGTGGGTTTGGCTAGTTTTAGGGTGAATTATGTGAAGAAAGGAGTGTTGGGCAATGTTTGGAAAGTAGCCAAGTTATGGCAAAATTTGTGTAGAAATCTAAGTGGTTTAAGTGGTATTTTGAGAGATGAATAACCTAGGGTTAGCTAGGTATGCTTAGAGATTGTTTTGGGTTAGAAAACCACCTTGGGGATGCTTGCTTAGGGATAGAAGAGATGTGCAAAATCTGTTGAAAAAGAGATGGTTTAAGTGCCTTAGGAGTTTTAGAAAAACAATGAGAATTTAAGGTTTAAGATTGAGACATGAACCTTGGCATGAGAAGTGCATTATCTTGGAGTGCTAGGAATGGCATCATTGTGTGGAGTATTGAATGGTAAGAGACAATACCAAAATCTATTACAAAGTTAGAAGA
This sequence comes from Limonium bicolor, assembly GCA_023374045.1. NCBI lineage: Eukaryota > Viridiplantae > Streptophyta > Magnoliopsida > Caryophyllales > Plumbaginaceae > Limonium > Limonium bicolor. Next base: position 360,301,087 of record CM041777.1, on the reverse strand, counting down.
ACAAGAGAACTAGTTATGATATATAAGTGATTTTGAGTAAGAATTTGGGTAAGGGTTTAACCCAAGATTTGATGAGGTTTAGAGCATGTTTAAAGGTGATTAAACATGTGGAAAACTTGTGGAAAGATTAGGGAAAGATTAAGGGTGGTTTAAGGATTGATTAGGGGCTGAAAAATAAGGTATGTTGCAGATTTTAGCAGGGTCCGGAACCTAGTCCTTGGACAAAGTTCCGGACCACCCCTTAAATTCATGTCGAGAATTCATCCCAGTACCTGGTCCGGGACTTGGGAGATGGACAAGGTCCCGGACCACCCTTTAAATTGTGCCGAGAGTGAATGTCCATACCTGGTCCGGGACTTAAGATAGGGACAAGGTCCCGGACCAGTGCTGAAATCCTGCCGAGAGTTGCCAAATGAATTGGTCCGGGACTTAGGGTAAGGACCAAGTCCCGGACCACCCCCAGAATCCTACAAAAAGTGTTTTAAAGGTTTCTAATGATGGGGGTTTGAATGTTAATGATGTTATAAGATGTTAAGGCCTTGTTTGGTGACATGTAAAGGCCTAGGAAGTGTAAGAAAGTGTTAGAAGTGATTGAGAAGTGAGAACTCAAATTAACAAGAGTAAAACCGAGTTAACGGGATAACGGGGTAAGTACTGGAGTAGCATTTTATTACGTACCGTATGAGCTTAGTATTAATAATAATGTTTGAAACATTATCAGAGAATCATGCGTGACCCGAGCATGGTGAGATGACACGGTAAAAGTAAAAACCCCGGTGAAAGGTATGATTTTCTCATACTCCGCGTGCTAACTGAGTTACGTTGATTTGTGTGTTTGTGTGCCGGCTTAATTAAGACTAAAGCATGAAAATAATCCACTGTTTGATTATGTATGCCTTGTTGTATGTTGAATGAGCTAACATACTTGTATGCCGGTGTGGTCTAACATAGAGTAAAGACCGACTCATAGTGAGTAACGTTTGGCTAGAGACCCATGGATCGGGTCGATGCTTATGATAACGAAAACGTGCAAACACACAAACTATCCGTTAAAGTATAACGAAAACGCAAACATATGAACTCCCTAGAATGTGAGGAGATGAGCGGGTTGAGTAATTACCCGATAACGGTTAGTAAACCATAAAGACACAGTCCACGAAACAAATGAGAGTGGAAAGATAAGTGAACCTCCTTCAAGAGGATTAAAGATAGTTCATAGATGTGAACTAGTAAAGAAGGTAAAAGAGACCTAAGGGATTAGTAGCTCCCTTGAGACATGGTCAACCTCCTATATGAGGATTTTAAACTCCGAGAGAGGAGTGTATGGGAATGTAAGTAGTCCGAGAGTAGTCGAACCTAAGTAAAAAGAGATAGGAACTAAGAGAGAGTTCCGTGAGCTAGTTGATCCTTCCCACCATGCTAGACCCAGAGTAGGTATGTATTAAGAGTAACAAGCGTGACATAGGAGACCTGTAGTGTCTCGAGAATCTACAAGAGCATGAGTATAAATAACCCAAGAGTGTAGGTGAGATAATGAGTATAAGTAACCCGAGAGAATGGGTGAGTATAGTACGAGTAGCCCAAGAGAATGGGTGTGTATATGAATAAGTAACCCGAGAGAGCGGGTGAGTTATTGAATGAATAACCACGGCATAGTGAGGTATAACCCTCATGGCCTAAGAGTAATTGATACGACTAACAACCTTGCTATGTTAGTTAGGGATTGTATCCCATGATTCATTGTCGAATCCTTGTGTAGTGTACATATATAATGTATTACTATATGCATGTTGGTTGAATTAAAATGAACTCCATGCTCTAGACAAAAGTGGTCGGCGTACCCCGGTTAGCGCTCAGGGTATGTGAATTTCAAATGCAGCGTTAAGCTAAGCCCCTAGGGGCAATGTTTTTATTTTTCAGGTACACCGAAGATGTTACCGTTCGAGAGTAGGACGGGGTCGGTGGTTTGCATGGGTAGTTAGATTGAATTACTTGTGTATTGAAAGAGGTGTAAGACCGAATATGTTGTCGGCATCCATATATTGTAGACTCGGTATAGTAAAGAAGTGATTTGAGTATTGTATTTGTATTGTGTACTCAGTTGTTCCAGTTCATCAGACCGTTACGGTATGTAAGATAGGCCTGGTTAGCCATATGGGTGGCTAACAGTGTTGTTTCACCCCTCGTTGTAATTAGGGTTCCGCTGCGTGAGTAAGGGCATTTAGTGACAGTTGTGGAGGTAATGACGAGATTAACGGTTGGGGTGTTACAAAAATGGTATCAGAGCGAAGTATCGCTCTAATGACTGGAAATATCGAGCTTAGGAAATACCGAGTTAGGAATTCCAGACATAGGGCTAAGGGTTGAGTGGTAGCGTGAGAGATGCGCTAGTTATGAACTTCTAGAAAGATCTGGATACCTACAATACCAAACCCGCCCTCCGCAACCCCCGTATCAAAAGCTTGGGAAAGAATGCCAGAGAGACGGGGAAACCCGATCTGGCACTTATTCAATATTTCAATATGAACTAGAACCTGTCAAGCGGTAGGTCCCGAGAACCGGAAACCCCGGGGACGGATCCCGCTGGAACGACAATAGCCGCACTTAAAGGCGGAAGATCGAGAAATCCTAATCCAAGGAGACCAGAATTTGCGGCAGCATAGGGCGACATGCGTAGCAGTCGCGAGAACCTGGCTGGCCAAGCAGCAGCCAGAGGAAAGCACCAACCGTGCAACAAGGCGGTTTCATGAGAAGTAACAAACCGGGACACAAGTCCACGGACCGCCATAGTTAGATAATACCACTAACGGTATATTAACTGACTAAGAATCTAGTCAAGTGTAGGTACACCCACACTGCCACACCCGAAGAGGTTGCAGCATTTAACTGATACAGCTTGGACAGCTATGAGCATAACTACGGGATATACCCGAATAGGACTACAGAAGTAGTGCCTAAATAACTTAAACCTCGGTAACCATAATGAAGACGTGGGAACGAGCGACGAGGTAGAGCATAGAACTAAATAATTAAGGAACTCCGACAGTGAAAAAGCACCTAAATGACTGACAGTCATGTCAAGATGTATGAGAAGCAGCTCTAAGGAGTAGTTATCCAACTAAAGGATTAAGGAAGAGCCGACAAGGCTACCAAATACAGTGTGAACAATACCGTGACCGGTATGAGTTAACCCAAAAACTGCCAGTACCGCGCACTTGCCACGGCAAGTGCAGTAACAACAGGACTAATAAGAGGAACATAATATGCAAGAAGTACTTAGCAATTACCAAAAGGCGTGAGAAGCCAATATGGCAAAACAACCCTAAGAATTGTGAAACGAAACCTTGAAAAGGCCTAACGGCCTGATCATTGTATTAAGAAACATCCAGTCAGTGAGAAGCGGGACTCGGTAAGGAGCAGCCGGCATTGAATTCCGTGGAGATTTTTACCTTTAAAACTCAATTTTCTTTCAAAACTCAAAATTTTCCAAAAACCCCCAAATTTTAAAACCAAACCAGAGAACCACGGTAAGTTATCATAAGATGATAAGATGAGTTGGCAAAAGAATACTTCACCTAGGCGTGTGACCGACACTACAAGTGTACACAAACGAGGACATGGAACGACCGCCACTCCAAAGGAGCTTGCGGGCTGACAGACCAGTTATGAGTTAGTCGGGTAAGTGGTAACGTATCAATAAGATACTCCATGTATGTATACAAGTAGAGTACGGAACACGGGAAGTAGTCGACTCCATACTACGACGAAAGAGCCAATCCAAACCAAGATATTTGGACACCTCGAATGATCAAAGAACACAAAGAAGTTTACGAAGCTAAAGGAGTCTAGAAACCAGTAAGGTGACGGACCTAAGGATATAGCGTGAATAAGTGCGAGAAGCACAGAGTATTATGTATGGACATTGGATATGTCTCAGGAAATACCTAATACCTGGAATGAGTATCCAGCGTAAACAAGACGGCGAAGGCCGAAAATGAACATATAAACGTTTGATAAACGGGATAGGATTCCCACAGTATACCTCACTGAAGAGATTAATGACCTGACCAAGATAGTAAAGGAGAAAGAACAATGGTCTACTCAAGAACGGGAGACGTTACAACCCAAAATGGGATAGTTCAAAATATACATAACCGCGAGGCGGAGTAAGGAAACTGAACATACCCACGAGTTCGAGCCAGAAGTATTGGTGCAACTCAGTAACACCCAGGAAGGGTACCGAAATCAACAGTAGTTGAACGAGATATCGTGTTGAGAACACAAGTGTTAAAGCAAACACTCGGGTAGAACCCGAAGGGATCCTACGTAACACGGGGTACCCTAAAATGCCAGAAGGCATGAATTAATATCAAGATACTTAAAGGGCCTTCCATGCACAAAAGCGTGATGAGACAACCAAATCAAGGAGCCCAGTATTATCTCCAAACCATTTAATGGTATACAGAGAAGAAGAAACTTGTATAAACAGCCGCACAGTGCATGGCTCGAGGCAAGGTGGCTTGTAAGCCGATAGAACTAACTACAAACTGTAGATTTAAACATTGTGAACCTATGCATAAAGGCATAAGAAGAAACAGTGGAAAATGAACCACTACTTTAGAGTGGGGATACCACTTGTTATTGTGGGGCCTATGGAGTGGCAATTGCGTTAATCCTCCAGAGAAGGGCTACCACATAAGAATGTGATGTGAAACCACTAGAGCGGCGTGGTGATACTTGGGCATGTGTTTATTGCCAAGGAGAAATGCGAACAAAAATAGTATGTAGAAAGGCTTTGATAGAAATGGAGGGAAATCGAGAGAGTAATCGGATGAGTAGTAAACACGGTACGTGTGCAATGTGAATTGCAGAGTAAACAATGCGCAACAAGCGTAGAGAGTTTAGAGTAGTATATCCTATTGAGCCAAGTGAATGGCAAGCCATAGTATAAATGGCAGAAGTATATGAGCGGAAGCTAAAGTAGTAGCGGAAGCCATATAAGCGAATGCTGTAATGAGTAAGAACATGGTACGCAATAAGCGACCATTGTAAGAGTATAATCAGATAATGATATGAAGCTGATGAGAAAATTTGGTAAAGGAGACATTCATTCCTATCTCATGAGAGATTTACTGTCAAGGGTTTATGCTTCTGCACTCTGTATGACTGAGTGTTTTGGTATTGCACTTGTGCGGTAATGATCGAGTGGGAGAGCCAGGAATTGAGGGATGTCAACGAAGCCTGTTGAGCAAAATCAAGAGAAACGACCGTGCGGCCGTTGGCCAAAGATGCACAAAGAATGTGGGCCATAACCCACAGGTCCCAGGATCGATGAATGGTAAAGGCAGAGTAGTACGAATGAGGAATTCTTGTACAGAAACAAATAAACAAACATGATTCAGAAGTCATTATTAAATGAGGAAGCACTACATGCTTAGTAGTAGCTTGACCTCAACCGACAACAAGTCGGGAAAAGTAAGTGAGTAATCACGAAGGTATACAGTGTTATAAGAAATAGATTTCCAGAGAATTGGAGAGAAAATCTATAACTCATCGAATTCGCATACGGTAAGAGATACCAATCGACGATTAAGAAACCCTTATTCCCAAGACAAAAAGGGATTAAAGGGAGTAAGTAATACATTGAGAATACCTAGGGCGAGTTAAGCTCTAGTTATCAAGTCACGCAGCAGAAGCTAGTGGCCGTAATTCAAAGGTTAAGAATACCTGGCAAATGCGAGTAAATGGCTTATCATAAACGCCTTGAAGCCTTAGAGGCTAGAACCGGAACCGGTTATGAGTTAATTAACCGCATTGAAGTTAAAACACTTCATGATACTCGAATTAGTGAACCAATGTTTAGTGATAACATATGGTCGATTACGCGGGCGTAACCCCTTTTAAGGGGGTAGGGCGAGAAACCGCTTAGAGTATGTTTTACGTATAGGTGCGTAAACTACTATGTGCATTGCACACAAGGAATTGTTTTAATGATTGGAACTCATGTTAAATAAACATGTGTACCCATTCATCGTGTAAGTATGAGCATTGTGCATGTGAGATGCGAGTAACGAGTATATAATATTTATGAAAAGAGGAGTAGAGAGACTCCTGGGGAATGAGAATCCCTATAGTATATGTCTAGTGAGATTAGACATGAGACATGATGAGTATGACTCGGTATGAAACCGAGGTGTAACCTAGTAGGGAGTGAGTTCCCTAAGTGATTTTATTTAAGAATGATTGATGGAGTGAGTTCCATCCTTTGGAGTTGTATGTTGTGTGTTTTAAATTGAGTAACAATTTAAGAAAATGAGGTCATGAGTTGCTTAGGTAAAGTAAGCAAAGAAATTGTTAATGACGGATGACCTAAGTTCTAGGAATTTGAGATAAGTTAAAATGGATTGTTTTATGAATATGACTAGAAAGAGTAAAAGATAGAAAACGAAAATGTTTGACTATCTGATTGTTTGAAATTGACGTGGGAGGTGGAACTTGATCTGCTAGCGATCAAGGGAAACCGAACACAAATTGGGGTGGAAGAATAGTTCAACACTGATGCTGATCACATCTGGGTTGGATGATTCTTGAAGCTCCCTATAAGTGGTCACAAGTAATCACGCTAAGAAAAGAGGCAACTATCATAAATGGATTTGGAGTTGTGTGATGTTTTAAAAAGAATTTTCAAACATAATTTGAAAAAAGAATTTTCTTCAAGTATGAATATGGAAATGAAAATTGGTTTTGAAACCGCTATCACCCGCCGATGGTTGTGGCCTTAAGTCTTGATGACCGGTAGAACGGTGGGCGTGTATTAGTTTTGAGACCATTTCACCGTACGTGCGATGGTCCTAAGTGACCGGTTGGGGCTGTGACAGTGTGTGATTTTTCCAAAGGCAGCGGGACGGGGAGAGTACCCTGAGACGTTCCTGTGTTGAGTGAGTCAACCAGAGTGCCTGAGGATATGTATCTGTGTAACGTTTTGATCAGAACCGAAGGGACCGTGGGCTAGAGAGAGTAAGTGCCCATTTGTCATGAAACGTCCGTGAACCAGAAAGAGTAAGTGTTCAACGTGACCGGTACCTGAGGGATCAGTAGTATATTACTCAATATGGATTCGAGGACTATAGTGCCTTCTTGTCTTCGGACCGATTCCATAGAGAGAGTAAAAAGAGTATTTTTGATTGCTATACATGCTGTGATATGTGTGTGGTATGTGTAGTGTGAAATGAGACTGACTTGTGGAGTCTGTAAGGTTATACATGTATTATAACCTTGGCATAGCGTGCCCATGAGAGTAACGATATAAGATTCACCAACTTTGAGGATAAAGTTCCTAAGGGGGGTAGATTTTAATACCCCGGATCTAAAAATCGTGATTAAATTACTCTAATATGATTATTAAAGGCCTAATGGTGCCTAAAGAGTATTGGTAAGGGAAATAAAACCAAAAGAAACGAGAAAATGCATAAAACGCGAAAAACGCTAAAACGCGCATTAAATAAGTATAAGAGATATATGATCTCGTTAGGGTCCGAGATGGATTCCTAAGGCTTATTTAGGCCTAAATAGTATACGGGAGTGATTCCGAAAGAAAACGGATCCAAATAATGGATTAAAACGCTAACGGAGTTTTAAAGCACGTTTTTCGAGAAAACCCGAAAACGTGACTTTAAGTGGTCAAACGGACCCGTAAAAATTATGGTTGATTATATAACTGTAATTAAGTATTAATGGAAGCTTAATAACCAATAAAAATAAAGAAACGAGAAAAATCCGAAAAACGGGCCCGGTTAGTGAATAGTGCCAAACCGGGTAAAATAACGAGCGTTTTCTGTAAAAGACGAAAACCACTCCAACTTACTAATACAGTGGGGGCCGGTTTTATTTAGTAAATCAACCCCCTCACTCACACATTCTAAGCTAGTAATAAAGAAAGAAAGAAAGGAAAAAAAGCAAATAGTGAAAAGTGGACTTATACCCCACTTTATTCTCTCTCTCCTCATTCTTTCCATTCCCCACCGTGAGACTCCCCCTCTCTTTCCTCTCTTCTTCCTCCTTGAACGATTGGAGCTGCAACAAAGGAGCTCCCATGGCTTCTTCATCTTCTTCCTCTTGTACAAGCTTCGATAAAGCTCCGAATTAAAAACCGAGCATAGATTCTGGCTCCTCTCACCAAGGCCTATCTCCCTCTCTTTTCAAAATTCAAAAAGGAATAAGTTCATATTCATGGGTATACCCCATTTGAGAAGGAAATCACATGTTCTTGGAGCTAGACATCTCCTCTTTCATTTAAGGTAAGAAAAATCCATTTTTCTTCATCTCTTTGTCATGGCCGACTTTTGCCTCCTTTGATACCTTGTTTATTTCCTTGTGAGAAATATTCCAAGCCTCCAATGGTGGTGGAGTGCCCCCTTTTAATTCAAGGATGAAGATCCATCTTAGAGCTTCAAAGGTAATGACCTAATTATGTGTTCTAAGCTCCCCCTTAAATTCTAGGGCTATTTTTTATGAGTCTAAGTGTCTTGACTTAGTCCCATTCCATCCTTGAATGTTGGATAGAGTATAGGGCAAGTGGTTTTCCTTGGCCAATTTTGGGAGTCAAGAGAATTGAGCAAGAGAGATGGAGAAGAAAAGAGGAGAAGTGAAAAGGAAACCCTTGAAAGCTAAAGGTAAGAAATCTACCTTGAAATTATCTAAATGCTTAAGAACTTTGGAAGGGAAAATAAATAAATGAACCCCACTTGAGTTGTGGTAATAATGTGCTTGTATAGTAATAATGCAAGTGAGAAAACATTGGTGAACTAATGCTTGATTTAAGAGCTTGAGAACTATGCACTTTATGAATTATGCATTGTGTGGTATTTGGAGAATTGATGAATATTGATAGATTTATATGTGAGCTGGTAGAACCCTTGTGGGTTTGGCTAGTTTTAGGGTGAATTATGTGAAGAAAGGAGTGTTGGGCAATGTTAGGAAAGTAGCCAAGTTATGGCAAAATTTGTGTAGAAATCTAAGTGGTTTAAGTTGTATTTTGAGAGATGAATAACCTAGGGTTAGCTAGGTATGCTTAGAGATTGTTTTGGGTTAGAAAACCACCTTAGGGATGCTTGCTTAAGGATAGAAGAGATGTGTAAAATCTATAGCAAAAGAGATGGTTTAAGTGCCTTAGGAGTTTTAGAAAAACAATGAGAATTTAAGGTTTAAGATTGAGACATGAACCTTGGCATGAGAAGTGCATTATCTTGGAGTGCTGGGAATGGCATCATTGTGAGGAGTATTGAATGGTAAGAGACAATACCAAAATCTGTTACAAAGTTAGAAGAACAAGAGAACTAGTTATGATATATAAGTGATTTTGAGTAAAAATTTGGGTAAGGGTTTAACCCATGATTTGATGAGGTTTAGAGCATGTTTAAAGGTGATTAAACATGTGGAAAACTTATGGAAAGATTAGGGAAAGATTAAGGGTGGTTTAAGGATTGATTAGGGGCTGAAAAATAAGGTATGTTACAGATTTTAGTAGGGTCCGGAACCTAGTCCTTGGACAAAGTTCCGGACCACCCCTTAAATTCATGCCGAGAATTCATCCCAGTACCTGGTCCGGGACTTGGGAGATGGACAAGGTCCCGGACCACCCTTTAAATTGTGCCGAGAGTGAATGTCCATACCTGGTCCGGGACTTAAGATAGGGACAAGGTCCCGGACCAGTGCTGAAATCCTGCCGAGAGTTGCCAAATGAATTGGTCCGGGACTTAGGGTAAGGACCAAGTCCCGGACCACCCCTAGAATCCTACAGAAAGTGTTTTAAAGGTTTCTAATGATGGGGGTTTGAATGTTAATGATGTTATAAGATGTTAAGGCCTTGTTTGGTGACATGTAAAGGCCTAGGAAGTTTAAGAAAGTGTTAGAAGTGATTGAGAAGTGAGAACTCAAATTAACAAGAGTAAAACCGAGTTAACGGGATAACGGGGTAAGTACTGGAGTAGCATTTTATTACGTACCGTATGAGCTTAGTATTAATAATAATGTTTGAAACATTATCAGAGAATTGTGCGTGACCCGAGCATGGTGAGATGACACGGTAAAAGTAAAAACCCCGGTGAAAGGTATGATTTTCTCATACTCCGCGTGCTAACCGAGTTACGTTGATTTGTGTGTTTGTGTGCCGGCTTAATCAAGACTAAAGCATGAAAATAATCCACTGTTTGATTATGTATGCCTTCTTGTATGTTGAATGAGCTAACATACTTGTATGCCGGTGTGGTCTAACATAGAGTAAAGACCGACTCATAGTGAGTAACGTTTGGCTAGAGACCCATGGATCGGGTCGATGCTTATGATAACGAAAACGTGCAAACACACATACTATCCGTTAAAGTATAACAAAAACGCAAACATATGAACTCCCTAGAATGTGAGGAGATGAGCGGGTTGATTAATTACCCGATAACGGTTAGTAAACCATAAAGACACAGTCCACGAAACAAATGAGAGTGGAAATATAAGTGAACCTCCTTCAAGAGGATTAAAGATAGTTCGTAGATGTGAACTAGTAAAGAAGGTAAAAGAGTCCTAAGGGATTAGTAGCTCCCTTGAGACATGGTCAACCTCCTATATGAGGTAAGTGAAATGTATGGGTAACTCTTAAAACCTAAGATTAACTGAACTTAAGTAATGTTCCCAAAGTCATTAGAAACATCGGGAGTGATGCTTCTAGACTAATATACATAATATATTTATAACTCCGAGAGAGGAGTGTATGGGAATGTAAGTAGTCGGACCTAAGTAAAAAGAGATAGGAACTAAGAGAGAGTTTCGTGAGCTAGTTGAACCTTCCCACCATGCTAGACCCAAAGTAGGGTCGAAACCGGGGAAGTAAGACTATGCTCGTGAGCCATGAGTTTTGGCCTAGTATGTATTAAGAGTAACAAGCGTGACGTAGGAGACCTGTAGTGTCTTGAGAATCTACAAGAGCTTGAGTATAAATAACCCAAGAGTGTGGGTGAGATAACAAGTTTGAATAACCCAAGAGTGTGGGTGAGATAATGAGTATAAGTAACCCGAGAGAATGGGTGAGTATAGTGCGAGTAGCCCAAGAGAATGGGTGTGTATATGAATAAGTAACCCGAGAGAGCGGGTGAGTTATTGAATGAATAACCACGGCATAGTGAGGTATAACCCTCATGGCCTAAGAGTAATTGATACGACTAACAACCTTGCTATGTTAGTTAGGGATTGTATCCCATGATTGATTGTCGAATCCTTGTGTAGTGTACATATATAATGTATTACTATATGCATGTTGGTTGAATTAAAATGAACTTCATGCTCTCGACAAAAGTGGTCGGCGTACCCCGGTTAGCGCTCGGGGTATGCGAATTTCATATGCAGCGTTAAGCTGAGCCCCTATGGGCAATATTTTTATTTTTCAGGTACACCGAAGATGTTACCGTTCGAGAGTAGGACGGGGTCGGTGGTTTGCATGGGTAGTTAGATTTAATTACTTGTGTATTGAAAGAGGTGTAAGACCGAATATGTTGTCGGCATCCATATATTGTAGACTCGGTATAGTAAAGAAGTGATTTGAGTATTGTATTTGTATTGTGTACTCGGTTGTTCCAGTTCATCAGACCGTTACGGTATGTAAGATAGGCCTGGTTAGCCATATGGATGGCTATCAGCGTTGTTTCACCCCTCGTTGTAATTAGGGTTCCGCTGCGTGAGTAAGGGCATTTAATGACAATTGTGGAGGTAATTAGGAGATTAACGGTTGGGGTGTTACACCTTGTATGGATGCTCGTTATTATCATGTTATGCTTGTTACAGCTTTATAAAAAAATGATCTGCATGTATTCGACAAAGTAGTTGGTGTGGCCCAGTAGCCGATGGGCTGCACGTTTTCCATACCAGTGTTGTCTGCTGAGCCCCTTTGGGGGCACCCCCATTTTTCAGGTACCCGAAGTTGAAGAGATTACCCGACCGAGTGTAGGTGGGGTAGAATTAAGACAGGGGATTATTACTACCGGTATCATTTTACAGTACTGTACTTTTACTTTTGGTTTTGTTATTTTAAGCGGTTTGTATTCAGCGCTCAGACCGTATCATTTGTAAGTTGTATTGGAGTTAGCCTTGTTAGTCACATGGGTGACTAACGGCGTTGTAGCACCACCCGTTGTTATGTATATATTTTCCGCTGCATTTCCAGTCATCTTTGGGAGCTATCATCGTACAAGTTGTGGAGTTTCGGGTTGGGGTGTTACATTAAGTGACTAAGTAACAAGTGTAGTAAATCGAATGTCTAAAAGGTAATTAAAGTTTGGCTAATTATAAATCATGACATATTAAATTTAACAAGTACATAAAACAACTCAAATATTAAGAGAATGACAATTAAAGTCAAGAGTTATAATTGTAGAATAATTATAAATCATAAATGATGTAGTCATTGTATAGTTCTAATTTTTTAACTATCTTTTTCCTTGTATTATGGCAGGAAATTGGAGCTTGAGAACCCCTTGAAACCGCCAAGAAAAAAAAGGGAAACAAGTGTGGAAAAGTCCATCTTTGTAAAGGTAAAAACTCTAAACTAATCCTTGAAAGTAAAGAGTTGGTTAACTACTTATGTTAGGGTTAAATGTTATTTTAATGGTGTTTTAGTGTTGTAACAATTAAAGCCAAATGCCTACTGTTTTATTTACTGTATTATAAGTTTACAATGTGTTTAGAACAAAGTTAAAGCATTAGAATGAGTTAAAGGGGCTTATAGGTACAAAATGATACGTAAAAAGTGGCTAAAATGCAATTTTTGAAAACTAAAGGGTTAGCTATGTATAGGGCTGAATGGTTTCTATATGAAATTGTTTACAATTATATATTTATGTTTATGAACTTATATCATAAGTTTGAGTAAGTTAAAATAAGGTTTAAGCACTTAAATGACAAGTTTATGAAATTTTGGGGTTAAAGAGTAAAATGAGGGAACTAGGGTGTAGTTGCTGTATAAAATTATTCATAATGACCTAAATATACTTATAAACTTATTTTACAAGTTTTGGGTAATTTAAAATAAAGTTTAAGTGACTAAGTAACAAGTGTAGTAAATCGAATGTCAAAAAGGTAATTTTCTTAAAGTTTGGGGTATGGTTGGTAAAGGTCTAAAAGTCTTCTGTAATTTAGAGATAATATTGACCTAATATGTTATATTTTAAGTTTTGGCTAAGTCAGATAAGAGTTAAGGATTACAATGATGAGTTTGGAAAGTTTTGGGGCTATACTATAATTGTTCTGTTGATTTATTATTACTTACTTGTGTAACTCATCTTAACTGGGTTGCTTCAACTTGTGCAGTGATGGATAAGTTAAAGAATGTTCTGATGAACGTCTACACCAAAAAAAAGAAGAAGGGCAGGAATGTGGAGCAGCTAATGACTGCTTCGTTCCATCGTGAGCGTGCTGCCGCAGTTGATCCTCCACGTCACTCGTCTTTCCAGCCACAGCAGGGTCATGCTGAGCTTGCACGACACTCATCTTTCCAGCCACAGCAGAATCATGCTGATCCGCCTCATCACTCGTCATATCACCCACAGAAGTAGCCCATCATTGACCCATCCTTTACCCAGTCATTCCATGACCCCCGGACCCCTCCAGATGTTGCAGCACCAGTTGACATGGACATAGATGAGGAGGAGGAAGAGGCTGAGGAGAAATCTGAGGATGAGGGCCTAGACAAGGATGACCCTGATCAGGAGAGCACGACTGATGAGGAAGCTGCTCTCGCTATGGAGCCCATTATTCCCGCTTTCTGGAGGCTTAATGAAGTGCCAGTACCCGGTGGTCCATTACTGACTAGTGTCATCACCAGCTTCAGTGGGCATGTCGCCATTGACATTTGGTCAATGACTAAGGTATATACTATCTTATCTTTCAGTTTGGCAAGTAGATTTAACTATTTCTTCATGCGTGTGTAAAATTTGTGTTAATTTTCTAGGACCGGGGTGTTTCGGGATTTAAACCCCAAAACCCTATAATCACGAACTGGCCGTTTAGCAGGGTTGCTTGCAAAAGGGCAAGAAATATGATTAAGTACTCAACGTTGGATCATCTGCTAGATGTCACATGGGGTTTCAACAACATGTCTTTGATCTCGGCCTTTGTGGAGAGGTGGCAACCGGACACCAATTCTTTCCACAGGCCTTTTGGAGAGATGACGATCACACTTCATGATGTGTGGCAGATACTGAGGATCCCAATCGTTGGTCATCCGATTGTGGGGAATCCGTCAAATAGTGAGCTTAAGGAGACGATGGCTAAGTTGTTAGATTTTGAGGACGGCGTTGACCAGATGATGAAATTCATGTGGCATACTGGTGATGTTCAGACATGTCCACTTATAGAGTGGTGTTCGACCGGTCTGAGGGTACCTATGAAGCAGGCGTGCAGTTGGCTCTACCATGCTCTCGCTACTACCATCTTTGCTAACAAGGGGCATTCATGCATAAGTCCTCTACCGTTCTGGTTAGTTACTCCCATGGGTAAACATACGAAGCTAAAGAGGTTAGCATGGGGAGCAGGTACTCTTGCGTGGTTGTATCGCCAACTGGGGATAGCATCTCGTGCTAACTGTAATAGTATTGCTGGCTCTTTGACCCTTCTCAAGGTAAGTGTTTTAATGTACAACAATGTGTAATAAATTTTCATGAATTCACATTAATAATTGGCATACTTTCTTTTTAAAATTTATGTAGTGCTGGATATATGCGTACTTCCCCACTCTTAGACCAGTAGTTAGTGCTGACTGGCGTGATGGGGATGAAAGACCGTGGGTTATGAGATGGGTCAGGTCCACCTCCCAGCAAAAAAATAAAGATTCATTGGAGAACTACCGTAAGCATATAGATGCTCTGACAGCAAGAAATGTAAGTGGTACAACAATTTCAATTTGTATTATTTACATTATTGTTTATTATTGATGCTTACGTTTCCCTGTGATCCAATGTAGATTGATTGGTTGCCCTACGGTCGCGAGAAGGTGAATGAGAACAGGGGTCGCTCTTGGTACAGTACCTTGCAATACATGACCGTGAATGAGCCATATATGCCGGAGCGTTGTCTTTGCCAATTCGGGTACGTTCAGTGTATCCCACCTCCCCCTATTAGACCGAACATTAGATCCGAAAAAAGAGGGAGAAAGGGAAAGCCCTATAGATGTGTGTACCCCCCCCCCCATGTATAGTGTGTGAGACACCACACGTGAGTGTGGACCTGCTCCGGGGTTCACTAAGACACGGGCGGCCGTACATGCATGTGACGGAGATTATCTGGATGCTACGTCAAACACACCCATCCGAAGATCATGAATCCTGACATATACGAAAACACCTTCGTTCATCGGCCGGATCCCGCCTTAGTAAGTTGATCTCTTCCTTTGTATAATTTCAGTTGATTATAGCATTTTATGAATGCTAGACTAACTTTATAATATTATGTTACAACTCATGCATGAGGCAACTGAGGCTGGTAGGCCTTTATTACCTGGGAATCGTAGCTGGGATTGGCATTACTACCGTGAGCAGATGCCGCACGAGGAATAGAGGCAAACTGAACATGGGTTAGATGAGGTTCTGAGTACCTTGACTATATGGGATTCGTACTATCACCAGTATGGAGGGCCATAGTTTAGGATTTTATGTTTTTGTTGTTTTAAGATAAAGTATGGATGTAGTTATTTTCTAGTGAACTTGGTGATAGTTACCGTATTGCTGAAATTGTTGGTGATCTTATTGATGACCTTCTGGTTCATTTTATGGAGGTTCTTAGAACCGGGGGAGAGAAGAAAAACAGGGGAGACTATGCCAAAATTTTTCTAGAAATGCACCGTTTCTTTTGCTCTTCATTGCTCCTAAATGTTAATTCTCTATCCAATCACTTATGTTAAATGTTTATCTACACTTCCATCTTTCTTTTGACTCTCTTTTAGATTATTGTATTTCATTTAGATGTTTGTTATGTTTGTCACTTGAATTTCATTTACTTTTGAATCTCTTTTAGATTATTGTATTGTCGCTATTGAACTTGTTTAATACAGTCTACTTTCGGGAGGATATTTCACATCCATCAACACACTCATAGGAACTAAAATATATCAAAATGTGGAAATTCCTAACAGAAGTCCTAGAATTCAAACCCCATGCATCACACAATTGAAAGTTAGGGTTCATTCCGAACAGCAGTCATTTAACAACACGTTTATTCCACGTCCAAACATCTACCAAAGATTATAAATCCAGAAAAGTATAACAACACGTTTATTCCACATCCAAACATCAACCAAAGATTATAAATTTAGAAAAGTATAACAACACATTTATTCCACGCACAAACATCTACCAAAGATTATAAATCCAGAAAAGTATAACGACACGTTTATTCCACGTCCAATCATCTACCAAAGATTATAAATCCAGAAAAGTATAACAACACGTTTATTCCACGTCCAAGCATCTACCAAAGATTATAAATCCAGAAAAGTATAACAACATGTTTATTCCACGTCCAAACATCTACCAAATATTATAAATCCAGAAAAGTATAACAACACGTTTATTCCACGTCCAAACATCTACCAAAGATTATAAATCCAGAAGTATAACAACACATTTATTCCACGTCCAAACATCTACCAAAGATTATAAATCCAGAAAAGTATAACGACACGTATTCCACGTCCAAACATCTACCAAAGATTATAAATCCAGAAAAGTATAACAACACGTTTATTCCACGTCCAAACATCTACCAAAGAACGCTATATGAAACCGTAGAACGCTATATGTTGAACCATTCTACCGAACGAAATAAACCCAATGTTTACTCATTGTGACTGAAATTTGGTTATTCAATTCTCATTTGTTTCAGAAAAAAATGTTTCCCCACAACATTCCAACTTATTCAACTCAGTTTGGTGAAAAAAAACTTGTACTGCAAATAGTAAAGTTTTTGCTAATCTCAGTACAAATTAATTTTAAATCATATTAATAGTGTAAACACATAAAAATGTAATCCAACACTTTTTTTAAAAAAAAAAATTCTAGTATTGATTACAACAAAAAAGTAACTAGCAAAATTCGGTACTAATCAACTACAAACTTCTTGGGTTAAATTACTTTCAGATATCATTTTTTGAAAAAAAACACATGGACACATCATTACATGTTTACAACGTTTATAGGATTTTAAAAAAAATTGAACTGCGTGATTAGTAATTTTGTATTGCGAATAGCAACCCCCATTCTTTTATAATATATATTGTTCATGAACAACTAGTCTCAAATTTTAACCTTAACAAAATTTTGAACAAAGGGTTAAAATTTTGAACAAAGATTATTGCTTAAATGAACATGAACTTGATATTTAAAAAATGACAAACCAATCAAAATGATATATTATATTGACATTGTTTTATTATAAAATCCTGATGAACAACTAGTGTTAAATATGTAAACAACTTATAAACAATAGATGAACATAGAGTCCAAAAAATTGAACAACTAATTTTATATTTGGATCATAAACATGAATTTGAATATCTCAAACTTGAACATAAAAAAAAAATCAAAAACATTGTGGAATTTTTCTAAACAAAAGTTGAACAAACAATAACGTATTTCTAGATACTTGAGCTAATAGAATTTTTAAATATTATAAATTATTAAAATATTTTTAAAATTATTAGTGAAATTTAAATTAATTTATTTTATATAATTTGAAAGAACAAAATATAAAAACAATACCACGTAAGAGTCGTGAAGATACTAGACGCTTTGCACAAAATGGTCGAATGTGGAACTATATATATATACTACCCCAAAATGAAAATAGGTTGATATATGTAGTAGTCCCTCTGTCCCTTATTGACTGTCTGGTTTACTATTTGAACATGTCGTTTGACTTCAATATTTAACATTTAAGATGATAAAATTTTACAAATCTAATTTTTGTAATGGAATCCTCATGTAAAAAACTATATGTTATAAAAATTTATTTTATAAAATTATTTTATCTTATATGTTTAATATTAAAGTGGAAAAATGTGTCAAAAAGTAAACAGGAAGATAAAAGTGCAACGGAGGTAGTATAAATCATGCATCTAAATGGGAATGATATCTCAATCAACAAAAGGCCACCTAGGATTGGTTTACTCGGAAGCAAGCAGATACAGAGTAGCACCTAAAAATTGAAATCAATGAATTTTTTATAATTAATACAACATATATTATTTTTTTAACAACAGAGTCCATAGCAAAACTGATTATTATATCAGTCAGTAATCTTGTACCTCTACTATTAATAGTACAAATATTTTTAGTTTTTTTATTACATTTTTCACAAATTAACATAATATTAAAATTATTTATAGAAGAAACTTTTTTAAAAAATACTAGTTTACGAATATTCTTCTATACTATTGACATTAATATATAATTTAAAAGAATGTTAATACAATTTTAATACTAAATTGGATTACCATTTTTAAAACTTTTAACTTTGCGTTTAGATACACGGTACTAGTTTTTTAAGTTGTAAAACACTTTTTTCAAAATCTATCTCATATTGTCCTTTTTTCAAAAAAAAAAACTCATGTCCATGTTTAAATATCTAAAGTTGTTAATCGGTGACACTTCTTGAAGAAGAAAATCACTTTCATTTCATCGCGAAGGAGAAAAGAGAATACAATCTACTGGAGTTCTTCATCTTTTACAGAGTCCAGTATATGCGTATATGAGAGACCGAGATTAGCTAGGAGACTAATGCGGTCAACTAAGAAAAGAAAATAAGGGGACCGGTCAACAGACCGAGGCCAAACTGGTCATTAGACCGGTGGCTGAAATTACAATATAAAACCTAGTACACACTAGAAACGTACAAGTGTAGAAACCTAAGATACAAACTATATAACATGTAACACATATTCTGTCATCCCCCCTCAAAGAGTACTTCCTTATGCGCTGTATGGGGAGCAGAAGGGTGCTCTTTGACTGAGACAGTGTTGACAATTGTATTACCTGCTGGTCTGGACCTGTGGTTGCTGTGCAGTCAGTGTGTATGGCCGCTACTGTTGGTATGTCTGACCTGTGTTTGTTGTTGCTGCAGTCCCAATGGTTTGAAAGAGTGTTGATAACTCTTTCCCGTGAGTGGCTTGGTCATGAGATCAGCCAACTGGTGCGTACTTGGAACATATTGTACCTGTATAAGACCACCCTGCAATTTCTCACGAACAAAATGGCAATCTAGTTCTACGTGTTTTGTTCGTTCGTGGGAAACCGGATTCCTAGCTATGTGGATAGCTGCTAGGTTATCGCATTTCAGGGGTATAGGGGTTATGTTAGGGACTCCAATCTCATCTAAAAGTCTACTTAGCCAACTTAACTCTCCTGTCACTTGCCGCATAGCTTTGTATTCTGCTTCAGCAGAAGATAATGCTACGGAGGTCTGTTTCTTAGACTTCCAGCTTAAAGGAGAGTCCCCGAGGAGTATATAATATCCAGAAACAGATTTGCGTGTGATTGGGCAAGAGGCCCAATCCGAATCGCAATAAGCCTGGAGATCAAAATCCTGTTTTTTGTTGAAGAGAAGTCCGAAAGTGGAAGTCCCCTTGATGTAAGAGAGTGTATGGAGGGCAGCTTTGTAATGTTCAGAGGTGGGAGATTGGAGGAATTGGCTAAGGTACTGGACTGCAAAAGCTATGTCAGGACGGGTGTTAGTAAGGAAGTTGAGTTTTCCCACGAGACATCTATATTCGGTGGGATTTTGTAGTTTAGAACCAGAATCTTTGTATAACTTTAGGTTTAGAGGTAAAGGAGAAACAGATGGCTTGTAGTTTTGCATATCAAACTCATGAAGAATTTGATTAATGTAGCGTTGTTGAGACATGATGATGCCATTATCTGTTTCAAGAAACTCCATCCCTAAGAAAAAGTTCAATCTGCCTAAATCTTTTATTTTGAATTGTTTGTCTAGTTGATTTTTCAGAAAGTTCACTTCCTTTGCATCATTTCCCACAACTAGAATGTCATCCACATATATCCCTAAAAGTGTTATACTATTTTTTGTTTTCTTTACGAAAAGGGAGTAGTCATTTTGGGAATGGCTGAAACCAAGACATTTAAGGAATGAAGCTAGTTTCTCATACCATTGGCGAGAAGCTTGCTTTAATCCATAAAGGGATTTGTGCAACTTACAAGCTTTATTTTTTCCTTGGACATTTAGACCTTGTGGTATTGTCATATACACATCCTCATGGAGGTCTCCATGAAGGAAAGCGTTATTGACATCTAATTGGTCTAGTATCCAACCTCTTTTAACGGCTGTTATGATGAGGGCACGAACTGTGGTAAGTTTGATTACTGGAGAGAATGTTTCTTCGAAATCAAGGCCTTGTTTTTGTGTGAAACCCCTAACGACCAACCGTGCCTTGTATCTTTCTAAACTCCCATCTGGTTTTAGTTTGGTCTTGTAGACCCATTTACAGCTTATGGGCTTCTTTCCTTTTGGCAAATCTACTATAGACCAAGTTTTGTTTTGTTTAAGGGCCTCAAATTCCTCGGCCATAGCTCGTCTCCAATTAGGATCTTTGCTGGCAATTTGGTAATTTGGAGGCTCACTTAAGTTATTGATGTGATTGATGATTTTGTTTGTGTCTTGGTGTATAGAGCATGAAAGAATAGTAGATGAGGGTAGGTGGTCAGTTAGGGTGTTAATGATGAATTGGGGCTGTTTTGCTGTGTTTTGGTGTTCGAGTCTCTCTGTGAGGATGGAGGAGAAAAGATCTTTCTGGTCAAAGCTTGTAGAGCAGAGGAAATCATTGTATTTAGATGGGAAAATATGTGGTCGGGTGGATCTCCTGACAGGGGGTTGTTCTGGTATTTCTGATGTTTCTGGTATTTCTTGGGGATGTTCTTGGTTAACATCCTGCTCTGAAGTGGATCCTGGAGGCATAAATGTTTCTCTTATCTCAGAGGGCTGAGACGTGCAAACATCGTCCTCCAAGTTTGGGGAAGATTTGGGGAAAAGATCAGTGTCTTGATTATCTTTTTGGGAATTGTCTTTCCAATCACCATTAATTAAAGGGTATATGTCTTCGAAGAAAGTAATGTCACGAGTTATCTTAACCTTTCTTTCTTCGAGGGTTAACACTTTGTAACCTTTTGTGTTTTTGCTATTTCCAATATAAACACATGCAGATGACCGAGGATCAAGTTTTCCCCGACCAGGATCAATGTTTGTCATATAGCAGAGACACCCGAAACTTCTTATTTCATTATAGTCAGGTTTGGATCCATACAATTTTTCATATGGAGTTACATTAAGAATAGGTTTACTAGGCATTCTGTTTATAAGGTATGTTGCATGTTCAACACAATAATTCCAAAATTCATTTCCTAGACCTGACTGAAATAACAAAGCCCTGGCTGTCTCCATTAAATGACCTTGTTTGCGTTCAACCACTCCGTTTTGTTGAGGAGTGTGGGGGCAGGAGGTTTGGTGAATGATTCCCTTCTGAGAGTAAAAGGTGATCCCTTCAAGAGATTTTCCTAATTCCATGGCATTATCAGTCCTAATTATCTTGACCAAACCGCTCATTTGTCTCTCAACTAAATTGACAAAGTTTTTGATACTTTGAGTGGCTTCAGATTTGTGTTTTAAAGGGGTAACCCATGTTGCCCTGGTATAGTCATCAACAATAGTTAAAAAATATTTATGACCGCCTATGCTTTGGGTTCTCATAGGGCCGCAAATGTCAACATGGATTAATTCAAAAGGGTTTTGGCTTTTAATAGTGGATGAGGGAAACTTGGTGCGTTTTCCTTTAGCCTTGTAACAGATTGCACAAGGTAACGGTGTGTTCTTTACATTACAAGGAATTTCAACATCTATGATCTTTGCCAGTTTCAATAGAGGGATATGCCCCATTCTATTATGCCATAGAAGATAATTGGTGGCATTACAAACAGTAGAAGCATAGACAGAGGCTTCAGCAGGAAGATTCACGCAAGTTCTAGAAAAATTTCTATTTCTCAGAACAAATTCATGTAAAGCATTCATATCAACTATATACAGACCACATACAAGTCTTCCAATCTCTTGGAATTGCCCTTTCTCAAAATCCTGCAAGGCACAAGTTTTTTGATTGAAGATTATGGATACTTTCAGTTTCTGTATCAACTTAGCCACAGATATGATATTAAGCATGAAATCTTTCACATATAAAACATCTTCCAGATATGTTAGACCATCAATAACCAGTTTACCCAAAAGATCAACATCCTTTTTGTTTCCATCCGGCAGAGTAATTTGTTTCTTTTCTTTCAATATTCCACAATCAGAAAGCAGATTTATGCTACCACTGATATGTTCTGTAGCTCCAGAGTCTAATATCCACAAGTTTTTCAGAACATGTATAACCGGAGCATGATTCACATTCAAGCAGGGTAAAGAGTTAACAGAATGTTCAGAGTTACCTGAAAAATCTCCGAAGTCATTCTGCTTTGTTGTGGTTGCATTGTCTTTCTGTTGTTGAAGGAACATCACGAGCTGTTGGAGTTGCTCGCTTGAAAAACCCTTCACCGGAGATTCCAAACTTGTCTCTGCATCTCGACTGGTGGAGTTTGCTTGTTGACACTACGGATCCAACGTGGCCATCTCTCTGCGACTTCGATTCACCAGAAGGGAAGCCCACTAGCCACCAGCACTCGTTTCTTGAATGCCCCAATTTACCGCAATTCTGGCATTTTGGGAGATCCTTTCTTTGCGTGGAGCTCGTGTTCTTGCTTGGTGGCTTCTTGGATGTCGACTTGTAGTTACTGGAACTGGGATTGTAATTCCCAGAATTAGGGTTGCTATTTTTCGCCTTTCCAATTGTAAAATTGCTCGCTGTTCCTGCTCGCACCGCTAGGGTTAGGGATTGCTCGCTTTCGTCTCTCGCATCGGTAGAGCTTCGTGTTTGTTCTTCTTGAACAATAACCGAGACAATCTCTTCGAGAGTCGGAAGTTCGCTTGTCGCCAAAATCTGTCCCCGCAAGTGGGAGTAGGATTTGTTGAGACCCATTAAGAAATGTATAGCTTCCTCCTCCTCCCGTCTCTTTCTTTGCTTCGTCAAAGCCGTACACGAACTGCAACAATTACACGCCTCCAATGGCTTCACTAGGTCGTATTGGGCCCATGTTTCCTTCGATCTCATCAGGTAATCGGTCACTGACTCTTCCCCTTGCCTCAAATTCGCAATCTGGTTTTTGACGTTGTGAAGAGTTGCCATGTTCTTCTTCTCGAATCGGCGGCAAAGCCAGTCCCAAATGTCCTTCGGATCTTCAGTATACATGACGGTTCTGGCTATGTTGGGCGACAAGGAGGAAATTATCCAGGTTACAACCAAAGATCTAGCCCGTTTCCACGCTGCGGTGCGGAAAGTGTCTTCTGGATCGGGGCGTGAAAGAGAACCGTCAATAAACCCGATTTTGTTCTTCGCTGAGAGCGCTTGTTGCATGGTCCATTTCCAACCGAGGAAGCCATCGCCGGTGCCGGTGAGCTTTGGAGCCAGCGATTGTCCCATCTGTTCTGTCGCAGCGACATAGAGGGGGTCATTTGGGTCGATAGTTGTCTCCGTCTTCTTCGATGCCATCTTCGGTGATTCTTTGCCACTACCAGAATCTTTCTTGTTATGTATTTCACTCATTCTTCATGAATTTGAAGGAAGGTGCTCTGATACCATGTTAATCGGTGGCACTTCTTGAAGAAGAAAATCACTTTCATTTCATCGCGAAGGAGAAAAGAGAATACAATCTACTGGAGTTCTTCATCTTTTACAGAGTCCAGTATATGCGTATATGAGAGACCGAGATTAGCTAGGAGACTAATGCGGTCAACTAAGAAAAGAAAAATAAGAGGACCGGTCAACAGACCGAGGCCAAACTGGTCATTAGACCGGTGGCTGAAATTACAATATAAAACCTAGTACACACTAGAAACGTACAAGTGTAGAAACCTAAGATACAAACTATATAACATGTAACACATATTCTGTCAAAAGTTAGTTGTTCATTTTTTGGACCATATGTTCAAGTATTGTTTATAAACTGCTCATAAATTTGATACTCATTGTTCATTAGAATTTTATAATAAAATAATGTCAATATAATATACCACTTATATACCACTTTCATTGGTTTACCCTTTTTAAACATCAAGTTCGTGTTCATATAAATCATATTCGTTGTTCAGCTTTCTAAACATTTTGTCAAAATTTATCTCTTATTGTTCCTAAATTTTGTTAAGGTTCAAATTTAAGACTAATTGTTTATGAAAAGTTATATAATAAAATAATATTAATAAAATTTTGAAATTAAAAATAATATATTATATAATCTGTAGTATATATTAATATTTATTTAAATGAACATAATATGTATTAATATTTAAATATATTTCATATTTAGTATTTTATAAATATTTATTTAAACTATAAATAATATATATTAACATTTGTATCAATTATATAGTTTATATTAATATTTATATAATTTACATATAATATATGTAAATCATAAATAATTATGTTACATAAATTATATATAATATATATAATAATTATATTAAATATATATAATTGAACAAGGACGGTAGTAGATTTTATTTTATAGTTACGGTAGTGGGTAAGTTTCAAATTCAGGACCTTTAGTTCTATAATACCATTCTTTTATCGACCAATCCATAGAGACTTGACGGGTAGTAGAATTATTTAATTTTGTATTTTAAGCTTCTAAAACTAAAAGATTTTTTACTTAACTATTATGAGTCATTTTTTTTCCATGCATACAAACATGGTGCTTCCAGTTGTACCATACAATTTTCCACTTTGTGTAATAGCTAGCTGTTTGTGGTAGTAGGTTCTTATTCTTATCCTCATGGGGCGATGGGAAGCTAGTGAAGCGGACGAGTGTTCTCCCGTGATATATTCCATTATTTTTGTGCGATTTGGCCTGAAGATAGCGATCTCCCGTGACATCTTCCATCCATGCATGTATTGTTGTGGCTGCTGTGCGAGAATAGCAAAGCGAACACGAAGTGAGAAAAATTTCTCCCTTGAGCCGTGTTAACACAGGCATTCTCATTGCTTTGTGCTAGGAACCCAGTATAAGCACTAATGAGTTTCTCCACTTATCGTGTGATTTGTGAAGCTAGTAAAGCTATTGTTTTCAAGTTATCGTGTGCTTGGAACCCAGTATAAAATATCATTTGTTTCCCGAATTTTACGCCACTGAATAAATGGGTGGGTGCAATTTGGGAAGTGCTTGGATGTGTGAAAATGAATCGTGGTGAAAGATAGCTACATATGTTTAGATAAAACAGAAAGAAAATATAAAAATTAATAGATGTTTAATCATAAAATAGACCGAAGGGATCTCATATTAAAAAATAAATCTTAAAGTCATCTTATAGTAATTCTGAAAAACTATGGATATTTGATGAAATTCAGCCAAATCTGAGAGCATATGGTGAAAATTTCATTTTTTTTGTGTTAGTACTAAAGTTATTATTCTTTAGTAGTACGATTTGGTTGGTAGAACTTTTTGCCGAAGACATGTGTCCAAACTCCACAAAATATGACAAATGACGCACAGCAAAATATATGGTTATTGATCGTTCTGGAACAAAAATTGAAGAGAACATTTCCTACTCCTTGAGTAGTAGACTTTGTTCATGTGTAGATCAGTTCTCCTTTCTGCTATCATACAGGTAGTAAAAACGTCACTTAGCTTATCCACAAAATGAGGAACGTCTAAAGTTTCTAAAAGAAAAATAACTACCGAAAAGATAGTAGCAACAACTAACTAGCTACTGGTCCGGTAGCAATAGTTAGTTACTATATCTCCTATAGCCATATTTGCTTACCACATAAACAATTGGGTGGGTTTGTTGTGGACAAACGTTAGCATTTGTAAGCATCCGTAATTGATTTCAGTGTCATTTCTACCATTTTTTCTTTATTATAATAGCAGCATCTAATCGATGACAAACAAGTAACGTCAATTTCAGTATCAATCTACTACTTTATTTTGACAGCTACATCTAGTAACTGACTACAAATGGACCGACTATCACTAGTTTCATAGCAAGGTCGAAGCAAAAAAGATATTGAACATTAGTAGTTATTTTAGATTTTGCAACTCATTCCTTATCTACCACCCGTTATCACTAGCTAAATGTTAGAAGCAATAGTCCATTCTTTTGTGCTACCAAATTCAGATATTTACCTACTCTTATGAGATGTAGATTTTGTAGTGATTTGACAATTTGGGTTGATAGTGTAGGTTTACCCATTTCAAACTTCACTGACATAATCAACTCTCAAATAACGGACACAAAATTCTAATTGTAGTTTAATCTACCTTAACCTGTTCAATGTGGACTTCGGACCCATTCCACCCTACTTTCCATCATTGGTTTCTAATTCTTTTTATTTGATGGCTAAAAGGTCTCAAAATTTATCTTACCAACCAGATCATTTTCACACATAGTGATAATGTGTTAGTTTCTCCCATACAGTACATCATGTATGTTTTAACCATATACATATTCAAAAAATAAGCTAGCAATATAAAGATCTATAAAAGGAGAGTAATCTTCACCTGATTCCCTAGTAACAACATAATGTTTTTACATTCATTTCATTGACTGATTGCTTCAAATAAAGAAAACATACAAATTGACAATAGAATCATACTAATCTAAGGTAATATATTTTTTGGGTCGGTGGGAATCAGTTTATTTGAATCCTATTTTTGAACTTCTATGTTTCGCCAGTTATCATCTTTTTGGCATATTCTTTGTGCAGTTACTTTTAATAATTAGAGACTCGATGTCTTAACTATTCATCTTCCTATGCTTTTTATGTCTATTACCTTTAAAAAATCGTAAGTGTGTTTCACTTTCTATCTAGTATTATTTTGTCCAATTTTAAGTAATGAGTTGAGTCTACTAAATGTATTCTTTTGTTTCCTCACACACTTATTCTTTTACTGTGAAGACACTCATTTTTTAGGTTATCTATCTCAATTTTCTTGTTATTTGAATCTATTAAATTATCTATGCCCGAGTAATGCTCCGTAAGTGTAGACAGCTAGTAGTTATAGGGAAGGTAAATAATAACCTTAGAACTCACCAAAGTTTCGAAGCCACAACTCACGAAAGGAAGGAGCTGTAAAGATAGTTAGTTACAGAAAGTTGTTAGTAATTAGTACTGTCATATTACAGTCAGCTACCTAGTCTTATATATAAGCTACTCCTCCCTCTGTATTTCAACTGAAGCGAATACAACAATATACACAACGTCATTTCATTCTCTTCGATTCTCTGTTCTCTGAACCTCTTCATGGTATCAGAGCAGCAGCTCTCATTGTCTGCGCTTCTCTCAAAAATGAATTCTCAAACTGCAAACTAACATCGACGAATCTACATCAAGTCGTCGGAATCTCCACAATAAAGCTTCAAGGGGAGAAAAACTTCCTCAGTTGGAGCACACAGATGATGAATCTTTTCGAATCTGTTGGCGTAGCTGGTATGATTGAAGCTGAATCAAAACCAAGCCAGAAGATTACGAAGGATGACCAGGAGATTGAGAATCCAGATTTTAAGAAGTGGAAAGAGATCGATGCTCTAGTTAGATCTTGGATTCTTGCTATGTTGTCGGAGGACTGCATTGCGTTAACCATCGGCTGCACCACTACGAGCAAGATATGGGAAGAATTGAAAGGTGAATTTCTTAAATCGTCCATAGATAGGGAGTTTCAACTCAAGAACAACTGCGATCCTTGAAGTTATGGGATGCGCAACCAGTAAAAGAATATGTCAAAGAGTTTAAATCGGTGTGCGATAATCTCACTGCTATCGGACATCCTGTATCTGATGAAGATAAAGTTGTCATGTTAGCTCAAGGCTGTGGATCAAGATACAAGATTATCAGATCTGTGATGCTTAGTAAGGCACCTTATCCAAGCTTGAAGCAATTTGTTACTGCCTTGGAGGATTACGATGCCAGAGTAGGAGATAACGGTGCTGAGTCTGGTGAGAATCAAGGAAACATTCTCATGAATGCTGCCTTTAATGTCCATACTGAACCAAGCTACGGAAAGGGTGGACGTTTTGGCGGACGCGGTCGAGGAAGACAAGGCGGTAATCGAGGTCGCTTCCAGAATTACCAGAACAACAACTACTCTCGCAGTCAGAATCAGTCTGGAGCGAATCCATGTCAAATTTGTGGAAGAACTAATCACACTGCGATTAGTTGCTTTTACCGCTGGGATCATTCTTATCAGTCCTACGATCCTAAACCTAATTCGTCAGTCCTAGCTGAATCGTCTTCCCAACAGGTGAATCCACCACAAGCTCTAACTGTTGTCTCTTATGGTGCGGCAGATGATACTTACTTTGTGGACTCTGGAGCGACTGCACACATGGTTACCTCTCCAGGTAAACTCAAACCTTTGATTCCTTATACTGGTAATGAATCAGTATTTGTAGGAAATGGTAATGAAATACCAATCAAGTTTACCGGTAACTCTCATATCAAAGGCGTGCAAACAGATCTGAAACTAAACAATGTTTTAGTTGTTCCTGAACTTCAACGGAATCTAATTTCGGTTAGCAAATTGACAAGGGATAATTATTGTTCTGTTGAGTTTATTGACACTGGATTTGTTATAAAGGATCGTCTGTCACGACAGATTCTTGCAAAGGGCAGTAGAGATGGAGATTTATATGCGTTGAATAAATCAGTTATACAAGCTCTACAGGCTGTTACAACTGGTAAAGTTTCAGATGATATCTGGCATCAAAGATTGGGTCATCCCAATTTGAATGTTTTGAAGTTACTTAGTTCTCGACATAAGATTGATGTGTCTGTATGGAAAAAGGATTTTTCTTTGTGCAGTAGTTGTCAAATTAGCAAGAGTTGTAAACTGCCGTTTAATAAAGTTGAGAGTCGAGCTTCTGTTGTCTTAGAAAAGGTTCATTGTGATTTGTGGGGACCTGCTCCAGTTTCTTCTAGTCAAAACATGAGATATTACGTTATCTTTGTAGATGATTACTCTAGATTCACCTGGTTTTATGCTGTCAAGAAGAAGAGTCAGTTCTATGATGTGTTAATTCAATTTCAAAGAATGGTCGAACTGCATCTTGAGAAAAAGATCAAGTTTTTTCGTTGTGATGGAGGAGGTGAATTCACAAGTCAAAGGTTCACTAATCATTTGCATCAGTGTGGCATAATACAGCAGATCTCTTGTCCACACACACCTGAACAGAACGGTGTGGCGGAACGAAAACACAGGCACATTGTTGAGATGGGCCTTGCACTTCTCCTCAGTGCAGGTTTGCCTCTTTTTCTATGGACTGAGGCTTTTATGACAGCAGTGTTCCTTATTAATCGTTTGCCAGCAGCACTGTAGGGTTGTCCAAAAAATTCCGAAACCGAAGTGAACCGTACCTATTTTCAGGTTAACCGTATCGGTTCTTGCGGTATGGTTAACCGAACCGTGTAAATTGACCGGTTTCGGTTTTGGTAACGGTATTGAATTTTCTAGAACGGTTAACCGCTCGGTTAACCACGGTTAACCGATTATATAAACAATAAAAAACTTCAAATATTAATGTTCACCTTTTATAATAATTAATGTTAGCTATTGAGGGAATATACATATTATTATATATTTTGTCACATATGTTTGATTTGCCACTCATGATTTAAGTGAATGATCAATGTTGTACTATAATATTAAC
Organism: Limonium bicolor; assembly: GCA_023374045.1. NCBI lineage: Eukaryota > Viridiplantae > Streptophyta > Magnoliopsida > Caryophyllales > Plumbaginaceae > Limonium > Limonium bicolor. The sequence goes on along the minus strand of CM041777.1, from coordinate 360,271,258 downwards.
GGTATGGGTATTATCAATTTAAAAAATATACGACTACAAGGTTAACCGATAAAACCGAACCGAACTAAAGGTTAAGCGGCCTAAATGGAATGGTAATGGAATTGAATTTTAGAAAACTGAATTAAACGGTTAACCGAATCCGGTTAACCGATCTAAATGGAATGGTAATGGAATTGAAATTTTGAAAACCGAAGACCCGGTTAACCGAATGCGGTTAACCGAATAAGGCGGTTAACCTACCATGGGCAGCCCTAAGCAGCACCACTTCAGTTCTAGATTCCGTTTTTGTTAGTGTTTCAGGCAGAACCGGATTATAACAGTCTTAAAGTTTTCGGATGTCGATGCTTTCCTATGCTTAAATATAATACTACTCATAAACTGCAGCCACGATCACTACCGTGTGTGTTTATTGGGTATAGTAATCTGCACAAAGGCTATCGGTGTTATCATCCTGAAACCCGTAAAATCTACATATCTAGACATGTGGTTTTTGATGAGACTATTTTCCCTTATCATAAATCCTCTGCACCAGAGACTAATCCCAATCTGTTTGTGTCCACGTTTCACCTGTTTACTCAGGATCAATCCCCTAAAAATATACCTGTTTCCCTATCAGATACATCAGATTCACCTATTTCTACCAATCTTCACCCGTCTTTCTCAGATCTTAAGTCTCTCAACCTACTGAATACTCTAGACCACAATCCTACAGACCTTCCCAATCCACCTGTTATTTCCCTTGACAAAGATTCTGGTCATGAAGATACTTGTTTTGTTACATTGGCTGGTGAAGATACAACTTCTGGTGAAAGTTTTTCTTCTACTGAAGAATCTGGTAATGGAAATATGAGTCCTGTCACATTACCTGATGAAGATACAACCCCTGCCATCGATTTGGTGGTTGATATTTCACTACCACCAGCCACTACTACCTTGAATACTCACCCGATGGTTACCATATCCAAGAATGGTATTACTAAACCCAAGTCTTCTGTGTTTCTCACTGAACACAAACTGGAGCAGGAACCTCGGTCAGTTCGTGAAGCATTTAAATACCCACACTGGATTGCTGCAATGACTGGGGAAATGGAAGCCTTATATTGTAACAGTACCTGGAAGTTGGTTCCTAGGCAGCAAGGAATGAATGTAGTAGGATGTAAGTGGGTTTTTAAGATCAAACGGTGTGCTGATGGAACAATTGAGCGGTACAAAGCTCGACTTGTTGCTAAGGGTTTCATCAAGTTGAGGGAGTTGATTTTACTGAGACTTTCAGTCCAGTAGTAAAGAGTGCTACAATCAGGATTATCCTATCTGTTGCAGTAACTAGACATTGGGAAGTTCGACAGCTAGATGTGAAAAATGCGTTCTTACATGGAGAACTAAGAGAGGTGGTGTTTATGGAACAGCCCCCGGGTTTTTGTGATACTTCTTTTCCTGATCATGTCTATCAATTACAAAAGTCGTTGTATGGTTTGAAGCAGTCTCCTCGTGCCTGGTTTCAGAAGTTGACCAATTTGCTGAAACATATTGGTTTTATATGCAGTCAAGCTGACACAACACTATTTTATTGGCATTCAGATCGAGGCACTATATTGTTACTCGTTTATGTTGACGACATTCTGATTACAGGTAGCAGTTCAGGACTGATACAAGAGGTAATAGATCAGTTAAGTCATGGCTGTGCACTTAAGGATCTTGGACGTTTGCATTATTTTCTTGGCATCGAAGCATTGTACACTTCTCAAGGGTTGCATCTTACACAAACAAAATATATCAACGATCTGTTGGAAAAAGCATCAATGAAAGATGCTAGACCTGTGCGCACTCCTTGCAGTCTAAAACAGGATTCTAATGTGACAGACACTCAACCTGTTGATGCTACTCTGTATCGCACATTGGTAGGAGCCCTGCAGTATGCTACACTCACGCGGCCCGATATTGCTCATGCGGTTAATCTTGCATGCCAACATATGCATCAACCTCAAGCTGTCCACTTTAGTGCAGTTAAACGCATCTTGAGGTACTTAGCAGGAACTGCGAATTTTGGTCTTCTACTTACTCCACAAACCTCTCTAGCTTTGGTTGCCTATTCAGACTCAGACTGGGCTAGGTGTGAGTTTACCCGTCGCTCCACCTCTGGTTATTGCATTTTCTTAGGCTCCAATTGTGTGTCGTGGATGTCTAAAAAGCAGCCCACTGTTTCTCGTTCAAGTACGGAGGCAGAATATAGAGCACTTGCTGCAGCAGCAGCAGAATTGACCTGGATACACTATATTCTTGATGATATTGGAGTTCAGTGCATCTCCAAACCTATGATGTTTTATGACAACCAGAGTGCTCTTCATCTTACATCTAATCCAGTGCTACATGCTCGTACGAAACAAATCAAACTTGACTATCATTTTATACGAGAAAAGGTAGTTCACGGTGATCTGGTCACAAGGTTTGTTCCGTCTACACAACAAGCAGCTGATATGTTTATGAAAGGTCTAAATTTTCCCAGTTTTGTTTTTAATCGATCCAAGCTAGGCATTCGTGTTACTCCTGCTTCGCTTGAGGGGAGATGTAAAGATAGTTAGTTACAGAAAGTTGTTAGTAGTTAGTACTGTCATATTACAGTCAGCTACCTAGTCTTATATATAAGCTACTCCTCCTTCTGTATTTCAACTGAAGCGAATACAACAATATACACAACGTCATTTCATTCTCTTCGATTCTCTGTTCTCTGAACCTCTTCAGGAGCTAATTTACTTGGGTTGGCCAGTGATGAGTTCATTTTCCTCCATCCACTGTCGTAGTGAAAGGCAGATTAAAAGTCATCCTTTGAACTGCCCAAATACTAAATTCACAGTCATGAAGTAACAAAGATATTACAATAGTGAAGAATACAAGGTGGAGATGTAATAAACAAAAAATTGTTGTTCACGAAGCACAAAATACAAGCGCATGAGACATGAATCAAAGCATTAACCTTAACAATGCATTGACCTTGTCACGGTACAGTAAAAACGGTATGGCTGCACAAGATTGTGTGGCTGGATCCAACATAGAGGGTAAACTTGGTTTTCAGGAATATGAAGGAAGCCAGAAAAATAATAATTCTTATGTGAGATGTAATAACCCGGTTTTTGCTTTTTATTCTGTTATGTCGGTTTGCGGTTAATGTGTTATCTTATGGGCGTTATGGTGTTTAGGACCTCTGGAGCATTAAATTAAAAGATGAGGACAAGGTGGTCTTTTCCTCCTTTTAATCTTGGTAAGTATTTTAATAAGGAAAGGAACTCCTTATTTTGTTTTATCGCTCATTCATCCTGATAGTTTTTCCCTCTTCGTTCTGTGTAGTGCTCTTCCCCTTCTTCAAATCCTCTCTCTAGTGTGGTCTGAATTGTTGCTGCATTTTGTTTGTCCCCTTCTTGCTGCTATCTGGCTTCTCCTGCTTTGCAATTCAGGTTAGTTGTTGTCTCAGTGTTGGTTTTGTGTTGTAGTTTTGAGGGTTTTTGTTTCTAATTTTTGGTTACAATTGTTGCTGAACTCAGTATGGTTTTGCTCCTCTTCTATCTGTGGTCTGTGAGTGTGGCTGTTGGCATCATCGGGCTTCGATCAACAGTTTCTGCTCTTCGAATCGAGGTAAGTGGGGGATGGAATCGGGGGGTTCACTCACCCATGGGGTGCTATTTCTGATCTGCGTTTCTGTTGGTAAATTGTGATCTGTTGCAGAGTTTTCTCTTCAGTTTTTCAAGAGTTTTTGCGTGCTTAATCCCCATAGTCACTGATTTGATCTGCTGAGAATTGCTTTTGATTTAGATATGTTTTGATGGTGTTTTGCTCTCTCTTGCTGTTCTACGAAGTGCAGTTTTTGCAATGTTCTGACGTCTATCCGGACAGGTCATCTGGTGTACCTCTGGATTCTGCGTTTTTGAAGTGTCCGGACAGGATGCGAGGATATTCTCTGTTTTAACTCTCGGCATGTGTCTGAACTTGTAAGTTTGGACATATGTCCGGACATCTCCAAGTTTCAAAATTCGACATGTGTCTGGACATGTAAGTTCGGACACATGTCCAGATATTTTTATAAATTGAATTTCGGACTTCCGTCTAGACTTGCAAGGTCGGTTGCAAGTCCAGACAAGCTTCTGTTTTCACTTTGGCATGTGTCCGGACATGCAAGGTCAAATGCATGTCCGGACACCACTTCTGTTTTGGCTAAAATGCTCCTTTGAGCTTCGTTTTGACTTATGTTTGCGGGGATTTAATCCCCTAAGTGTGAGTAAGAGTTCTATACATGTGTTATGCTTATTTAAGCACCTTTGATATGTTATTTTGGCTAAATGCATTTGGGACCTAGTGCTTCTAAGCCTTGGATAGTCGGGTCGGGCTGTCTCGTAGCATGCTGCACCAGAATTCCTTCTGCATAAGTTCCTTAATTAGGGTATCTCTTAGGATGTTTAGTGACCGACGGGTCCAATAGCAGTCTCTACGGCTTCTGATGTGGGATCTACCGTTCCAAAGGACATTAGTGTGTGTCCTTCTAATGTGTTAGCGGGTTTCTAGTGTCCCACCCTGTGATTCTCTTTCGGAAAGTCTAACTGCTGTTTTGATGTGATATTCTGTTATGTTTTTGAATCCTCTCTTCTTCTGTTCGTTTGTTTGCAAACTAACTTATGCTTCCTTCTGTTTACATAATTTCTTACTTCTGTTTTGAGTAGGCTTCCTTGAGGAAGTCTTCTACTTACTGAGCTAGTTGAGCTCACCCCTTTATTATATTATGCAGATTGAGCACATGGAGATTTTCTTCTCTCTTCGGAGATCTGCTTTACGTTTTATGTTTTGTTCATACTTTGTATTCGACTTTGCACGTTAGACGCTTGACATTATATAGCCTACGGGCCCTTACTTTGTATTTACTTTTGCTTTGGTACTTTGGATATTGTAAACTCTCTTTCAATAATGTAAGTACTTCAGTTGGGTTGAGGTCGTATGTGTTAGAGTCTAGTGTTATTACGTAATAGATATGTGGCGTGTAACGTCCCTAACTCCTAGGCCAGTTTTGGAGTCATTACAAAAGAAATTGACTGGTGTAATTTTTAAGCAATTCTTCCTATCATCAAGAATTTTTCATTAAAATTGACGCAGTATAGTATATGAATACTCTCATCCACCAAAATCTGATCGCCCCACAATTTATAAACACTAATCACTGTAATCAAGAGGATGTGGCCGAAATTGTTAGAACTGTCAGTTATCTATGTATTTTCGGGGTGCCATACAGTTGTGTTTAATTTTGGTTGTCTATCTCTTAAAAAAATGGGTGTCTATGTGTACACAGTGAAGGATGTATGCTTTTGGATTGTTGCATTTTTGTTTCAAGTTGTTAGAACTTGTAGCGAATATTTTCATTTATTGACATGTTGTCATTTTACTTTTTTGGTGAGTAGTTATACTGAAATACCCCTAACTAATTAATCATGATTAAAACATCTAATGATATATATATTAAGGCTAAAATATGCCTTAACAATATTGAGTAACAATTCAAGATAAAAAATAATCAAAATTAGGCTTTAAAATCACATAGGGAAAAAATGTGCTCTAAGAAGCCTTAAGGATTATGTAACCTCAATTAGGGTCCAAAGTGGATCCCTAAGCCTTATATCTAAGGTATCAACAAGATAAAACTATTAGCAAAGAAACCAAACTAAAAAATGTGTTAAAACATAAAAGGGAGTCTTAATACTCCTTAAGACACATTTTTTGTAAAAGTGTCTAGAATTTGACTTTGGGTGGTTAATTAGGCTTGTATACACCTTAATAAACATGTGTGCTATATAGTATCACATTAGGAAGCCTAATTCCAAGAATAAAAAAAAACAGAAATATGGCACTGATTTATAAATAGTACCCAAATAGTGCCAAACAAGGCCTTAATCTTTTCTGGCTTGGTCAATGGTCAAATGGAAGACCTAAAATATCTAAGTAAGGTTGAAGCTTCATGCTGACTCACCTAGCATAGTCATCACTTCTTCTTACATATGTGTAAAATAAGAAAAACTAGCGATTATCTTACTTTAACACTTAAGAAAAGTAGAAAAAATCTTACCTTCTTTGCTCCCTCCTCTCTCCTACTGCCTAGTCCTATTACATTCTTCATATTAATCTTATTCTCTTTGTTCTTGAGCTGAAGAACATCAAGAACACCAAGAACACTAATGGTGTTTTGAACCCACCCATCAAAATACCTCCAAATCTTCTCTTTTTCACTTCAAATCAACCAAGAGATCATTCCAAGCTCTTCCCTTCAACAACCTAGCTCAAAATCAAGTGTTCTTGGAGCTAAAGTTTTGGCATTCAACAAACCATGGAGCAAGGATGATCCTTTCAAACTTAAGGTATAAAATGGTACCTTAAGAATCATCTATTCCTTTCTAATTTTTATAGCCGAGAATCATGAGCTCTAATACCCATTTTCTTCATCTTTTCATGCTTTAAATGAAGGATTTTGTAGCTCCTTTTGGGGGGAAAATCTCACCAAGGAATCATCTTCCAAAATGATTTAAAACTAAGTCATTTTTATGGTTTCTATGTACTTAGATCTACATTTTATCCTTATATCTACAAGAGATCTAACTCCTAGCTATTCCTCTTTAGTTGGTCGAGATGTTGAAGCCAGGAATCACCTTTGAACACAAAGTTAAAGCTAATCATCTTAAGCTCATTTTAATGCCATAAGATTCCTTATCTTGTTAAGCTATTTAAAATATCCTAATTTGATTTTTTCTTCCATGCTTAATCCATGACCGAATGGGTCTTCTAATTTTTAGAGCTGACCTTGACCAAGGAGGTGGAAAACAACTTGAAAAATCAACTCTTGGGGGGTAAGTGATTTAACTAAGTCATAAGAAATCCTTAAGCATGTTTAAGCTTATGTTTTGGGCAAGAATCTAACGTAAGCTTGTGCTTAATTTAGTGCCATGTAGTAGGGATGATAAGGATTGATTTTGGAGCCTTGAACAAGTAAGTTACGCTTAAATCACATTTTTTAAGCTTTAAAGTACTTATTGATGTTCAAACAAATAAGGCCGAAATATGGTGGTTACAATGGGTTATTTTAACTTAACCAAGGGCTGGTATTATAAACCGTAGGTATTTTGTCGGTAATTACCTACGAAATATTTTCCGTAGGTAATTTCCGTAGGTAAACTACTATTTTCTAGTAGTGAAGTTACCTAGGTGTATAATGACTTATAATGTCATAAACATAAGTAAAAGGGGTTAAAATTGAATTATAAAAAGTTTTTGGGTATAACATGTAAAAAACCGTGACAAATATGTCCTTTGGAGTATTTTATGTCATTTGTATGTTATATTTGAAGGTTGTAATAAGGTCATGTATTTAGGCCATTTTATTATGTTATTTAAGGCTTTTTATGCTTTAAAATTTAAGTATTTGGTTAGTATAAAGTATGGTGAGAAAACCTGCTGTTAAGGGGGTATTTGGTGAGTTCTATGGCGGGTAGTATTTTGGGTTTGACGTTCCCGGGTGGATGAGGTTATGAAGTTGGGGCAGGTAGGCGTTTATATAGTTCACCTCCTATTCATGTAGTTCGCCTTCATCCATGACTCTAAGAGTGAGTTGATTTTCCTCCTTTTTGGATATGCGAGTAGGTGGCGGCGCTATGACTGGACTTGTCGGTTATGTGTCGACGGTCTTCTCTGGGATGATGTCCCTTATGATAGCCTTGGTGGTCTTTGAACACTTAGCAATTTTAGGTGCCATGGTCGATTAAGAGTTTTCTGGAGTTAAGTACTTTTTGATCGAGAGCTCTTTAGCGAGGTTGTGAGGTGAGGATTTTTCACACTGAGCTCATGAGAGTATTCGTAAGAGAGAAAAGAAGTTGATTGTATGCTTAGAGATTTAGAGAGATTGAGGGTAATTGTGTGACAAGAGTAAAACTCTCATCGCCTTTTTATAGATATCGAGTAACAGTCAGTGACCGTTCCCTGTCCACTCACTAACAGGTCGTAATGGTATTATTCACAACGGGCATCAATCGTGACGGTCAGTCATCGATCTGTTGTAAGTAATACGTTTCTATCTGCTACACCCTTCCTATCCTAGCCTTACTTTTGTGAAGTAGTTGACGTATCTGTTTCAAGTAGTCATTTGATTCATTGTTCATGCATTAAACTATACAAAGACCTTTGAATGACATACTTGAGTTGTTGTTGACCTGTCTGTAACTGGTCATGAGAGTCGAAAGATAGCCTAATCATGATTAATGAATATCATTCCAAGATCATGAATAATCTTGTTGAATCTTTCTCTACTTAATGGCTTGGTAAAGATGTTAGCTAGTTGGTTTTTGGTTGAAAAGTATTTTAAAATAACTAGTTCCTTTTCACAACAATCTCTAAGAAAATGATGTCTAATTTCAATGTGTTTAGTACGACAATGATGTACTGTAACACCCCTACATCGCACTTCACAACTAAATGAAATCGCAGCGGGAACAAATAACTAGACAATAACTAACGATTCGGTGCTACAACGCCGTCAACCACCCACGTGGTTGACAAGGCAGAATAAATACAAGTGTACCGGTCTGATGATCAGACTCCCGAGCATAAAACTAAACCATAAATACATCATATACAATACCGAGTATTTAATTACATTCCTTCACAGTAAACTGCCAATATACCGCCACAGTAGTATCAACGGAACCAAAATATAATGCCACAGGAGCACAGGCGCATCCCGGGCTCAACATCCAAAATAAACCAACATACAACTGCAGTCTAGATCCTACAACCACTCTGCTTCCTCGATCCTCATCCTGCAGTAAAAATATGGAGCCCCCGAGGGGGTCAGCAACCCTTGGCTGGTATGGTTAACGTGCAGCCCATCGGCTACCGGGATACGCGCAACTAATTGTCATGATAACATGGCATCTATTTTTATACATAACATAACATAACATAATATGTGGCATAGCATCAATAGTGCATAGCACAACATCACAAACACAGTGGATATTCTTTCCACAACAACAAACCAAGAAGGTTAAACAACATAAGAGCCTAGAGAATGGTTCACCCTCATGTTAAGCTCGTTACACACACTCATTACCGTTCTGTTATTCGAACGAGTAACTTAAGTCACAGATGGTTCGGATATAGTAACCCGAACACACCACACAAACACATGTTCCCACTAAACCAATCATAAGTCAGAATAGGTAAGCTTTGGAGGAAGCTAGCGGGAGATCGAACACCAAATTAAGGAGGACAATCTTAACAACATAAGAGTCGAATCTGATTCAGATATCTACTATTAACTTACATGCATGACCGGACAACCGGATTCCTCACTTCCCAGTTAACACTTGTTAGAAGTTCATGGTGGAACTTAACAACCAATACACAACAGGTGGTAAGTCATGTTAGACACACACCAGGGAAATGAGTCACATCATAACATCACAATAATATGAACAACGGTAAACTCATTACATGTTTAAATCTTATAACGTCATAAACACACAGAAAAACATACAACACACAAGCCGGTGTAAACCGGTAGACAACAGACTGCAAGAAAACCATACCTTGGTCCTTGCCTCGATTGATTTCCTCCGTAGGTCACTCCTATACATGATTAATAACGTCGGTTAATTATTTATTTAACTTCAAACTTACTAAATGTTTAACATGATTGTATGACATGTTTTTAATGTCTAACTTACCCTAGGTTACCTTCATTATACCCTCCAAGGTTAACTACATTTGTCACATTCTTTACTTTTTTTTTTATAAGTTTTGGTCTGTCCGACCCACCGTCCGACTCACAACTGGGTCGGACCCTTCCAGTGATTTTCGGGTTTGGAAAAACTTAGCTTGTCCGACCCATGTCCGACCCAACTCGATCAGATGTAACTTATCAATCCAGCTGGTCTGAAAGTCAAGTGCACATGCACGTAACATATCCTCAAGTGTCTGGATGGTATGCTCACTCTGACCATCTGTCTATGGGTGAAACGCTGTACTCAATTTCAGTTCGGTACCCAATGCTTGTCGCGTAGACTTCCAATACCTCGACAAGAATCTGGTATCTCTGTCAGATACAATTGTTTTCGGTACCCCATGATGTCTTACAATTTCTCTATCAAAGAGTTCTGCCAGTTTTGCCACTTTCCAGGTGTCCTTCATCGGAATGAATCGGGCCACCTTGGTCAGTCGGTCAACAACAACCCATATCATATTCAGACCTCCCCTTGTAGGCGGAAGCCCTACTACGAAGTCCATGGAAATATCATGGAACTTCCACTCAGGCACTGGCATTGGCTGCACCATACCACCAGGCCGTCGGTGCTCAAACTTGACCTTCTGGCAAGTGAGACACCTCAACACATAATCACTTACATCTTTTTTCATTCCAGTCCACCAAAATATCTTTTCAGACCCTTATACATCTTTGAAGCTCCGGGGTGAATCGAGTAGTAGTAGAACAATGGGATTCACTCAATATGCGCTCCTTCAACTCAGCGCTACTCCTAGGTATACACAATCGGCCATTAAGCCTAATCAGGTCGTCATCGTGGAGTCTGAAGTCGTACTTCTGACCCTCGAATGTGCCATCAAAGCTTCTGCCTGATCTCCATCAATACTGATCCGTCATCTGAGCACTCCGCACCTCTTCAACCAAGCCAGTATGAGAGACTAGCGAATGGAGAGAGTGTGCTCGGCGACTCAATGCGTCAGCTACCACATTTGCCTTACCCTCTTTATATTGCAGATTAATGTCGTAGTCATTCAGAAACTCAACCCACCTTCTTTGCCTCATGTTCAACTCCTTCTGAGTGAACAAGTACTTTAAACTTTTGTGGTCAGAATAGATTGTCACACTTACCCCATACAAATAATGTCGCCATATCTTCAATGCGAAGACAATGGCACCCAACTCTAGATCGTGGGTAGGGTAGTTCTCCTCATGCTTTTTCAGCTGTCGGGAGGCGTAAGCTACGACCTTCCCGTGTTGCATCAATACACAACCCATACCTCTACCTGATGCGTCGCAATAGACCTCAAAACCATCTGGACCGTCTGGTATAGTCAGGACTGGTGCAGATGTCAGAGCATCCTTGAGACTCGTGAAAGAACTCTCACAGTCGATTGTCCACTCGAATGGTGCATCTTCTTCATTAAGGAAGTCATCGGCTTCGAGACACTGGAGAAGTCCTTTACAAACCTCCTATAATAACCTACCAGACCGAGGAAGCTCCTGATATCGGTAACTGTCTTCGGCCTAGGCTAGGTGCGCACTGCATCTATCTTTGCCGGATCAACAGCGATCCCGGCCTCAGAAATCACATGTCCAAGAAATGATACTTGGTTCAACCAAAACTCACATTTCGAAAACTTAGCATACAACTGATTCCTTCTCAATGTTAGTAACACATTTCTCAGGTGGCTTTCGTGCTCACCTCTTGATTTCGAGTACACAAGAATATCATCGATGAAGACTACCACAGACTTGCCCAACTGATCTTGGAACAAGCGGTTCATTAAGTTCATGAACTTAGCTGGTGCATTTGATAAGCCAAACGGCATAACTGTGAACTCATAATGCCCATACCTAGTTCTGAATGCTGTCTTTTCAATATCACTGTCACGGATGGCAATCTGATGGTATCCGGATCGTAGGTCTATCTTGGAGAATACTGATGCTCCCCTCAGCTGATCAAATAGATCGTCGATGCGTGGTAAAGGGTAACGGTTCTTCACCGTAACTGCATTCAGCTCTCGATAGTCAATACACAGGCGGAGGCTACCGTCCTTCTTCTTCACGAAGAGGACCGGCGCTCCCCATGGTGAAACGCTAGGGCGGATGAACCCCTTGTCGAGTAGGTCTCTCAGCTGCTCCTTGAGCTCAGTCATTTCTGCTGGAGCCATACGATAGGGCGCCTTCGCAATTGGTCCGGTACCCGGAACCAAATCAATCTCAAACTCCACTTCCCGTGCTGGCGCATGCCCGACAGTTCCTTAGGAAATACATTAGGAAACTCTGACACTACCGGCACATCTGGGCTAAACTCTGGATCTCTCTCTATGTCCTGGACATAGCAGAGGTATACATCACTCCTCGTCGTAATTCACGATACATAGCCATGGCGGTGATGATCTGAGTCGAAGGCTCCCTGGGCCTTTGGCGGTAAGATATGGTAACCCCAGACGGACTCCGAAGAAGCAGTCGATGCTCGGCACACAGGATTCTGCCCTTGTACCGCTCCAACCAGTTCATCCCGACAATCACATCAAAACCAAGTCCATCGAAGTCTATCAAGTCGATCGGAAACTCTTCACCTCTTATTCTCACAACAAATCTCGGTGGTAGCGGGTGCACCTGATCTCCGCTCTTTCGACGGGAGAGTGACTAGAAAGTCTGGCATCTCATCACCGTCTAACCCTAGCCTCTTCGCAAAAGATAGCGAAATAAATGTGTGTGAGGCTCCGGAGTCGAACAAGATCGAAGCGTCCACGCCATTGACTGGAAAGGTACCGGTGAGGATCGTGCCGCTCTTGCCGGCTTCTGCCTCATTGCAGACACTCAGCATACCTCCCGTTCCGAGTGTAAACCTAATTCATTGGCAAACTAATAAGTATTGGGTAACACACGGTTATGCTTCCAACAACTCCACTTTATTCATTAACACACTCTTTTTAAACATTCGTTGGCTTATACTGTCGCCATGATTAACACTTACAACATTCTTAACATACACTGGTTTATCACATCACATAATTATAAGGCTTAAAACTGTCTGAAGGTCAAATTCAAACGTCCGGGTTTCATGTGTGTGGCATTGATCACTGCCGACGGTGCGGTATTCAGTTTGATCTTTCTGATGCCATGATATAGCATCCTTGACTGCCCACCCATGATTAACACATCTCCCGATTTCAACACTAGCTTCTTTGCAAGGTCAGCACGCTTCTGCTGCCATACACAAAACACTACGGTATCACCAATGGACCAAGACACCACGGGTACTCCCTTACATAGAGACTCGGGTGACTCATCCTTATCTTGGGTAACCTAATCGTCCACCTTTCTGGTAGAAGTTCACAATACACAAATCTGCTTTCACATTTGAATTGAATCCGTTCCAACTTGTTGAGCAATTCCCACGAGTGATTAACGACCGCATGGAACTCCTCGGGTATACTTGGTACTGTTGCTCCATCTTCAGCTCGCACTTCTTGATAGTCTTGGTGTAAGGGTTCCAGTCCTTACCCTGCACATCATCTTCAACTGCATTCTTGATCCGTTCGGGTATTCGGGTGTGTAGAAACCTCCTGTTTTCTCTAGTTATCGCCATCGCTGATGATATGGATTGTGCTTACGGTGTCAGGTATCCATTTAAGAGTATCATACCTGGCTGGATAACTGACATTGCTCCATTGGAAAGTCGGTGATGTTGATGGTTGGGTTTCTTCAGGGTTTGGGTGGGTGGGAATTGGATAACATAATTGAAGGTTCCTTTAAGTTTTAGAATTATCTAATTAGGGACTTCACACTATTTACTTTAAACTCTTTACTCACATGATAACACATTTGGATTCACTAGTACACACATGCATGAAATGCGGTATGCAATCACTTATACATTCAACAGTTACGCGTGGTGGTATGGTTAGAAGAGGGCTGGCGCCTCAGACCGGTCCACGACATTCAGGGCAGCCTTGCTAGGTCCCGACCCCTTCCCTTCTGGGAATCAGTGTGTCTCTGATCTGTGGGTGGCTGGTTAGCCATCTTCGGGCCATCAATAGCTGCTGTGGCCTTACCCTTCCACTGCCCCTTGGGCTTGTTGATTCTGCTGTTGGGGTTCCGGTAACACTCGTAGTCACGGTGACCCCACTTCTCGCAGTAACGACACTGTACGTCATTTCCCTTGCAGTCCTTGCCGGGGTGGTCTCCGTTGCACCACTTACAGTAATAGTGGCACTCCGGTCCAGAGCCCGTGCTAGCTGCTATCACAATACACAATCAATACTTGTCTCACAACTTATCAACATACACTTCAACTTATCACACAGGATTAAATAATTACCCTTAGGTGGGTAAGAGCGTAGGGGTTTCGCCGCATAAGCATATGTGAGCTTCAGTGGCTCCTCAGCTTTGGTGGTTTGGGCTTGGCCCTTGTCACCCTGGTGCTGACTCTTCTGGGGCTGGGAATAAGGTTTCTTCTTCTTCTTTCCTCCCGTACCCCTGCGGACTCTGGCCCTCGCTCGTGGCCTTGCGCTTGTGTGCATTCTCCTCGTCCCTAAGACGGACGGTGATCTCCACCTTAGCAGCGGCATGATAGCACTCCTGAATTTAGGATGTCAGTCATGCCCCGCAAAACATACTCACAAACTCACATTAATACTCACTTATGGATTACACTTATTCACATCACACTTCATTTAAATTACCTGCAGGTAGTATACTCAGCTGGCCCCATCCCATAGCGAAGACGGTGGCTGAGACCATTGTAGAAACGGTTTACCAGTACCCGGTTCGAGTATCCCAGGTCCGGTAACAGGTGGATAAGGCCGGTGAATGCAGTGTAATACTCATCAACCGACACCTTGTCCCCCTGCCTCAGACTATCCAGCTCCAGGCGCTTGGCCTCTTGAACATGCACAGGGTAGTATTTGGCTCGTAATAGAGCCGTGTACTCCCTCCATCCAAACTGAGGATCCGCCATCCGGTCCTCCCTCACAAGTTCCACCAACTCTGTGCCGAACCCTTCAGGTAGTAAGCGGCAAGACGGACCTTAGCCTTGCAGGTACAGCCAAGGTCTCGTAGGGGTCTCCAACTCGGAGATGTACGCCTCCAGCTTACGTGGGTCGGTCTCCCATGAAATGAAAGGGGTCTCAAATCTGCCAATGCCTTGACCCAGTTGGTCTCTCGGTCGTGGCGGTGGTGGTTGAACTTCGGGGTGTTGCCCCTGCTGAATTGCAGCTACTAATTGTGGAACCATTTGGGCTACGGCGGCCGCCACAGCTTCGGCCATGACCTGGGCCGTAGTCTCTCGCCCTGGTCATCCGTATCTCCAGTACCGCTTCCGCGGCCCCTACCTCGCGGTCTACCTGACATCTGAATTCATATGAACATTATTAGCATTATGCTTACACACTTATCGGTTCCAACGGTTTGAAACGTTTTCCGACAACAAGGTATCTCCACACTTGGTTAGTGGTTAACCTTTCCATAACTGATCACTTAGGTGACTGTAGTTAGGTTTCCTAACTCGGTATATTCCTAGGCTCGGTATTCTAGTCATCAGAGCGATACTTCGCTCTGATACCACTTTTGTAACACCCCTACATCGCACTTCACAACTAAATAATGAAATCGCAGCGGGAACAAATAACTAGACAATAACTAACGATTCGGTGCTAACGCCGTCAACCACCCACGTGGTTGACAAGGCAGAATAAATACAAGTGTACCGGTCTGATGATCAGACTCCCGAGCAAAACTAAACCATAAAATACATCATATACAATACCGAGTATTTAATTACATTCCTTCACAGTAAACTGCCAATATACCGCCACAGTAGTATCAACGGAACCAAAATATAATGCCACAGGAGCAGGCGCATCCCGGGCTCAACATCCAAAATAAACCAACATACAACTGCAGTCTAGATCCTACAACCACTCTGCTTCCTCGATCCTCTGCAGTAAAAATTGGAGCCCCGAGGGGGTCAGCAACCCTTGGCTGGTATGGTTAACGTGCAGCCCATCGGCTACCGGGATACGCGCAACTAATTGTCATGATAACATGGCATCTATTTTTATACATAACATAACATAACATAATATGTGGCATAGCATCAATAGTGCATAGCACAACATCACAAACAGTGGATATTCTTTCCACAACAACAAACCAAGAAGGTTAAACAACATAAGAGCCTAGAGAATGGTTCACCCTCATGTTAAGCTCGTTACACACATCATTACCGTTCTGTTATTCGAACGAGTAACTTAAGTCACAGATGGTTCGGATATAGTAACCCGAACACCCACAAACACATGTTCCCACTAAACCAATCATAAGTCAGAATAGGTAAGCTTTGGAGGAAGCTAGCGGAGATCGAACACAAATTAAGGAGGACAATCTTAAAACATAAGAGTCGAATCTGATTCAGATATCTACTATTAACTTACATGCATGACCGGACAACCGATTCCTCACTTCCCAGTTAACACTTGTTAGAAGTTCATGGTGGAACTTAACAACCAATACACAACAGGTGGTAAGTCATGTTAGACACACACCAGGGAAATGAGTCACATCATAACATCACAATAATATGAACAACGGTAAACCATTACATGTTTAAATCTTATAACGTCATAAACACACAGAAAAACATACAACACAAGCCGGTGTAAACCGGTAGACAACAGATGCAAGAAAACCATACCTTGGTCCTTGCCTCGATTGATTTCCTCCGTAGGTCACTCCTATACATGATTAATAACGTCGGTTAATTATTTATTTAACTTCAAACTTACTAAATGTTTAACATGATTGTATGACATGTTTTTAATGTCTAACTTACCCTAGGTTACCTTCATTATACCCTCCAAGGTTAACTACATTTGTCACATTCTTTACTTTTTTTTTTATAAGTTTTGGTCTGTCCGACCCACCGTCCGACTCACAACTGGGTCGGACCCTTCCAGTGATTTTCGGGTTTGGAAAAACTTAGCTTGTCCGACCCATGTCCGACCCAACCTTCTGGGTCGGACCATTCCAGAGAATTTTATCGACCTTAGAAGATACATGTCCGACCCATGTCCGACTCACACGACTGGGTCGGACCATTACAGAACCTTTACCGCGTTACAAAACACGCCCGTCCGACCCACGTCCGACTCACTCGACTGGGTCGGACCATTCCAGAACATTTTCCGTCCTTCAAAACATGACCGTCCGACCCATGTCCGACCCAAGTCCTCTGGGTCGGACCGTTCCAGAACAATTTCCTGACGTCTAACAGAGGCTGTCCGACCCAAACTTGGGTCGGACCCCGGGTCGGACGCCTTCTAAACCTGCCCAAACTTTGTCAAATCTTCACCAAACTTCTCCTTAAGCCTCTTAATGTTTCCTAGCAACATTTGGTACACTTATATCCACATACAACATCCATGAAACTCATTATATATAACCTTAAACACTTACTTATTCCTTACCGAAATTCCTAACACTTATGTTATTTCCTCCTTAGTTTTCCAAATGGTGTTTCATACCTATGATAACTACTATCCCAAAATGCTTTCTCCTCATTTCACATCATCTCCCAAGCATCATTTCTTACCACCAACTCCTTATGTCATTCTTGAAATCCTTTTTCAAGTTCCACTTTCTCCTTGTTCACCAAAGTTTGTCCAAATCCTAACACAAGTCCAAATGACTCTAGTGTATCCCAAAACATTCCTTGCATTATAAAATCCTCTAGAACATTTCCTAAGCCCTTCTCACATCTTAAAACACCTTAATGCATGCTTCTTTCCCAAGGAAAGCACTTAACCATTCTAAACATTTCTTAACTCGTCAAACTTATTTTTAAACCTTAGGACTTCTTGTTTGTTACCTAAATTTTGACATAGGTTCTCCTAGAACATTACTAAACCAAAACATATTGTTTTCACCAACAAACAACCAAGAACACTAAAAATCCATCAAGCACTTTCTTATACACAAACTTCACTCATATAGCACTACATCACAATATAGTGCATAATTTAAATTGCATGGCACTTAGGCCCTTAAATAACATGGCTCTTAGGCCCTTAAGGTGCATAAATTATAAACACTAAATATCCACAATATAATTGCCTTTGACCTGCAAATACACTCAACAACACATATGCCTTTTACTAAACTCTTAAGAGCATTCTTCTAAGTCACTTCTCATTGGCTCCTTAGATCATTTTCATAAGAAATACAAGCTCATTTCTCCTAAAGCATTAAACCACATTAGGTTAGTATATTTACCTCTTTTCCACACCAACTTCTTTCTTGTTTCCTTATAAAACCGGTAAGGTATTTGATTCCTTGTCAACTACTAAACATTATACAAATAACATAATGAGTATTCAAGCTTTAAGCTTCATCTCATTGTAAACCCTAGGTTCACATTATTTCAAAAACATTAATGTAGTTGTTTTACCTTGGTCTTTGAAGAGAGTTTGAATATATATCAAGAGAGGACTCCACCTAGTCCTTGAAAGGTTGGAATGAAGCTAAAACAAAGCCATATAAAGAGCACCTTCAATGGGTATTTTCGGTCAACAATAAAACATGGAGGAAATGAAGTTTTTATTTGAGATTCCTTACCTAGAAGCAAAGGAGAGTAATAATATGTAGAAATACAAGCTCAAGCTCCTTCAATGATGGAACTCCATGCACCGAAATGGT
>CM041777.1:360230216-360252277 GCA_023374045.1 Limonium bicolor | reverse complement strand
ATACTTTTTGGAGGTTACGGGGAATGGTTTTCCATAAAACTAGGGGTGGCAAAATGGGGTCGCGGACCCGATTAAAATTATATTGTCCATACCGATCCAATAATATTCGGGTTATAAATTATCAACCCATATTCCAACCATATAAAATGATTAAACCATACCCGACCCGTTTAACCCCAACATAATTTAGGCTATGGAAAATTTAAAAGACCTGAATTAAATTTTTTATATGATTGCTCAACGAGTTACAAATGATGAAATCATACATTCAATATGGTAGATATTCCAGAGTTCTCATTTTCCTCCGTCTTTTTTCTTTTTCCACATACATGTCGTGCTCATTGGCACTCAATAGAAGTAGTGATGTGTAGTACGCGCTTGAGTCAAATATAACTGTATTTTCTCCTTCAGAATATTGAATCAAACATAGACAAAAATCTTCAGAGTGCAGAAGAGATAGGACCACAGTGGGAGCTGTGGAGAAAAGAGCAGCACACTGTCTTTTGACAATCCATAACGATACTCTTGTTTTTGCTTTATAAAGAAATACAACAAAGTAGTGTATTATCAATAAACAACCTTTCATAAAAAGATACTACAAAATTTGTATTATACTAATAGTAGGTTGGTACTTACTTAGTACTATATTTATATTTTTATCTAATTATTTATTTATTATTATTTTTAATAAAATAAAATAAGCGGGTCGGGTTGACTACGGTTAGGACTTTAAACCCATACCCAACCCAAAATTTTAAAAGGTAATCCATACCGACCCAAAATTAAATGGGTCCAATAATCGTGACCCAAACCCGCTATTTTCGGATTGGATATGAAACGGATTAATCGGGTTGAGTAAAATTTGCCGCCCTACAAACAAAGGAAAACGAGTTGGTTCCGTGTGTGACGAATGGATTGTCCACGAATAATAGAGACGCTTTTACCAAAGGCCATAAACTACAACACTGCGTGATAGTTGCTCCTTAATTGATACGACAAGGAGAACATAATTGATCAATAACTCATTTTAATAAATCAATACAAGATGGGGCCATAAAAATGACGCAATTTAAACAGTTTTCTCTCCAGACCAAACTTTTTGGCATTGTATTCTTGTTTGCATTGTGACAGACGAAAAAAAGTACTCAAAAGATAACTATTTTATTTGTCCAATATTATAAAATTTTAATTGCCTTATCCACAATATTGGGGATATTATCCCGCCAGCCCTATTGATTAGGTCCATGTTTAGTTTAGTAAATAAGGTGCAGATTTGGAGAAATCTTAACCAACTATGTAATCTTAATTTTATCTTTTACTAGACAAGTTTGTTACAATATTTTAGGGCTTTAGTTTTGCTATTTATATACATTGTAATCCTCAGATGAGATATACATGAATACGATGAAAACAAAACTTTTTTTCTTCAATACACACGCAACACATTACATATTCTAACATGGTATCTGGGCAAATTCTTAGTCATCACCACTCATGGACGATGGCAAAGGGAAAAAATGTCGCTGCTTCACCAACAAGTAGTTCGATCGACATCAACGACCCGATTTACGTCCATGCTGCAGAAAATCCAGGTTTAAGTTTAACGTCAAAGTTCAATGTATTGGTTTTCTTGGTTGGAAGTTTGATATGATAACAACATTAAAATCCAAAAACAAGTATGGATTTGTGACTGGAAAAATTAAAAAACCAAGTGAAGAAGATACCTTGCATTTTTCGGCTTGGGAAAGATCGACTTCCTTGGTTGTATCTTGGCTTAAGAATACACTCGGTCCCAATATCCTCGAGAGTGTACGGTATTATGATGACCCGATTGAAATATGGGATTCGCTGTCGTAGATATCAGCACAGTAATCTCGCGGTGATTCACTCTCTTAAGCGGGATCTGGGAGAAATCAAGCAGGGGGGATTTATCAGTTGCAGAATACTATAATAAACTCAAAAGAGTTTGGGGAGAACTGAAACAGGCTCGACCACCGCAACGTTGTACTTGCAGTGAGTGTTCCTGTGGTATTAACAAGGCAATTAAAAAGGCAACAGATGAAGATAAGCTGATACATTTTTTGATGGGTTTGAATCGAGAGTACCTATCTATCCGTGGCCAGATACTGGCTATGCAAGAGCCACCAGAATTGGAGAAAGCTTTCTCACTAGTTATCCAAGAGGAGAACAGAGAGGCGGTAAAAATTTACAAGGATTCGATGTCCTTTTACAGCCATCGATCTGCAAGTATTGATAATTCAAAGTACCCTAGCATTCGAACAGATGCAGACAACAGGAAAAAATTGCAGTGTAGCCACTGTAAAAAACCAGGACATACTTTCGACAATTGTTTTCAAAGACAAAAATGCACTTACTATAAAAAGACTAGACATCAAGAGCAGAAGTGTTATTTTCTCCACGGGAGAGAAACTGTGCTTGCTAGGAAAAAGAAAAGCTATGCGAGTATAGCACGGACAGAAGAACTGAGTACCAACGAGAACAATACAGAAACTCAATCTCAGAAAGATGATGGTCTCACACCCAAAGATTCAGCAAATTTCGGAGCTCATCCGCAGTGCAAACTCAGGAAATACATCGAACAATGCAGAATAACCAAATTACTGTAATTTTTCAGGTAATATTTCTTCCTGTGCTACTCTATGTTTACTAAGTACCCATAATACCTTTGAACGACGATGGATTATGGACTCTGGAGCCACCGATCATATGTCCTGAGTCGAAACCCTATTCGAGAACTGGAGGAACTTGCGCGTCAGGAAAACGGTGTACTACCCGATGGAAGACCGAGAACGGTGAAATTGATAGGGGATGTGAGACTGGGGAAAAATTTCTGGTTGCGCGGGGTGCTGTTTGTGCCTGAATTCATGTTCAATCTTGTGTTTGTGAAGAAATTGGCAGTAGAACTCCATTGTTCGTTTATTTTTTATGGTGAATTTGTGTCTGTACAGGGCCATTCTACAGGCGTAATTGACCAGATTGGAACGGGACTGCACGGGCTATATGTCTTGGATCCAGATCGAGTAGACGCTGGGCTTGGTTGTTTGCAGGCTTCGAAGCTCGGCCAGACTGCTATCCGTCAGTCAGCTGCTGGGATTCTGCATCTGGGCCGGACTCATCCATATGAGGATAAAGCTCTATCGCACATGGGCCGTGGACCTGCTGGTTTAAAAAAAGCAGTAGATTTTCATATTTCTCTTGGTCATGTACCATTTAAAAACTTGTTGACATGAAATTAATAAAGGAGTCTGATATTCCTTTTGGTTATGCCTGCGATGTTTGTCACAAAAGTCGAGCTCAGCGGTTACCGTTTACTAATTCCTTTATTAAGACCAAGAGAGCTTTTGAAATGATACACGTTGATATTTGGGGCCCGTTCCAAGTTGAGACATATAACGGCTACAAATACTTTGTATGTTTCGTCGACGATTTCACGTGAACCACGTGGATACATCTTATAAAACAAAAGGGTGCTGGTTGGGAGGCGCTTGTCAGTTTTTGTTAATCTGTGGCACTCTTGAGGAAAAGAAAACTCATCTTATTTCATCGAGAAGAAGGAGATTATACAATCTGGGTTCTTGCCCTTTTTACAGAGCGAAGAGAGAAAAAATGTGTTATCTAAACAGAGATAGCTACGACTAGCTATATTACTAACTGAGAAAGAAACTGATAGACCGGTCAACAGACCATAGACCCAAATTACAATATAAACCTATTACACACTAGAAACGTACAAGTTATATAATCCTAAGATACAAACTATATAACACATACTGTCATCCCCCCTCAAAGAGTACTTCTTATGTGCTGTGGAAGGAGCAGAAGAGTGCTCTTTGACTGAGCCATGGATGGCACGTGTGTAACCGGTGAGTCTGATCCTGTAGTTTCTGTAAAGTAAAAGATGTTACCTGTTATGTTGCTGCTGCAGACCCAGTGGCTTGAAAGAGTGTTGGTAACTCTTTCCCGTGAGTGGCTTGGTCATGAGATCAGCCAATTGATGCGTACTCGGAACATATTGTACCTGTATAAGGCCACCCTGCAATTTCTCACGAACAAAATGACAATCTAGTTCGACGTGTTTTGTTCGTTCATGTGAAACCGGATTCCTAGCTATGTGAATTGCTGCTAGGTTATCGCACTTTAGGGGTATGGGTGTTATGTTAGGAACTCCAATTTCATCTAAGAGCCTACTTAACCAACTTAACTCTCCTGTCACTTGGCGCATAGCTTTGTACTCTGCCTCAGCAGAAGACAAGGCTACGGAGGTTTGTTTCTTAGATTTCCAGCTTAAAGGTGAGTTCCCGAGGAGTATGTAATATCCGGAAACGGATTTGCGTGTGATTGGGCAAGAGGCCCAATCTGAATCGCAATAAGCTTGGAGATCAAAATTCTGGTTTTTGTTGAAGAGGAGTCCGAAAGTGGAAGTCCCCTTTATGTAAGAGAGTGTATGGAGAGCAGCTTTGTAATGTTCGGTAGTGGGGGATTGGAGAAATTGGCTAAGGTACTGGACTGCAAAGGCTATGTCGGGACGAGTGTTTGTAAGGAAGTTGAGTTTTCCTACAAGACACCTGTATTCGGTGGGATTTTGTAATTTTGAACCAGAGTCTTTGTATAATTTGAGGTTTAGGGGTAAGGGTGAAACAGACTGCTTGCAGTTTTGCATATTAAACTCGTGAAGAATTTGATTGATGTAGCGTTGTTGAGACATGATAAGACCATTGTCTGTTTCAAGGAACTCCATCCCTAAGAAAAAGTTCAATCTGCCTAGATCCTTTATTTTGAATTGTTTGTCTAGTTGGTTTTTCAGAAGTTGCACTTCCTTTGCATCATTTCCCACTACTAGAATGTCGTCCACATAAATCCCTAAGAGAGTTATGGTATTCTTCATTTTCTTAACGAAAAGGGAGTAATCATTTTGGGAGTGGTTAAAGCCAAGACTCTTTAGGAATGAAGCTAGTTTCTCATACCATTGACGAGAAGCTTGTTTTAATCCATAAAGGGATTTGTGCAATTTACATGCTTTGTTTTCTCCTTGGACCTTTAGACCTTTGGGTATTGTCATATATACATCTTCATGGAGGTCTCCATGAAGGAAAGCGTTATTGACGTCCAATTGGTCTAGAATCCATCCTCTTTTGACGGCTGTTATGATGAGAGCACGAACTGTGGTGAGTTTTATTACTGGTGAGAAGGTTTCTTCGAAATCTAGGCCTTGTTTTTGGGTGAAACCCCTAACAACCAATCGAGCCTTGTACCTCTCTAAACTCCCATCTGGTTTTAGTTTGGTTTTGTAGACCCATTTGCAGCTTATGGGCTTCTTACCTTTTGGTAAATCCACTATGGACCAAGTATTGTTTTGTTTAAGGGCCTCAAACTCCTCGGCCATGGCCCGAGTCCAATTTGGATCTTTGCTGGCAATTTGGTAATTTGGAGGCTCACTTAGGTTATTAATGTGGTTGATGATTTTGTTGGTGTCTTGGTGTATAGAGCATGAAAGGATAGTGGAGGAGGGCAGATGATCGGTTAGGGTGTTAATGATGAATTGAGGCTGTTTTGCCATGTCTTTGTGCTCAAGTCTCTCTGTGAGGATGGTGGAGAAAAGATCTTTCTGGTCAAAGCATGTAGAGCATACAAAGTCATTGTATTTAGATGGGAAATGATGTGGACGAGTGGACCTTCTGACCAGGGGTTGTTCGGGTGTTTCTGGTATTTCTTGTGAGTGATGTTGGTTAACATCTTGCTCTAGTGTGGATTCTGAAGGGGTAGATGTTTCTCTTATCTCAGAAGGCTGAGACGTACAAACATCGTCCTCCAAGGTTGGGGAAGATTTAGGGAAAATGTCGGTGTCTTGATCATTGTTTTGGGAATTATTTTTCCAATCACCATTAATTAAAGGGTATATGTCTTCGAAGGAAGTGATATCTCGAGTTATCTTAATCTTTCTTTCTTCAAGGGTTAATACCTTGTAACCTTTGGTGTTTTTGCTGTTTCCAATGTAAACACAAGCAGAAGACCGTGGGTCAAGTTTTCCTCGGCTAGGATCAACGTTTGTGACATAACAGAGGCACCCGAAACTTTTTATTTCATTATAGTCAGGTTTCGATCCATATAATCTTTCATAGGGTGTTACATTAAGAATGGGTTTACTGGGCATTCTGTTTACTAGGTATGTTGCGTGTTCAACGCAGTAATTCCAGAATTCATTTCCTAGACCTGACTGAAATAATAAAGCCCTGGCCACCTCCATTAAATGACCTTGTTTACGTTCAACCACTCCGTTTTGTTGAGGAGTGTGAGGGCAGGAAGTTTGGTGAATGATTCCCTTCTGGGAGTAGAAAGTGATTCCTTCAAGGGATTTTCCTAATTCCATGGCGTTATCACTCCTAATTATCTTAACCAAACTGTTCATTTGTCTCTCAACTAAGTTAACAAAGTTTTTGATGTTTTGAGTGGCTTCAGATTTGTGTTTTAAAGGGATAACCCATGTTGCCTTGGTAAAGTCATCAATAATTGTTAAAAAATACTTATGGCCATCTATGCTTTGAGTTCTCATAGGACCGCAAGTGTCTATATGGATCAATTCAAAAGGCCTTTGACTTTTAATGGTTGATGAAGGGAATTTGGTGTGTTTTCCTTTAGCCTTATAACAGATGGCACAAGGGAGCAATGTGTTCTTTATATTGCAAGGAATATCAACATCTATGATTTTGGACAATTTCAATAGCGGGATATGCCCCATTCTATTATGCCACAAAAGATAATTGGTGGCATTACAAACAGTAGCAGTATGTACAGCAGGTTCAGTAGCAAAATTCATGCACATCCTAGAAGTATTTCTATTTCTCAGAACGAAGTCATGCAAAGCATTCATATCAACAACATATAGGCCACATACAAGTCTTCCAATCTCTTGGAATTGTCCTTTCTCAAAATCCTGCAAAGCACAAGATTTTTGGTTGAAAATTATGGATACTTTCAGTTTCTGTATCAACTTAGCCACTGAAATGATGTTAAGCATGAAATCCTTCACATACAGAACATTCTCTAAATATGTTAAACCATTAATTATCAGTTTACCCAAATGATCTACATCCTTTTTGTTTCCATCTGGCAGAGTAATCTGTTTCTTTTCTTTCAATATCTCACAATCAGAAAGCAGATTCATACTACCACTAATGTGTTCTGTAGCTCCAGAATCTAATATCCACAAACCTTTCAAAGCATGTATAACCGGAGCATGATTGGCATTCAGACAAGGTAAAGAGTTCACAGAGTTCTTGGAGTTACCTGAAAACTCTCCGAAATCATTCTGCCTTGTTGCGTTTGTGTTGTCCTTCTGTTGTTGAAGGAAATTCACAAGCTGTTGGAGCTGCTCACTCGAAAAACCCTTCACTGGAGATTCCAAACTGGTTTCTGCATCTCCACCGCTAGAACTTCCTTGTTGAGTCACTACAGATCCGACGTGGCCATCTCTCTGCGGCTTCGAATCACCAGAGGGGAAGCCCACCAGCCACCAGCACTCACTCCTTGAGTGTCCCAATTTACCGCAGTTCTGGCATTTTGGGAGATCTTTTCTTTGTGTGGAGCTTGAGTTCTTGCTTGAAGGTTTCTTGGATGTCGACTTGTAGTTGCCAGAGTTGGAATTGTAATTGGCAAAATTCGGGTTATTACTCTTCGGTTTTCCGCTTGCGAAGTTGTTCGCTGCTCCTGCTCGAACGGCTAGGGTTAGGGATTGTTCACCTTCGTCTCTCGCGTCAGTGGAACTTCGCGTTTGTTCTTCTTGAACAATAACGGAGTAAATTTCTTCGAGACTTGGTAATTCACTCGTGGCCAAGATCTGTCCCCGCAAGGTTGTATAAGATTTGTTGAGACCCATTAGGAAATGTATAGCTTCTTCCTCCTCCCGTCTCCTCCTTTGCTTTGTCAAGGCCGTGCATGAACCGCAACAATTACACGCCTCCAGTGGTCTCGCCAGATCGTATTGAGCCCAAGTTTCCTTCGATCTCATCAAATAATCGTTTACCGATTCTTCTCCTTGCTTCAGATTCGCAATTTGATGTTTGACATTGTGGAGAGTTGCCATATTTTTCTTCTCGAATCGGCGGCAAAGCCAATCCCAGATGTCTTTCGGATCTTCGGTATACATCACGGTTCTGGCTATGTTGGGCGACAGGGAAGAAATTATCCAGGTCACTACCAAAGACCTAGCCCGTTTCCATGCTGCTGTGCGGAAAGTATCTTCTGGATCGGGGCGTGAGAGAGAGCCGTCTATGAAACCGATTTTGTTCTTCGCTGAGAGCGCTTGTTGCATGGTCCATTTCCAACCAAGAAACCCGTCGCCTGTGCCGGTGAGCTTCGGAGCAAGAGATTGCCCCATCTGTTCTGTTGCAGCGACGTAAAGCGGATCATTCGGGTCAATCGTCGTCTCGGTCTTCTTCGATGCCATCTTCGGCGATTCTTTCCCAGAATTTTTCTCGTTATCTATGTCACTCATCTTCAATCAATTTGAAGGAAGGTGCTCTGATACCATGTTAATCTGTGGCACTCTTGAGGAAAAGAAAACTCATCTTATTTCATCGAGAAGAAGGAGATTATACAATCTGGGTTCTTGCCCTTTTTACAGAGCGAAGAGAGAAAAAATGTGTTATCTAAACAGAGATAGCTACGACTAGCTATATTACTAACTGAGAAAGAAACTGATAGACCGGTCAACAGACCGATGCCCAAACCAGGTCAACAGACCATAGACCCAAATTACAATATAAACCTATTACACACTAGAAACGTACAAGTTATATAATCCTAAGATACAAACTATATAACACATACTGTCAGTTTTATAAGAATGATTGAAAGACAGTTTGAAAGAAAGATTAAGATTATCCGCTCAGATAATGCCAAGGAGCTTGGCAGCTCTACTGAGGGACAATATTTTTTGCTAAAGAAGGAATTATACACCAAACTACATGTGCCTATACACCTCAACAGAATGCAGTGGTCGAACGCAAGCATAAGTATTTGCTTGAAACAGCAAGGGCCCTATATTTCCAGTCTAATGTTTTTTTGTCTTAATGGGGTGAGTGTATTCTTCATGCTGCTTACCTAGTTAATCGACTTCCTACCAAGGCATTACAAGGGCAAACACCGTTTGAGAGTTTGCATGGTCAAAAAATCACATATGATGTCATTAGACCCTTTGGTTGCTTGTGTTACAAGACAGTTGTTCATAAGCAAGGAGGAAAGTTTAGTCCTAGAGATGAGTCTTGTGTTTACCTTGGTGAGGATCCACGTAAAAAGGGGCATAAGGTTTTGAGTCTCGATGCACAATCACTCGATATTTGTAGAGATGTGAAGTTTTATTCTCATGTTTTCCCTTATGCTGAGAAGGTCAACAATAGTATCACAGATGTCCATGCCATACATGCACCTGTTGATAGTCCACATGATGATACGCAGGTTGCCTTTTTTGATCCAGAAGATGTGCATGTTGAGCATTCCAACCCAGCCGGCGAGGTTGACTTGGTTCCTCAAGACATTCCTGTCCGACGTTCTAGCAGCGAAAGTCACAAACCAAGTTACCTCAATGATTATATTTGTGGCACTACTTTTCATGATGTGTTGGGTGAAAGAGTTTACAACAATGAATGTTGTAGTAACTTGATCACGGGATGCGACAGTCTTACTGATATCAAACCATAGGCTTGTATAGTTCTCTCGTCGCGTATTCCTTCCTCTTCAGTGGTTGATATGCGCGAGCCAATGAGTTACAAGGAGGCTGCTCAACATGATCACTGGAATAAAGCCATGAGGGATGAACTACAAGGACTTAAGCAAAATGACACATGGATGTTGTTACTTTGCCTCGAGGAAAAAGGTCATTAGTTGTAAATGGGTTTATAAGGTTAAGCTCAAGTTGGATGCCTCGTTGGAGCGGTATAAAGCTAGGCTGGTCGCAAAAGGTTTCATTCAACGCCATGGATTGGACTACAATGAAACTTTTTCGCCGGTTGTAAAGTTAACAACAATTCGAGCACTCATTGTTGTTGCTCTTAATAAAGGTTGGATCATTAGCCAGCTTGATGTCAATAATGCGTTTCTTCATGGTGATCTTGATGAAGAAGTATTCATGAAAGTCCCGCATGGACTTGAGGTTGACGGGCCCAACAAAGCTTGTTTATTCAAGAAGTCCTTATATGGCCTTAAACAAGCTTCTCGGCAGTGGTTCTCCAAGTTGGCTGGTTTTTTACGCACTCTTCATTTTTCACAATCCAAGAATGATTACTCTTTATTCTTCAAAGACACCGGCAGTGGAAGAGTTTTTCTTGCTGTTTACGTTGATAATATTTTAGTGGTTGGTGGTAATCAAGAGGAGATTGACCATATTAAGGCTGCTCTCGACTTGAACTTTAAAATCAAAGACTTAAGTACGTTGCATTATTTCCTTGGGATAGAATTTATTCGCACGTCGAGTGGTTATGTTTTATCACAATGGAAGTTTTGCATGGACCTCATTAAAGAGTATGATTGTGAGTTCAAGCGAGCCACTCAAGGGCCTATGGTAGTTGGCAAACATTTGTTGCCTGATGATGGCACATCTCTTTCAGATCCCACTCTCTATCGACGACTCGTGGGTAAGCTCAATTACTTGTCCAATACTCGTCCAGACATTAGTTTCACAGTTCAACACCTTAGCCAATTCATGCAGCATCCTACAGACGTACATATGGAGGCAGCTTTACATGTCTTGTGTTATATCAAAGGAACTTTGAATTATGGGATAGTTCTCATGAAAATATCTACTAAGTTGGAACTCCTGGCATATTGTGATTCTGACTAGGCGGCTTGCCCGCGTATTAGAAGGTCAGTTTTTGGGTATTACATTTTCCTAAGAGATAGTCCTATCTCATGGAAAACTAAGAAGCAAGCTACTATCTCTCTTTCAAGTGCGGAAGCTGAATATCGTTCTCTTCGGCGTGTCATTGCAGAGTTAACTTGGTTGACTCGTCTTTTACACGAGCTTGGCATGGAGAATATTACACTGATACCCGTCAAGTGTGATAATCAGTCAACTATTCACATAGCACACAATCTTGTTTATCACGAGCGAACGAAACACGTCGAGCTTGATTGTCATTTTGTTCGGGAGAAGATTCAACAAGACATGGTTGATGTGGTGTAATAGAGGTGGACCCAATGTAGAGCGTAGTGTGTCAACTGACACACATGCAATTCATAATAAGCTAACATTTATTTATATGCTATAACTAATTATGTTTAATTAGGTGTTTTGACACTCATGTGTCATGTGTTGATAAATATAAGTTGAGTTCAAATATGGTTAATGATTTTGTTTATTTCATTGCAGAATATTATGTAAAATAAATTGGGTTCAAGGCTAAAGAATGACCTTAATAATGTTGTATTTCACTTTGTAAATCACTTTTCATCCATATAATTTATATTTTGTTTTAATTTTTTTAGTTTTGTTTTAGTCCTTATATATTTTTATTGTATCTTTCTTTCCTCACCTAATATTGTTTATTTTCTCCAATCTTGATTTATTATGCACTCCCACCTTTTTTTATTTCTAAGAACAACAAAGGCCCTAAAGTTAATTACTTAATTTGTTGGTTAACATTTGCTACTTGTCAACCTAAATTTATTCTTCTAGTTTGTTCATGAATGGTGCTTTACTAACTTTGATTAAGAATAATATGTTTTTTTTATGTTTTTAAGGATATAATTTATTTTACTATAGACCTTGTACTATACTAGTATCCATTGTCAATATGATAATATAACTTCAATATAACATTATATAAAAGCTTATTGTTAACTTCAAAAATCTGAATTCATAAGTTTGACACACTTAACTTAAAATTCTGGGTCCGCCATACACTCATACTACGACCCAACTGACAGATATGATGACTAAGGCTCTTCTAGGAACAAGGTACAAGGAGCAGATACAACGCATGAGCATGCACGAATATGTTCCTCCAAGCCTTGGTAATTCCTTACCTACGGCTTGCGGGGGGAGGGGTATTGGGATATTATCCCGCCTATATTGAATAGGCCCATGTTTAGTTTAGTAATAATAAAGGTGCAGATTTGGAGAAATCTGAACCAACTATGTAATCTTTATTTTATCTTTTACTAGACAAGTTTGTTACAATATTTTAGGGCTTTAGTTTTGCTATTTATATGCATTGTAATCCTCAGATGAGATCGATATACATGAATACGATGAAAACAAAACTTTCTTTCTTCAATACACACGCAACACATTACACATTCTAACAACAACTCATTATATAACTCAATAACAAAAATGGATTCAATCAACCATTGGATGCCATGGCTTCTCAAAACTATTGATTAAGGGTTGGTTTTAGATTTAGTGAACCATCACCCGCATCCATAATAAAAAATTTCTTGTATATTTTTATAATTTTTAGAATTAGTCTGATTATAAATTTCTAGTAAGTTTTGGAATTAAGTGTAATATGTTTGAAAATTTTATGGGATTAAGTATATTTTTTGTAAAATTCTATGGTACTAATTATATTTTATAAAATGTTTGGGACAAACACTTCGATTTAAAAATCATCTTTGGTACTCGATCTGACCCATCAGATATTCATTATGAACTCGCATTTTTGCTAGAAAAAGAGAAATACTTGTGTGGATCCAACAAAAATACTCAGAATAGGCGATGTCATCCAACGTAGCCTAGCTTTCACACATTTTTCATCTGTTTACCAAAATCAATTTTTTCGGGAAATTCATAATATAGCCTTTAAAAGTTTCATACTCCCTCCGTACCCCCTTTGATCTGGTTTACTATTTGAACACGTTATTTTATTTCAATATTTAACATATATATAATTTTGTAAATCTAACTTTTGCAATGAAATCCTTATGTCAAAACTATATGTTGTAGAAATTTGTTTTATAAAATTATTTTATCTTATATGTTTAATATTGAAGTAGAAAAACGTGCCAAAAAACGAACAAGAAGGTCAAAGTGGGACAGAGGTAGTAGTTACAATATACCCTGATTTTAAAACACGTTCTTCATGTATCCCTATAAAGTTTTCCAATCTTAGTATACCCTAATCCGTGAAATGTCCTTGAATAATGACTATTTTACCACTGACATTGTATATCATTTCAAATTCACGATATGCCACTTTTTATTCAGGGACATTTTATGAAAATTTACAAAAAACATTAATAACTATAAAAATAAAAATAATTACAAAAAATATTTAAAAAAGTAATATATTATAAAAAGATAACTAAAATATATAAAATAGAACTAAAATTAGGAACTCCTAATATTAAACATACACAAAAATTCAAACAAATAAATGATTTATTAATCTTCTTCTTCATTTTAATATTTACAGTTATAGTTAGATAATTACATATTATATTATTAATATATGCCAATTTATAAACAAACTTAATATGATATAAAGTGAGGTAGTTGTATATAATGTTAATTATCTCATCTTATATTTGAATATGTTGTTTATAAATTGACATGTATATGTTTATTATATTATTTTTGTATTCATTATCTAACTATAACTGTAAATATTGTAATAAAGAAGATGACTGATAAATAGTCAAAACACGTAAGTGAGAAAAAATATTAATTTGTTTAAAGTTTGTGTATATTTATAATTATTATTTTGATTCAATTTTATATATATTTTAGTTATTTTTTGTAAGTTTATTACTTTTTTTTAAAAGAAATTGTAAATATTTAAATTTTTATAGTATTTTCAAATTTCTTTTCTTTTAAAAACTTCATAAAATCCCTCTAATAAAAAAGTGGCATATTGTGATCTGGAAACATGAATTACAATGTCAGTGATAAAATAGACATTATTCTTATTCATTTCACGGATTAGAGTATACTAATATTGCGATCGGTATATGAAGAACATGTTTTGAAATCGGGTATATTGTAGCTTATGAAATTTTTTGGGTATATAATAATTTCTCTAATTTTTTTGTTTGAATTTCTTTTTTTGGTTTAATAATTTTACCATCTCCCATTAGCTAATTTTAAATATGCATGTCTTTGTCTAAAGGTGCCATTTGGTACATACATGATCACGTCATCATAATTAATCAGGATATCTATGTGGCATTACATCTGGACCACCACTTCATCATTGATCAATATGTATCCCACGAAATCGTGCATGGATACTAGGTCAATAAATATGGAACAGTATAAGTCAGCACTCAATTATCTTGACATTATTTATAAGGTGATTGATTAAAAATTCTCTATTCATGTTCTTTACCTAACTTGTTTTCTTCCTCTCTTATGGGTTCGTTTGGAGACAGCTACTCGGGGTTGCTATTAGGTTCTGCTGCTGAAAATTGAGAAGTCTGCTGATGGTTTTACAGAAGCTGTCAGCTGTTGATTTTGGTGTTTGGTGGAACGTCTGCTGATGATTTTAAAAAGCAGAGGCAGTTGTTAGGTTCTGCTGCTGAAAATTGAGAATCTGTCTGCTGATGATTTTATAGAAGTTGTTAGCCATTGGTTTTGGGTGTTTGATGAAATTCTACTGATTTTAGAAATTGATAAGCTGTCTACTGCTGGAAGCTGTTCCCAAACGAGCTCATTAAAAAAAAACTCATGACAGGTTTATATATGACTACTGTAATGTAAGATGTCGACCTCCCAGGTATCCGATAATCAGTTACTTTATAAGCTTAACTTGTTTTGTTCTTTTTTTAGTTAAACGAAATTATTGATTATTTAAAATTTCTGACTTTTTAAAACATATTAAAATGCTAATCTAGTCTTCTAATAAACCATCCAAGATTATTCCTACATATCTCTGGCTTGTTTCGACTCTCAATTCTCAGACTTGACAGGCGTGGTCATGAGCTTGCTTGCGGGGTCCTCGGAGGTTGACGGGCTGACCGGAGCCGCTAATAGACGGGCTTATAAACTTGGGCCGACCATTACCAGAGTGGATATCATCAGTTTGATCCGAAGGTGTTGGTTGAGTTCGAACGAGTTCTGTCTAGGCTACTTGTCTTGACAATCCTTGATGGATCGGGTCAGATTGTCAAAACACTTGGTACGTCTAATATTGGGTCATGAATTCCTAGTCATATATTAAGACTAAGGCTCGTTTGTGATAAAAGTTTCCTTAAAAGAGATACTTTTGTAGCATCTCAAATATAAAATGTAATTTTATCATATAAAACTAAGGTATAATTACAGGACCGTCAAGAAGCTCTGTTTCAGCCTCATCTTTGCCACTTGTACATACACATATACAAAATACGAAACTATATAAAAATACTTGTTAATTTTTCAAATATTACCTGAGATTTTATTACATAGTATTATTGGGGATAAACTTGTAAGACAGTTCTTACGTGATTAAATATTGATTTTTCAAAAAATTAATACGTTATAAATATCTTAGAGTAATATTATAGATATGTATAGATATTTTAATAAAAAATCTGATAATGATTTTAAGATTAAATTTACCAATATTATATTTTATTCGCACAATTGTTTATCTAAATTCAAGCTCTTTAAAACAATACGGATATATTTTGACAAGTTTAAAATTTTATGTTATTTATATGTACATATAAACATCTATATATCAACTTCACTTATGATTCATCACATACAGTTTAGAATACACCATATAACATTAGTAATACACCACAAAACAATAATGATTCAATATTTGTTCTAAATTTTGTTATCTAATTCACCATTTTTTAGTTAATGAATCATAATATCAAATTTAATGAATCATAACATCATTTTGGTGATTCATCAGTCACATATAACAAGAAGACTTTTTAACAATAATACTACACAAAACAATATTTGGTACGTAAGAAAAATACATCATTCACCATATAAGGTTTAAAATATATTATAATACAATAATAATACACTAAAAACAATAATGATTTTTTATCGGTTCCGGAGTTTGTTATCTAATTCACCACTTATTAGTTAATGAATCATAATACCAATTTCAATGAATCATAATATCAAATTTAATGAATCATAACATCATTTTAGTGAATCGTCACACATATAAAAAGAAATATTTTAAACAATAATACAACACAAAACCATATTTGGTACGTAAGAAAAATACATGATTCACCGTATAAGGTTTAAAATACACCGTACAACCATAATAATACATTACAAAACAATAATGATTTTTATCGGGTTCAAATTTGTAATCTAATTCACGACTTATTAATTAATGAATCATAATATCAATTTTAATGAATCATAATATTAAAACTAATGAATCATATATGATTTTAGTGTATCATCATACACATGTAAAAATAGGTTTTTTTTCAAAGTTGTCAAACACATATCCATGACTGGTCTTGTTTTAAAGAGCTTGAATTTAGATGAACGATGACATAATTGTTTTTCATTTTGGACTTATATATTAAAAATTACAACCATTTAAATTTAATATAGTAAAAAGGTAACTTAATCAGCAAAATAATCCTGTGACTGACATGTTAGCAGCTCGCACAATATTTTTGTGCGGAAGGTCCGTCCGAATTTGCGTTGTAATAATTAGTTTAATTGTCTAGGTGTTGTATATATCAATTATGCTAATAGATAAATGATTTTATTTTTTTCATAATTTATACTTTGTTAGAAATGAGAGAACAAATGTCATTCACTCCACAACTGAGTACAATGGGCTCTATTTATAGGGAGAAGGGATAACCTAAAAGGGTAATATGGACATTCACTATATATAACACTCCCCCTTGAATGTCCGATATTGATTGCCTCGTTAAAAACCTTGCTTGGAAAAACCCAATGGGATAAAAACCAAGACTAAGGAAAAAAGAGTGCAATCATATGTTCCCCCCTGAACTAAATGTCACTTCAAATCTCTGAATCTACATAGTCCAATCTTACGGATTAACTTTTCGAAAGTTGAAGTTGGAAGTGACTTGGTGAATATATTTGCCAAATTCTCGCTTGAACGGATTTGTTGTATATCAATTTCTTCATTCTTCTGAAGCTCATGGGTGTAGAAAAACTTGGAAGATATGTGTGTAACACCCCCAAAACTAGCCGGTATATTATTAAGGTCGAAGTTAAATTAACGTCAAATTTTGTTTTTTCCTATCATCTACTCAGCAGCGGAAGACAAAAACCTAATGGGGTGTTACTGCCACACTCACCAACCTAGTGAGTGCTAAGGCTAAATACAAAAACTTCAACCTTAACCGGAAAATAAATGAAAATAAAAGTTAATTACATCTCAACTAAATTTCAAATCTTCAACGCAAAGCTATAACCATCTAAATAATTTAAATGAATTGAAGTGGAGTCTATGTCAATTCCCAAACCCAACTCTCACGCTTTACATCCAGGTCAGCTTCATTACCTGCGGTCAGAAAAACATAACAACGCACAAGAAGGGACCGCGCAAATCAGAGAAACTGAGTAAACCCTAAAACACCTTGTCAAATACATTTTGAAAATCCATTTGAGTACAATAAACATCCATAGCCACATAACCAATCAAACAATAGCATCAAAATAATCTCAATCAACAATACCACCAACAATTCTAGAATGACAGGAGTCACCAAAGTTCCACAATTCACAAATTCCAATAATTGGTACCACAACAGAGTTGGGACCGATCCAGTTCACCCTCACTCTAAGTCCTTAAGTGTGCACACCCCCAAAAGTTTTTCTGACTAATGGAGTAGATCATAGAGCTTAGTTGCGGTCTGAGACTCAACAGCGCGAATATATATAAATTATCCAAAGGCCCTTTTCCAATTCCAATTTCAACCTCCCATCAAATCCAGAATAAAATAGCCATATATGTAATATAAAAGTTCTCAAACCATTCCAAATATTCCATACCATCAATGTCGTATAAGCATAATCTTACAATCACAACCAACATAACCAATGTCAAAATACCACACACAATCACAAAGTAAAATAGGTGAACACAAGGTTTACCTGCAATTCACGCTTAAGCAAGCATTCACAACAATCCACCGCAAGCAATCGCTAGCACGACAGTAGACAAGATCCTTCCAAACTAGTCACCCAGTGATACACCAAGGTATCTCAACATCTTATGATTAAAATACAAATAATCATATCACCACCGACCGCTATAATTAATCATGTTTCTAATTTAATTATCGAAAACTTGAAACCACTGTGATTATTATACTATTGACTCCAAGATTAGTATCGCAAGCCAAAATAACTGTTACGCGTAATAACCCTAGAACAACATATCGAATTTTAACTGTGACATAAATTAATTAGTCTAACTTTAGACTAGAGCTGATCATAATGTGTCCGGCCCGGCAGCCCGGTCCGACCCGGCCCATAAAAAAGCCCGACGAGCCCGAACCCGATAGGGCTTCCGGGCGGGCCTGGACATAAAATTAGGCCCGAATGAAAAACCGGACCGGGCCGCGGCACATTTTTTGAGCCCGTGAGCAAGCCCGGCCCGGCCGGAGAGAGAGGGAGGAGGAGAGGGGAAAAGAGAAGAGAGACAGAGGGAAGGGGAGAGAAGAGAGACAAAAAGAGAGAGAAGAGAGAAAGGGAAAGAAGGGAAGAGAGAAGAGAGAATTTAAATAAGTTATATATATAATATATAAATATATATTAAAATATATAATTTTAAATTTTTTTTATTAATTTATAATAAAAAAATTAAAAACCGGGCCGGGCGGGCCGGGCTTCGGCAAAGTCTGGAAAAAACCGGGCCTAGCCCGGCCCGGCCCGAGCATGTAAAAAACCGGGCTTGGTTTTTGAAAATAGGCCCGACGGGCCTAAAATTTTCCTCTAGCCCGGCCCGAACCCGGCCCGCCCCCGAATGATCACCTCTACTTTAGACTACCTAAAATTGTATATTGACAAATAATAATTATATACTAACACAAACCTATTAAACAGTAAAATATACACACGTACACACTTAATCTGAACACACACTCTTTAATATACTACACTAGTGATGATGTCATACTTATCCACTCATGTACGTACATGGGCTGCTATGAATTGCCTGCTGTTTAATTTAGTTGCTTGGCAATTAACGCCTAATGACTAGGCAGATCAATGCGCAGTATATTAATGCAAAAACTGAATGGTTAGATGAAAGCTTTTATTTTGCACGAATTAGAGAAAAAGAAAGGCGCTTGTGCAGTAGGGCTTACAGAGACGATGAGAAATGGGAGAGCGCTGCAGTGAGGCATACAAGATAGAAATTGATGACTATCAGAGTCAGGGGCGGAGACAGTGCCGTGCAGGAAGGAGCAAAACTCCCCCTAACTTTGTTAAATTACCCAAAATTACAGTGTAAAAATTTTGTTTTTTTGAAAATTTTGATAAAAGACCCCCCTAACTTTTTATAATTTTGTTCATGCCCCCTCAACATTAATTTATGGCTCCGCCCCAGATCAGAGTCAGACCACAACCGATGAAACTAGTGAGAGGGAGAACAACTTAGAGAGGAGAACTGATGTAGAGTTGGTTGTTCATTAGAGTAGGGAATCGGAAAAGAGCAGAAATCGAGAGGATGGAGATGAGACTGCCAGTTATCGCAGATTAGGAATAGGCGGCCGGCTTATAAATCTGAGAGCTATGATTTTTGTTTATAGAATTACAGGGGATAAATATTTGAAGGTAAATACATATTTACCAAAAATAAAATGTAAGGATATTTATTTTCGACTTCTACATAAAATATGAAATAGATTATTGTAATTTTAAAGTATTTATAGAGTTTGCGTAAGATCTCGGAATGAAACAATAATATATTAGAATCACCAGGAAAATATAATGGATATTGTGATACGTTCATAAAAGTAATTATTATTAAATTAAGAATAAGATAAATATACATATATATATACATACATATATTAAAAAAAAATTATGCACAAAACAAAAAAGGAAACCATAATAGAGTATTAATAATGTATTTTTAGTTTAACAACAAGTGCCTACTAAAATAATACTATTATACTAATGTTAGTAGTACTTAAATTATCATATATTACCAAATAACGGTATACTAAATTATGAGGGTGTTCATTTTGTAACACCAAAGATTCAACCAAAATATAACATATAAAGGGCTAAAGAAATACCAAAATATATAGTACAAAGGTTTAGGAAATTAATGCCACAAACGGAGAGAGAACGGAATGTCGAACAATAGAACCAATTTATCATACAATTACAATGGAATAGTAAAACCGAATCCGCAATATTAAAACATGGTAATGGACCACGAATCAATATTTTTAAATAGGCACTTTCTTTTCTGAAAACATAAATATACACATTCCCTTTTTATCAAATATATACGAATATTTCAAAAATGTGTATAATGATAAAATAGCTACTATGACAAAAATATGTTTGATTAGTACCATATTAACATTATCAAATCATAATAAATAAAACAATAATTACAATCAACAACTACAACATGGTAAATTCAAATATTGAGTTCACAATTAAAATAAAAGATAATTAATAATTTACGACGTATATGAATGACATAAATATATATATGTATATGTATATATATTTTGGGGTATTTCAATGTGCTTCGTTCTATCTCCTTTGATGTACCTGTCTCTCATATGGGCTATACAGATAGCATTGTCTTCATATAATGTCGTGGGAATTTTCTAATCAAAAGATAGGCCACACTTTCTCTTGTACATGTTGGATCATGGACCTCAGCCAAACACATTCTCGACTAGCTTCGTGTATCGCTAGAATTTCTGCATGATTAGAGGAGGTGGCAACACTCGTTTGCTTAATAAACTTCCATGATATGGCCGTACCTCGATGAGTAAATACATAACCTGTTTGTGATCTTGCATTGTGGGGATCAGATAGGTAGCCAACATCAACGTAACCTACTAGACCAGACTTAGGTGCCTTTGGAAAGAACAATCCCATATCTGTTGTACCTTGAAGATAACGGAGTACATGCTTAACGCCATTCCAATGTCTCTCTTTGTAGGAGCAGAGCTATATCTTGCTAATAGTTGAAAACAAAAATACAGTTCTCAAAAATGAGAAACTCCATGTTATGTCATCACCTCATGCCAAAAGACAACTATAATAATTATAAATTTTACATTGGATATAAGAGGATAATATGAAAAAATATATACCTGATGTTACACGAAGGACAAACAAACATTTTTATTCCCACAATTTTTCTCGAAAAATAGAAAAAGATAAATTTGGTATATACGGTTATTATTTTTTTTATAAAAATGAAAGTATAACTAAACATTATTTCAAATACTCTGTGATTCCACTATCAGCTAGGGCTGCCCATGGTAGGTTAACCGCCTTATTCGGTTAGCTGAAAGCGGTTAACCGGGTCTTCAGTTTTTCTAAAATCTAATTCCATTACCATTTCATTTAGATCGGTTAACCGGATCCAGTTAACCGTTTAATTCAGTTTTCTAAAATTCATTTCCATTACCATTCCGTTTAGACTGGTTAACCTTTAGTTCGGTTCGGTTTTATCGGTTAACCTTATAACCGTGTTTTATAAGACTCATACCATTAATATTATAGTACAATATTGATCATTCACCTAAATCATGAGTGACAAATCAAACACATTTGACAAAAAATATAATATTGTGAATATTCTCTCAGTAGGTAACATTAATTATTATATAAGGTGAATATTAATATTTGAAGATTTTGATTGTTTATATAAAAATTTAATACCGTTATCGAAACTGAAACCGGTCAATTTACACGGTTCGGTTAACCATACCGTAAGAACCGGTACGGTTAACCTGAAAACAGATACGGTTCACTTCGGTTTCGGTCGGATACCGCGGTTTCAGAATTTTTTGGACAACGCTACTATTAGCTTTACCCATAGCTACACCAATCTGATATTATTATTAGGTCTACTTAATACATACAAAATAAAAAGGAAAATTGTTTACCCGGGAAA
>CM041777.1:359959906-360229716 GCA_023374045.1 Limonium bicolor | reverse complement strand
TCCCTTCACCGCCAACCCCGCTGCCGCGGCTCTTCGGTCTCACAATAATTCTCTCCCTCTATACCTCCTCCCTATCTCTATCTCCAAAACGGTAGTGGTACTGGTTGGTGCATTCCCATTACCCCTCTTTTCCAGAATACATAGAAACTACCACTTATCCATCGCGACACAGAAGCAAAGAGTACTAGCTCCTCAATTCCCTCCCCCACCGACGGCCAGAATTCGAACTTGAGGTTAACAGATAGAGAATGCGCGTAGGCAAACTGGGAGAAATTAGAGGAGGGACAGTTGAAGAAACAGACGGTGCTAGAGCAGAAGCAGGACGATCCGGAGAACAAGAAGTAAAACGATTATTTCCCCTTGTTCGTTGATTAGTTGTTGTATGCTTTTCAACCTCGGGTCGTCGACGGAGAAGCAAAAATCGGTCTGCGAAGTTTGGGACGCAGGTCAGTCTTTTCTACTAAGCAGGCAGGAAATCGTTTACTTCTTGACGATTTGGGTTTCAATTTCAGATACACTTTTGGAATTTCATTCCTTGTTTTCTTCCCCCCCTGCACTTGAAAAAACAAATGATGATTTGTTTATTTGTTTTCTGCACCGCTCATTCTGTGGTCTGGCATATTAGTACAAAAGCTGCAAAACCCTCTTTTCTTTTGTCTTTGCATTTGCAGTGTGATTATTCTCCTCCCTTGTCAGGTTTCTCGCTTCTGAAGCGACCTGCTTGCTCTCTTCTGCTAATTGCTCTCACTTCATAAAAAATCGATGAGTTTTCCGTTTTTTGATTTTACCCTCCTCCGTCAAATTTGAGCTCTGGCGACTGCAACGATCTTGGCTGGTTGCGTGATTCCAAGAGTTTATTATTTTCGTTGCGATTTAATTTCACACTACTGTCCAAATCCTATTTTCTTCACTACTAAATTCTTTCTCCCAACTCGGTTAGTCCACCAATAAAAAACTTCTTGCTGTATCTTTCCATCTGACGTCCAGCAGGGATTCCTCTCTACAAATTCCGTTTCCAGTTCGAATTACTGTCCCAGGTTACATATATTTTGTTCGTGCAAACGGTTCAATAGAAATGAATACATCTGGACTGAAACGTAGATATCTTAATCGCAATACTCCCTATTTCTTTGTTCCAATTTTGATTCCTGTTTACGCATCTATTTTAATTTAAACCTGATACATCATTGTAAGATACAATTACTTTTACATACAGATTGATAAGCAGCAGTCTGCAATGAAGAAGCGATTGCCTACAAACGTGAGGGTGGTAAAATGTCCCAAGTGTTCTAAGCTTCTTCCTGAGCCAACTGATGTGCCTTTTTACATCTGCGGTGGATGCAGTACCTATCTTCAAGGTAAAGTTTCATCCATCATACCAATGGTGTTGTCTACGCCTGTTAGCTGAACTTTTTGGAATACTGGCGGCGGTGGCGGTTTCTATCGCTTTTTGTTTTTGTATTAGTTCGTAGCTAGCTTGGTGGAAGTCTTTTAGGTTTGTTCTTGACCAGGTTCTATTCTGGATGAATGCGGTCTT
Source organism: Limonium bicolor (assembly GCA_023374045.1). Lineage (NCBI taxonomy): Eukaryota > Viridiplantae > Streptophyta > Magnoliopsida > Caryophyllales > Plumbaginaceae > Limonium > Limonium bicolor. Next base: position 360,228,179 of record CM041777.1, on the reverse strand, counting down.
TTCCTGTCAGTTTTCGGTCCTTAGGATTCTAGGATCCCAGCTTTTGGCATGGCTAGCTCCATTATTTCTGTGGGACCACACCTATTATCAATGGAATAACAAGAAAAAGAGATAAAGTAAACATGATTATAAAACTGAAAAGCTCTTCTCAAGTTATCTTATGAACAAAGTTGAAGGGTTTCATTTCATCTTTCAGTTCACTGTGTATATATGTTGTCTGTTTGCTTAGTAGCTAGTGTTGGCCTCCTCTGATGCACTAGTATCCTGCTCTGCGCTAACAGTAATGCAAAACCCATAATACATGTGCATCTTGGAATATTTGATTTACCTGATGTTTCTGATGGAAGGAAGTGCAATATAAGATTTGAATTGTTAGATTTCTGCTGCGTGATTGACCATTACTCTGCTCATGCTTCCTGCAAGAATAATTCTTTTTTTTTCTCACGTCTTCATCTGGCATATCTATTCCTCTGGCCTGGTTTCACCCAAGTTAGCTCTTGGCTAAACACAGAAACAAGCTTTTCCAATATTTCCATTGTTTACCGTGTATGGAACTTGTTTTAGTCTTTCTCATAGCCTGTTTCTGCTCACTTCTTTGCAGCCAAGTACTACAAAAGGAAAACATAAGGAAACCTGACGTTTCTGATGACTCCAGTAATGTGCTACCGCAGAACAATCATCAAGGTGGAGGCGAGTCAAATGATTCGAGTCCACAATCAATCTTTTCTGCCCAGAACTCCCCAGATCCTTGCGGAGAGGCTCAGATTGCAACCAAGTTCCTGATTCTATCAGAGAAGCTTCATCACCAAGTGACCTCTGTACTGCAGAAGCGAAAGACGGATCTTCTCATCCATCTACTGAAGTTGGAAAATTTGATTCAGAAAATCACACCGTAGAACATTTTGTTGATGGTGAAGCTTCTTTCAGCAATGGAGCTAATGGTGTCAAAGGTAGTGAAATTGAAGAAGTTTTAGCACCCGCCCTGGACTTGAAAGAGGTAGAAAAAGTTGAGAAATTTGTTGCAGAAGAGATTGGAGCTCGAAGCTGTAGCAGAGACGAAGATACTCAGTTGGATGCATCGGAGAAGGTGAGAAATGGGGAAGATTTAGTTGCAGATGATCAGCTTTGGGCTAGTAGCCATGGTAGAGATGCTGCTCAGTCAGATACCTCACGTACTCCAGCGGAATCTAGTGTTGGAAAGAAATTATCTAATGGAGATGTCGAACGTGAAAGTGATCACAATGTTGTTAAAGACAGGTCAGGGAGGATAGTTATAGAGAGCCGTGAAAGTGAAGTTTCTTTCAGAGATGAGTTCTTGTCCTCAGTTTCTGTGGAAGATCAAGAAGGAGAGGGGGATGATGTGGCAGTGGCTGGAGGATTACAATCTGGTATTGCAGCTTCGTCAGAGGTGTCTACTTCCATTCTTCAATATAAAGAGACCTCAAGGTCTTCTTCGCAAAGCCAAGAAAGGGTAAATGGGAAAGATATCCAAGATGTAAATTCAGAGATCATTCCTATGTCAAATGAACCTGATAACAAGGTGGTGCGCGAAACATTAATAGAAAACCAGGAAAAGGTCATTGGAAAAGTTCAAGATGAACCATCGGGACCAAAGAGGAAATATGTGAAGAGAAGCTTCATCATACTGAAAACATTTCATCTGTAGGTGGTTGATTGTCACGACAAAGAGAAGTTACTGCGTTTGGCCCCTGAACAATATAGTGGAAAGGACGAGAAAGACGAAGATATGGATGATACTAACATTTCCTCACAAACTGCACTGGCTAGTGATCCTCATGGAAACCGAAAGGAGGCAGTGTTGCTAGCTGGTTTCACTACAGACAAAAATCAGTGTTTACCTTCTCCCACAGCAAATACTGCAGCGGAAATTGTGAAATTGAATTCAATTGAAGATGCTGAGGTGTCCATGACTGATAGCAAGGCGTCAGATGCTGCTGGGGATACTGCCAGCCAAAAGATCATGGGCGCCAACCCAAATATTATCCTAAATGGGTTGCAGAGTATGACCTCTGCCAAGACACTCGAAGGTGCAGAAATTGTTGATGTTAAGTTAGAGGTTGTTGATTTTCCCAAAGTTTTGCCGAAGTCTCCAACCAGAGGCTCTTCAGTTTGTGATGGCAGTGTTTCGTCCTATGAAGGAAGTGATTATCAGAACTTGCACGTGGATGCTGAGAACCTTGGGCGTATTAGTGAAGTTGAGGACCAGGTTGCAGCTGAAGGGGAAATGCGTGATCATTTCGCAGCTACTAACCATCATCAAATTAAACGCAGCTCTTCAAATAATCAAGCCTGCCACACAGCGGGATGGTTAGCAGTCCTGAAGATTTTAAGGGGCGAGAAGAGATTTCAGGAGGAACAGGATGATGAGGCCAAGAACAGAAGAAAATCTTCCACCCAGATATTCTGTTCAGCATACAAATTCAGAGATGGCATATGAATCAAGTGTGTCTTCTAATCTCATGCATGATGAGTACCAAACCCACTCAAATTCTTATCTTCCACCCCAAGGTTATAGGGACATTGAAACTCGAGCAATTAGAAGACATGATATGGAGGGAAAAACATGTTTCTGATTATGGTTGGGCAAGGGACGGTGGTGTTCCTGCTCGACAACCTTACTGTGGTTCAGCTTGTGAAGCATATCCAACTCGAAGCTATGAGAGATACCACCAATACCCAGGGGTAAGGAGTTGTGAGCTTCATTATCCTTCTTTTGGTGCTAATTATGGTCATGTGCCATATCCTGGTGGGGAGGCTTTCAGAGGTGGGTACCAGCGATTCCATCGCGACCCTTACTTGCCTTCTCAACCTCCTCCAAGTGAATTGAGATGGTCATCAGCATCTCAGTTGTCTCCACCGAGGGCGGCTACTATAGTAAAGATTGGAACAGTGTGAGAAGTTGGAAGCAGCCTTTAGATTCTTACCCTGCTAGCCCACAGTATGTTGACTCAGTAGACTCCTACAGCTGGGGGGCTATGATGCTTCCACTGACGAGCAAAGGCACAGATATGAGATGGTGGATAATAGTAGGCTGCTGCAAGTAAGGAAGAAGCCTAGCTGTGCAGAGACACTGTCGGCCCATGGCAGGTGGGGCACCCTTCGTGACTTGTTATGAGTGTTCCATGTTACTTCAGTTACCTTCTGATTTTCTTCTGTTCAAAAGTAGAAGTATTCACCGGTTGAAGTGCACTTGTTGCTCGACGGTTCTCAAGTTTCAACTTGAAAAGGGGGACCATTTAGTTCCTTATACTCCAAAAGCCAGACCACCTATTACCAGGGAAGAGGCCATTGAGAACGAGTTCAACAACGCTGGATCCACGTCTCGAGAAGGCAACACTAAGTGTCAAGCAGTGGTGGTTCCAGAGAGGCAGAGTAAGGTTACCTGGAAGAAGTCTCTATCTAAAGGGAAAAGGGTGATGCTGGGATCTGGGGAGGGGGCAAGCACTTCTTCATCGATGGATAATACGCCACCCAGAAAAATGAAGGTTTCCGAGGAACAACAGCCTGGTCGAAGCACTTCTCCACTTCATAGGCTCATGGGTTATTCATCACCGAGCCATGTTTTATATGGCTCTCGCTCAGTTAACCCGGACACACCATAGCAGTCTAGCAATTGCCTCATGTTGGGCGCTACAGTTGAATTCATAGCCTTATTTTTTTTATGGAATAACGATACGTTTGCAATTCATTAATCTGTAGATTAATAGTTTGTTTCTTGCAGTGAGTATTCTGTATAGCTTGTGAAAGTTAGTTGATATTGTTGGGAGTGGAGATTTTACCTTTTTCAACCATGCTCTCTTCTGTGGCCCAGGAAGTTGTTTTCAAGTTTTGAGCTCTGAATATCCTTTTTCATTAGTTTATGTTCATTAATATATCTAATAGAAACACAAAATGTCACACTATCTCAGGCTGTATATAATAAATAGTGTTTAAGGCTGTATATTTGAAACCTCATATTAAGGGCGTGAAAGTGGAAAGCAGCTTTGTGATTCTGACCATAGGGAACTTCTTTTAAGATAGACACTAGTATCTTGTTCAAATTTACAGAATTTCACTAATAGCATTTGACCAAATTGGAAAGAGCAACACGTGAAATGGCGTCTTGAAGTAACACCTTCGGATGATTCATTGTTGTTGGCATCCTTCGGTCGAAATCAGTGATAAATGTTTTTTTGAAAATTTACGAGATACCCTGTTTTCTTTTGTAATTCCATAATTACCCCTGTGATTTTCGTAATTCAACTTTAAACATGTTTAAATGTTGTCCAAAATTGATGAAACTTTACATGACGATGCTAAGTGTTATATTTTGGTCCAATAATATGTGACTGTTCATTGGGTCCCACATGTCACATGTGAGCTAAAAACTCAAATTTGATATTGGACCAAAATTAACACTTTAGCATCGTCCATGTAGTTTTCATCAATTTTGGCAACATTTAACATATTTAAAGTTAAATTACGAAAATCACGGGGTATATTGTGAATTACGAAAGAAAACAGGTGTATCTCGTGAATTTTCCATTGTTTTTTTAACCTCCTAAATGTTGAATGTAATAACACCGCTTAGTAATGTTAATAAAACACTGAGTTTATCGAGCCAGACAAATCGCTTTATTCCTCCGATCATGGATTTTCTGTCCTTCGAGTAGATCTGGCAAAACCTCGGAACTGAGCGGCTCACGGGCACAGGAGAGCTCTATTATCCGTTGATGCAGCCCTGCTTCACGAGGCTGCAACTGGTTCCGACGGTCGGTGTGTTAGCTTGGTTCCTTCCAATAAAACAATGGCTTCATATTTCCCAAAACCCCTCAGAATGGTTTTGTTTTTCCGCTGGAATCTCCTCTTCCTGGGTTCCGTCGTTCAGAACACCTTCATCGATTTTTGTTTGCCGACCCGACCCTGCGAACCGAATACCCGCTCTTTGCCCTCTGCAGGTCGCATGCTAGCGGAAGCAATCTTCAGATTATCTCAAACAAAATTTGTTCCTCGAAAAGTTGCCTTTTACTATTTCGTCAAAGCTCCTGTTACCTCAAGCTCATTATCGTTCTCTTTGTCACCTGCGTTGTCTCTAAAAACCTGCCTAGTCGTCAGACTGTCTTCGCGGATGGGAAACGGGTTTCCGATTAACATAGGCGTCGGAATTCTGGATTCTCCGTGAAATTGGGAGTACTTTTTTTGGAGTTACCCGCTGGGGTTTTTGAACCCCGCTATTGGTGTACTTATCAATGGCGAGGAAGAAGCAAAAACCTCATCGGTCTGGGGTTGTCCAGGGTAAGAACGTCACTGTTGGGGAAAACTCGAACCAGCCAGCTGGGACTGAACCTATAGCCGACCAAGTGAGTGACGAAAAGCCGAATGACAAGCCATATTTAGTTGAAACTGACCGTGCTTCTTGGTGTGCTACCGAGCATTCTGATGTTTCCGAGATAGTCCTGACAAGTTTGATCGTGAATCCAGAATTTATCGGGCATGAGTTGACTCAGGAATTCTATGAAGATTCCCGTTTTGGCTTGAGGTTCCGATTGTCTAACATGAATGAGCACGCTGGTCGCATGGCACTTGGCCACTGGCCAATTCGCTCTGCGGGTGATGTTTACTTGGAATTTGTTCAGAAGAGGGTAGTGTTGGATGATGATATGGAGAAGTGTGCTGTGATTGCCACAGGAAGTTTTGACGGACCAAACGAGGGTCTGTTGGGATTGGTTCACTTGGTTAGTATGAAGTTGTTTACTTTGAGGCCAGTGCTGGGGGTTAAACTCTCGGAGAATACTGTGTCCGTCAGAGTGAGAGTGGAGATTCTCGATAGTGCATTCAGTGCTTGTGAGTCACTGTTGGAAAATGGTAAGCAGGTTTGGAGAAAGAGCATGGTGAATGCCATGGCTTGGTTACGGCCAGAAGTTGCAATTTCTGAGGTCTGCTATGGTGTGAAATTTGGAAATGATATACAAATAGAAGAAGATGATGATCAGAAGGATGCAAGGTTTGATGCTGCCAGGTTTTATGATGCCATCAAACCGTCTAAGTGAGTATCTTTGTGCTTACGTAGTATGTCAAATTTCTGTGATTAAAAGGTACTAGCTATTCATTCTGAATGGTCTCAGAAATCTGATTGATGTTTCTCTGTGGCTCAATTTTCTTCTATTTACGAAGGACTTCTCCAGCACTGGAAGAGAATGTCCTGAATTTGATCCCCACACTCAGACCATATCAGCGCAGGGCAGTCCACTGGATGGTGAGTCGGGAGAAAGGAGCTTCTTCTTTTGCGTCTGTGGAGAAACGGAAAGAGCTTCTGTCACCATTGTGTGTGGCTGTAAAGTTTTTGGATACAGATTCTCAATTGTTTTATAATCCATTTAGGTAAGTAGTTTATGTCCATCAGCTTCAGATCATAAACAAAAAGACAAATAGAGTTCTTAGTTCTTACGAGGCATATCATGTAAAGGCCAAGTTCTGGAAAGTAGGGTCTAATCCGGCCGTTTTTTGCGAAAGAGTTGTGTATTCAGGATCCTACAATGTTTGTCATTATAGATGGCGTAATGCTTGATCAATACCCTAGATAGTTAGAGTGGCATACAAGATTTAAGCCATGACATTTTACTACCTAAATGTTTATTTGCACATGTAAAGTTATCTGGTAGATGCTTCGTTTGTTTTTGACTATTTGGGCTGTATTCTTTTTTAAAGCTGCTGTTTCCTAGTTTATCTGAAAATGTTTTTGTTTCAGTGGGAGCATTTCCTTACGTCCTGAGGATCCCCCACCATATGTTAGTGGCGGTATTCTTGCAGGTAAGCGGCTGTCTGTTTTTAATTCTCCATTATGAGGTTGTACAGTCCTTGTAAAGTTCATAAGCTGGAATGAAAGTCACATGTGACATTTTCAGTTGACCCTATCTTGGTCTAAAAGATCAAAAATTTTGGCTTAGTTGTCATGCATATTAAGCTTAACGAGAAAATTTTGTTGATTTTTCATGTTTTGGGCTCAGCTGTCGTGCAACCTTGGCTTCACTTTGTGTGTTTACTTGCTTCTTTCATGTTGCGTTGTAGATGAAATGGGTTTGGGGAAAACTGTGGAGCTGCTTGCATGTATATTTGCTCATCAGAAAACATCGTCTGAAAGCTGCAGATTTTCTGAAGATGTTTCAGGGAGTTCTTGCAATGGGAACAATAATCTCAAGAGAGTGAAGAGAGAGAGAGTGGAGTGTATTTGTGGAGCCGTTACTGAAAGCTACAAATACGAAGGGGATTGGGTTCAGTGTGATATATGTGATGCCTGGCAGCATGTTGATTGTGTGGATTACTCTGCTACTCGAAGAACTAGAAAGTCTAAAGCTGACACTGCAGGGAAACAAGATAAAAATAATAAAAGAAAGAGAAAAGCCCCTGAAGTTGTGGAAACTGATGATGAATTTATCTGCCAGCTTTGCTTGGAGTTGATTGAAGCTACCAAATCTCCTGTTTTTTCTGGGGCAACACTAATTGTTTGCCCTGCTCCAATTTGCCCCAGTGGTTTGCTGAAATTGTAAGGTATTTTGACCCTGTGAACCTCTAAAATTTAAGTTTCCTAATTTTTACCTTTTCTTAAGGTTTCAAGTAAATTATGCCTGTAATTTTTACCCATTTAGGCACACGACTCCAGGTTCATTAAGAACTTGCATCTATGAAGGTGTGAGAGACACTTCTCTTTCAAACTTGTCCATTGTGGACGTTAGTGAACTGGCTGATGCTGATGTTGTCCTGACCACATATGATGTGCTGAAAGCGGACCTCTCTCATGACTCTGATAGGCATGAAGGGGATCGTCGGTTAATGAGATATCAAAAGAGGTACTTTGCTTTCTACTTTTTCACTCTCTCGAGATAGTTTCATTTCCTATACACGCTCTCATTGTTTAACGCTGAACTCATATTAGTTCTATTGATGCTTTCTTTAATGGGTGTTCATTCACTGTTTCAATGTGTCCACCGTTTTTTTTTTTATGAATATTTACTTTGCTATTTGATATTCAATAAAAAGGGCAAAAGTTACTCTAAAGCATTTTGCTAAGAATGCAGTTTTGTTTCGTAAACTTGTGGTGAAAGTTCTTGGAATATCCAGTTTCAAGTCATATTTCTGGTCTGAATATAACTGATAAATTGATGTGAATTCTCTCAACATTTTTGTTGAGTTTGCTGTCTGGCTCCATCTTGCTTTTGATTGAGCCAAATATGGGGTTGCAGTGAATTCAATGGAGAAAACTTATTAGTTTGTTGCAGATACCCAGTAATCCCTACCCCTTTGACCAGAATATACTGGTGGAGGGTTTGCTTGGATGAAGCTCAAATGGTGGAGAGTAATGCTTCCTCAGCCACAGAAATGGCTCTTCGACTTCATGTTGTGAACCGTTGGTGCATAACGGGAACTCCTATTCAACGCAAACTTGATGATCTCTATGGTCTTATAAGATTTCTGAAAGCCAGTCCTTTTGATGTCTCAAGGTGGTGGACTGATGTTATACGAGATCCATATGAGGTATTTAGCTTGACAGGGAATGGGTCTGAAATCTGGATGGAGATGCTATCTTATGTGGTTTTCCCTTGTTTGAATCTTAGAATGTAGAGTACAAATTTGATATTCCATTTTAAATAATTGCAAAATAGAAAGATACACAGCTATGTTTTACTTTTCCCTTGCAATTTGCAGGTAGGTATTAGATATTTTGAAACTGAAATAGCAATTTTTCAATTTTCGTACATCTCTGTTGCAGAAAGGTGACTCAGGAGCCATAAAGTTTACTCATGATTTGTTCAGACAATTAATGTGGCGTTCATCAAAGTTAAATGTTGCAGATGAGCTCATGCTTCCTCCTCAGGAAGAAAGCTTATCTTGGCTGTCTTTCTCAGCAGTCGAAGAGCACTTTTACCAGAGGCAACATGAGACGTGTGTGAATATTGCACGTGAACTTCTCGCAAATCTGAAAAAGGATATTTTGAAAAGAGATAAAGGTTTTACCATAGCTATGCCTTGTAGTTGTATTAATGGTTTTGAATGCTTCTCCATGCATACATTAATATTAGAAGTACAAATTAATTCATCAATAAACTTTTCTAGTACAAATTGATTAAATAATTTTGGTTTGAAGATTCTGAAACCATGTCTCAGGTTCATCATGTGATATTTCTGATTTTGTCATCACCCATGTTGAAGCTGCAAAGCTACTGAATTCTCTCTTAAAGCTTCGCCAAGCTTGCTGCCACCCTCAGGTGGGAAGTTCTGGGCTGCGATCTATTCAGCAGTCTCCTATGACAATGGATGAAATCTTATCGGTAAGTCATGAATGCATCTGCAGTTTATCGAGTGTTGCATTATCTTTCAGTGTGTAGATAACCTCTTGGCTTCTTGCTTTTTAGGTCCTTGTAAGCAAAACAAAAGTAGAAGGTGAAGATGCTCTGAGGAAAGTGGTTTCTTCATTGAATGGACTGGCTGGTATTGCTGTTATACAGGGTGAATTTGCTCAAGCCATAGAATTGTACAAGGAGGCTCTTGCTTTAGCGGAAGAGCATGCTGAGGATTTTCGGTTGGATCCTTTGTTAAATCTTCACATTCATCATAATCTTTCTGACCTTCTCAATCCATCCTTGAGTAGCTTGAAGTCTGGGTCGTGTACTGATGCTTTTGATGATAAGCTTCTTGCATCATGCCCGGTCAATGAATGTGGGAAGCACGTTTTGAAAAAGAGGAAGTTGATGGATGAAGCACCGTCAGATCTAGATAGGAACTGTGAGAGAACAGATGGGGTGAAATATGATCCTTTTGATAACAATCTGGGATGCGGTAATAAAAGAGAGGAGTTTGTTTCAATTGAATATAGTCATGATCTTTGCTTACAGCATGTGACAGTATCAAACAAAAATATTTGACACCATTCTACTCAAGGTTGTCTCAGGCCCAAAATGAATTCCAAAAGTCATACACTCAGGTATTTTTTTGTCATTTATTTGATATGCATGTATGGCTTGCATGCGTTTCTTTCTTTCTTTCCCATGTAGCTGTAGCTCCTTAAGGTAAATGGCCTGCCCTTTCCGAAATCCTCCTTTTTGTAATCTATAATGCCCTGATAATATCATTCTTGTCAATTGGATATGTTGATTCCAACCTCTGTGGCTGTCTATTTAATGATGAGGCTTACATCAGTCTCTTTTCCCACTAATTACTGCCTTTTACTTCAGTGGCGGCACTAGTTTATAGTCGCTGCATTCTGTCTCTATTTCAGCAATGGGCCACTTTATTTCAGAGTTGCACTTTCTTACCACCTTCTTTATACGCAGGTATGTGATGCCAGCAGCAATGTAAGCATACTTGTGCTTGTAGAGATGACAGAATCCACTGGCTCTGTGAATGAGCAGAATGAATGATGAGAATGACTGTGAGTTAAGAAAAAGGATTGAGAATGCTGTTTCAGGCAGTCGAGGAGCCTCAAAATCTCCAAGAACTGCACCCCAGTAAGTGATAAAGCTTGTGTTCCTGATTCAGAATCGAATGGGCTTCTTTGCTGCGTAATGCGAACTCATGTCTTAGATGGTCATAATCGTAGTCTTCAAGTTTAATTCTTTTTCTCCTTGACTATTAATTATGAGATCCTAAAATTGTTGCTTGTGATCTCAATTGACCTACTATAGAATCAAGTTGTAGGAAGCAAGGAATATGTTAGGAGCAGCACAAACAGATGATTATGAAAGACCAATCAAGGGTGTGAAATAACTATTGATCTGGAATACTCAACACCTAATCAAGTTGACGGATACAAGTATAGAGTAACAGAGTATGAAATGGATTAGAGAAGTGTGACACAGAACCACGTGATTTGGGATAGATATAATCTTTTGTCGAGTGAGATGAGGAGCAGAATTATGCCATGTGAATTGCGGTACACAGTAGAGGCTTTATTTTTTGTGCGACCATAAGATGTTTTCAAAATTCACCAGATTCCACAAACGGTTGGGTATTTTAACCAATGTACACGTTGACTCGGTTGATTGGTTGCTTATAGTTACAGTACCCAGGATTTCTCACTTAATGCTTAAGTATACGAGATAGCACAGAAAAATTTTAGATTCATGGGATATCAACAGTAAGCAGTTATACTTCTCCAACGATTACACTTTAATGGTAACTTTTTTATTTGTCCTCTCTCAACGACTAGTTTTGGTAATCCTGAGCCAATTTGAGCCATTCAGGAGGTGTGTAACTATGCTCAAATATTCATGTGGTATATATGACTTGGGAGGTTGTTGATAATGCCATGAGTAGTTGGGCACAGTTACAACCTCTTGAATGATTTAAATAGGGTCAAAAATGTCAAAACTAGCCATTGAGAGAAGGGGAATAAAAAGTTACCAGTAAAATATAGTCGTTGAAGAATTTGACTGTTAATTGTGGTATCCCGTGAGTTTAAATTTTTATGTGGTATCTCGTAAACTTAAACATCACGGTGAGGTATCTTGTATACCGTAAATATAAGCAAGGGTGAATACCGGTCAACTGAGACAGTGTGTAGACCGTTGAAAGTACCCAGAGGCAAAAACATCTTTTCATACCCCTAGATAACAGAAGATTTAAAGTCTGTTTGTGGTATCCGATGAAATTCAAAAAGTTTTTATGATAGTGCAAATTAAAAAAATGTGATAATTTGTGAATTAGTAAAGTTTATAGTGGTATCCTGTAAATTTTCCAAAATAAATCAGGGTAACTAATAAATAGTCGTAGTACATTGGAAGTGAGTTTAGACTTTTGGTGCACTTTGATTACCAGTGGCCTATATTTGCTGATTCATCCTGTTAAGGCATGTCTGGTTCAGCTTCTGCAAAATATTTGTCCATTTAACTATAAAACCATTCTTCCATACTTTTACAGCTTTCGTAATATTAGTGCCCTCATGTATTTCATCCAAACTCGTATCGATAAACTCGATGAGTCCCGAAAGAACCTGCTTGATAGAGTGATGGAAATTGATCGAACCATGGAAAATCCAAGAGATGACGATGTCCAACGTGTGCGGTACTGTCCAAAGTGTTTTGTAAATGAGGATGGTCCTTTATGCGTGCACTGTGAACTGGATGATTTATTTCAGGTTTATTATTTGAAGTCAAATTCTGGAGTTCCTTCTTTTGCAGTTTGGAAAATGCAAGAGGTTTACGCCTTTTGTGTTCTACCTATTGCAGGGTTATGAGGCACGACTCTTTCTACTGAGAAGAGATGGTGATGGAAGGTCAGTGAGTTCAGTTGAGGAGGCACTCGATCTGCAAAAGCAGAAGACAGAGTTGAATCAGTTCTATTTGAACTTAGCAAACAAATCAAAGACTCAATCTTCCTCCACGAACATGGATAATGAAGAGATAAAGAGGAAAGGAAATATGGGGAAAACGTTGGTGGTAAGTTATATTACCTGAGTTTTTTTGCTTTATAGATGCCGTAATAAAAGTTGGTTTTTGAATTGCGCTAGCTCTTTGCTGCTCATCAGTGAAGAATAAGGGAAGTCTTTGCCCACTTTAATGCTTATACCATTTAGCAACCATGTCATTCCATCATTTCATATGATACATCCATATCATCCATTTAGCGACCATGACTAAAGTTTGTTCCATAATCGTTTGATCAAATTCTGTTCTGAACGGGCCTTTTTTAGGTTTCAAGATCACCTTCTGAACTCGAAGTAATATTAGGAGTTCTGAGAAGTTATTTCAAGCCCCAGCTAGGTAGAGAAGGCCTTACTGCAGCAAGCAAGCATCTTATTCTGCTTGAGGTAAGAGATATCAGCGTGTAGCTGGCGTGCAAACTATGTTAAATAAACTATTTTGTTCGTTACTGACTCTTGGTTTCTTGCTACTCCTACATTTGTGCTATATGTTCTATTCAAGACTTTGCTTGAAATTGTAATTTCCCATTGTTTCTTTATTTTCTTTACCATTATTCTTTTATGTAGGGCTTGAGGAAAGAGTATGCCCATGCCAGGTCATTGGCAATTGCTCAGGCGCAGATCCTGCGTGCGTATGATGAAATCAAGATGGCGACTTCTCGTCTACGTCTAAGGGAAAATGTTGAGGATGTTTCAGTTGATGCCCTAAGCCTTGAAGAGCTTGATGTAGCTAGTGCAGAAAATTCGAGTGAGAAGTATGCTTCATTGGCTTTATTAACTCAGATAAAAGGAAAGCTGCGGTACTTGCAGGTGGTTTCATGTCACTTTATTGATTTGTACTTCTCGCAGTATATATTAGATGGTAGGATTCTGGTTTGTTTGTTTGAGTTTATTCATGTCAGGCAAGTATTTGATGGTTCTGCCTGCCTACATTCTCAGGGTTTAATGAGATCAAAACAGAAAATAGGGTATGCTGAGGGTGTAGCATCTGCTTTACCGAACTCTTCCCATACAAAAGATGAAAAGGATGGTGCCAAAGATGACGAAACGTGCCCTGTATGTCAAGAGAAACTGAAAAACCAAATAATGGTTTTCCAGTGTGGCCATCTTACGTGTTGCAAATGTGAGTGCATTCTTTTTTCGTTGTATTCCATGGTAAACGGCAAAGGCAAAGATCCACCAAAAGCAAAAGGAGGACGTTGAAAAAGAGCGAGTGAAATCGTATAACAGTCACATCGATCCAATAAATTCATATTTTGTTTTACTATACGCGGTTAAACCGTGGCGTGTGCGAGACTAGTACACTGGGCTATTTAGGCAGGAAGGATGATGATGAGTGCGTATGGGAGGATTCCAGTACCTCTCATCTAAAATCTAGTTACATAGGATGACTATTGGAGAAAATATCATCTTATGTTGTAAGGGTAAGCCACTGGCAATCTGAAAGGGAATTCCATATTCAGAGCAAAATGCTGTAAGAAGTGTACGTTTCTAGAAATGGACATGATTAATTCCTTCACAGAACCATGGTTGCTTTGTATTATCTGTCTGTAGCGCAAAATTAGAAAAATAACAAGCTGAAGTCACTGTCGCTTCAGGTTTAGTTGCGATGACGGAACATATGGAGTTGGTTAACAGAAAGGCGAAGGATAAGTGGGTGATGTGTCCAACGTGTCGACAACATTCGAATTTTAGCAGTATTGCTTTAGCCGATGACCGCAAAAATGATGATTCATCGTCTGTCCAGAACCATGACACATCTGAAGCTTCTGTGCAAGTGCAAGGCTCATATGGAACCAAGGTAATATATCTCAGGAGCATACTCATTTTTCTGCAAAAGCAGTAGCTCTGTTATTTTTCATCTTTTGGCTGAGTGTTGAAATAGTGCTTTGCCGCAAAACATAGTTTTCTCTCAGAATTTGTGGTCTTGTGTCCGGGATTCTGTCTACGCTGATGTTTGAATTAATGGGTCAAATGTCTACCTTGGGTTTTGACGTTTCTGCTTTTTTTTAAGCTCGGAGCGGTTACAAGGAGAATTTTGTGGATAAAGGCGACAGAGCCAAATGCCAAAGTCCTTGTCTTCTCAAGCTGGAAAGATGTTCTGGATGTGCTAGAGCACGCTTTCACTGCTAACCAGATAAGCTATGTCCGAATGAAAGGAGGAAGGTAGTAAAAATTACCAGTAGATCCTTGAAAAGTATAATCTAAGAGAGATTTTCTTGCTTGAGATCAAAAAAGAAGAAAGTTTTCTCCCAGACATAATGTGAATTCTTTTTCTTTTGGTTCAACACTGTAGGAAGGCACAGGATGCTATCAGCATATTCAAAGGTGAGAACAGTGACAGCGGCAAGAAAGCAGTGGCTGCCAAGTCGAAGAGGGGTAGAAGTAATAAGGTGGAAGACGAAAAGTCGTCCGTTCAAGTCCTGATGCTACTGATTCAGCATGGTGCAAACGGGCTAAATCTTCTAGAAGCGAAACATGTTATTCTGGTTGAGCCCCTTCTCAACCCAGCAGCTGAAGCGCAAGCGATTAGCCGGGTCCACCGGATTGGCCAAGGGAGTAAAACCTTGATTCATCGGTTCATGGTATGTCTTTCTGGGATTCAATCACGCTGTCAATCAGCTTGCTGGGATGTCTGGTCACTAATAACTTGACAAAAATTACCAATGAACTGACAACTTATTTCTTTAAGATAATATATAGTGAGCTAACCCGATGTAGATTCAATGGAACTAGAAGGGCACCGGTAATCTGAATATGTGTCTATCAATCATAAGTTTTGTTTATTGCAGGTGAAGGGAACAGTAGAAGAGAGCATATATAAGCTGAACCAAAACAAGAGTCATTCGTCCAGCTCCTCTTTTATTAGTGGGAGTAAGAAGAATAATGATCAGCCAATTCTGACCCTTAGAGACATTGAATCCTTGTTCTCAACTACTCCTTCCCAGTCCAAGAATGAGGAAGATAATGAGATTGAGATGATGAATGGCGGTAGTTTAATGCACCTACCTCCTTCTGTTGCCGCTGCAATAGCTGCTGAGAGACGATTGAATGAAAGTAGGACGACTTGATCAGAAGCTATTTATTCTTTCTTCCCCATAGAATGCCTAGAGTATAATTTGGTTAGTTCCACAATATATTTATTTTTACCCGTATTTTCCATTTGTTGTATCAAAACCATCATTTCGGTGAATTGTTGTTGTATCAGTGTTTCTGTTTGTGAAAAGTTGGAATAGAGAAGTGTAATCTCGCCCAGGAATAAATTAAAAAAAAAAAGATGTCATTGACATCCTTCTCTCAACTGTACTAGTCTCTGGAACAAAAGCTACAAATTTTGTTTGGGTAGGTGTCGTCTTCTTTGTGCTTGGGTTTGAACTTTGGGTGTGGCTCTGTTTGGACTTTCTTCCTTTTTGTTATGGATCGACTCCTTTTTTTCCTTCCAACCTCCACTTGTTTTGTTCATTGGAATAAACATGTGGTTGAATCTGTTGGAGCCTTGTAATAAGTCGAATACTGGAACTTTTCTTGCCACTTTCGATTAAAATGGTGTCGACAAAGACGTGGCAGAAGGAGGGATCTTGATTTAAAGCGTGTACTGGCGATCTGGTGACTACAGAAATCACGTACGTATCTTCATTTAGCAACAGGCGTGGCATTTTGGGCCTCTTGGTGTTCTGCAACCAGTACCAACTAGACACGTCAGGCACGTGGCACTCTACGCATGGGCGCTCTATGACACGTACACAGCTCCATAAGTATAAATATTCCAGAAGATTTCTTCTTCAAACATTCATCAAGTCAAGTCATGAACCAGCTAGCTTTGTGCCAAAAAATGGATTCTTCTCTATGCAACAACCTCTCTTACTACCGCCCCCGGCAGCAACTTTCGCATCCACTATGGATGATCAAACATCCGCAGCAAACCCAAGTGGATCCCACTTGTCTCAGCAGAGTTAATTTGAGGAAGAAAAGAGTAGTGGTGCCACGGTGCTGCTACTCATCCTCAGCCGCCGCTAGCAACAGGAGAAGAGGTGTTGTGGCGAAGTCATGCATTGCGGGTGGAGAAAGCAGGAGCTCGATAATATCAGAAGAAGTGGAATTGGAGAGGGAACTGGAGGAGGTGGTTGGAGAAGGGAAAGAGTGGAGGAAATGGACAAGTGTAGAGGTGCAGCAGCGGGAAGGGTGGAACTCTTGGAGTGTTTGGAGAAAGAAGCGATCATGGGTGAGGATGAAGGCAAAAACCCAGGTGATTATAACAGGAGAGCTCAGATCTTTGATAAGAGCTCGAAGGTTTTTCAGGCTCTTAAGAACCTTGACCACCACAAAACACCATGAAGAAGATAATCATCATCATTATCTTCATCTGCGTCTTCCCTAGTGTGTATCTGCAATGCTTGGGGATTAGAGCCAAAATCCAAGGCTTTCCTTCCTTTCCTTTTTGTGTTTGTATAGTGCAGTATAACTTTTTGCTGAGTTGCACGCCAACCCTGACGAAAACAGTGTTGTTTTTTCCTTTTTTGTTCAACAAAACAGTTTAGTAGTGTTAATTAACAATTTTACTTCTAGTATGTCGTATACCTACTACTTTATAAAGAAAAGCAAACGTTCAAATTTTCCTAAATGCATTGTCAGTATCAACTCCTTATACTAACAATTGTTCACATTTTTCTTAAAATAAAATAAAAATGTTCACATCTGTGAAGAGTAAAAAGGTTCTAGTGTCCTTCAGAAAAAAGAAAAAAAAAAGTTCAAATGCCACCATGGACAAATCACAACCATGACCTACGGTGTAAAAGTAACTTATCTTACACAAAAAGCAGTTGGTTTGGGGATAGCTACCGGTTGTTGTTTGTTGTTCTTGTTGGAAACAGCAAATTGAGAAGTTGTTTACTGATAGTGTTACGTCTGACATTAGAAATTGAGAAGTCTAACAGTAAAATGGAGAAGTGTTGTCTAGCTGATAGTGTACGCTTGATATTGGAATTGAGAAACTGTATGTTGATGAATTTGCAGAAACTGTCAGCTACTTTAACCGCAAATTGAGAAGTTATCTGCTGATGATGTTTGCTGGAACGCCTGATATTGGAAATTGAGAAGCTATATGTTAGAATTTGCAGAAACTGTCAACTAATAGTTGATTAGTTGATGAATTACAGAAGCTGGTAGCTGATAGTTAGACTGTTGTTAAGTTATATTGCTAATGTTAAGTTATATGCTGGAAATAAAAAACTGTCTGTTGAGAAGCTGTTCCTCAATCAAGCTCATCATACAAATAACTGAAACAACTCAATGCAAACCGCAATCGTCAAAAAACAAAATCCATGAAAGACGAGGCAATGCAAGAAAATGGCACATCGTTGTACAACTAAAGCTGTCTGAACATCAAGGAGATACACTACACTAAGACAAGAGTATCTCAACGCAAGATGACAGCAATAGTATCATACATAGCAATAATAATACATCTTACTAATCAGTACTACGATCATACTACAGCACGATTAGAGGATCATTAACATCATAAAACCGCTCTCTGGGCTAAAATGAAAGAAAGAAGAGATGATCTCAACATTATAGCCATAAGCTAAGTCTGATCAGTGCATATCGTACATGCAAGAAAAATAGAACAAAGACTTGTGTAACCAAAACCGTACTAAACTGGGGGGATTAAGTGCTACAAGTAATCTAACTTCAATGAATGACCAAGAATTTAGTAGACCGAACAACTTTGACTTCTCCAGAAATATGATGATGGAATAAGTACACTTCCTCAGACCGAGTTGTTTGTAATCGTTCGCAGCAAGAGCTCCAACATCTTCCTCAGTTCCAGATCTACAACTCTCCTGCATCCATCCGTTCAAACCAAACCGTCAACAGAACTTCCAGTGGTATTACAGTTAACACAAGTAACAAAAGTTGTCATAGGTTCATCTGCACTCCGTGTCTGCATCTGGTAATAAGTACACTTCCTCTGCCCACACCTTCCACATTTAAACTGATCTGTAGTCGCCTTGGGCGCTCCAGCCCTCTCACACTCAAACAGAGCCTTCTCCTTGATCTGCTGATTCTTTATCTTCAACTGCTCGCTCGCCATCTCCTCCGGCGTCAGGGTCGGGATCCTCTCTGGCTTGATCCCCCATCAGCACTTTCCTACGAAAATCCGGGTTGTGTTGGTCCTTGATGTTGAACATTATGCTCCTGTACTTCATCTTCTGTGTACCACTAGACTTCCCCCACTTCTCATACATAACTGACTCAACCGATACTGCCACACGTACCGGATCGCATGCTTCTACTTCATCCCTGATGCTCTCATCCACCTCATTGGGAACCCGAGCTAACGCTTCATGGAGAAGCTCACGTATCTTGTCCCTCATTGCATCGTTGCATTTCACCATGGCTGGTAACTTTGGTGGTCCACTGCTGGATACACCACCTCCTTCTCCTGGTCTTCTCGCACTAGCTGTGGTGGATTGTTGTTGTTGTGGTCTCTGATCTTGTTTTGAGATTCTCTCAACCTTGACCGCACCCATATCCGAGGAACTTGAACTGCGGTCACTCTTGAAGGAACTGTTTCCATCTTCAGATTTCACCATCTTCGCAGGTCTTGGTGAATCCAACTGCTCCGATTTGTTCGGTTTTAGGTTCTCAGGTTCTCTTCATGGTTTCTGCCTTGAAGGAATTAGATCGACCAGCAGCAGCAGCAGATGGCTTAGTATCTGAATTCCCATTTGCCTTGTTTCTCTGTGTCTCGTCAATGATTATCTTCTTCCATATCTCGATGAGGTCCACTGCAAAGACCTGTATTTTCTTTCTTGGATGCTTGGTTAAACTTCTCAGCCTTTTACCCACCTTTTGAAAATTTACAAAGACGGTTAGAATGATAGGACTTAGACATATCCACATGAACAGATAAAACTAACAGGAATCTGCAGCTGGCATAGAAAAAATTATAGGAGAGCAAGCACATATCAAAACCTTTAAAGAGTACAAAGCTTAAATCAGGCCAAGATATCAAAATGGTTTCACGGGAGTAGGAGAGAGAAAAGGTTCATGCACCAAAGGATATGTTATTGAAGTTAAGACAGCAAAATCACAACCATATAAATTTAGACATTTCCATCACAAGAGAAGCATATATACTCTTATCAACAATCATTTATTGCCTTTCAACATGAAAATAAGTAGGTGCATAAGGACCTCCAAACAATTTAGACATCCACTACGCATTCCAATGACTTCAAATGCTGTTTTTGATGGATTTGTTTCTGATCAGATCGTGAATAGTTGGTTGGTTACAAGTTCAAACACGGTGATAATCACCCTTCAATGTTGGTTCACTCACATGCAAAAGGTGATATCTATTTGGAGTCAGGGCTGCACATCAAATTTTATCGCAGCACTATTAGTTGGGGAAAAAACTAAATTCTATCCGGACAAGGGAAATAAAATGAAACTTGATCAATAAATATAGTCTATTGGATTCTTGAGTCAGGCAAAGTGTCCACAGCCTATTTACAAGGTAGGTGCACCTTGTTCTAAAGCAAAGGGTAGCCCTAAAACCATGCCTCTTCAAGCGACATCCATAAAAAGCAAATCCGTTCCTAGGATCAATAACTGGAGCTTGTTTCCCTCATACAAACAAACAATCTGAAGAATTTTTGAAGCGGTCGAGGTAATATAACAGCTGATGAAGAAATAACTACAAAGATAAAGACTACCGTAGAAACAACCCTAAGCACACAATATCAACCCAGGTTTTTGTTCTTCCAGAACATCCCTTGCCTTTTACGTAAACCGATGGAAAGAGAGCAGAAATACCTGAGTGTTGACAAGGATCTGGTAATGGACAGGAAAGTTCTTGAGCTCCTGCAAGGCATCAAGACAACGATTTTCATCCTCCGAATCGCCACCTTCGGCAGCGGCCGCGTCAGCTGCTTTCTTCGCAGCATCGAACAGCTCCACCAGCTCCTTCTCCATCAATTCTTACCCTCGATTTACCGTAATAACCTAGCCTAGTCCAACACCAAAACCACGAAGCATAAATAAATAAATCATCAAGATCCATTCTGATACATTAAAACCAAAACGAAAGCCATTGTGTTCTTTCCAAAACGATAGGAAAAATTACGCAATAGTCAAATCCAGATAGGGGAAGAGAGGAGTTCACCGATAGAAACGCACCGTAAGTGGCAGAGATAGAGCGACGAAGCGAAAGACTCTTTCAATGGTAGTGCTACAGTGTGGGGCGAATGAACAAGTGAGGGAAAGAGAGAGAAGGTAAGGGGAGGTGAGATAAAAATAGGACAGGGCTTGGGATTTTTTTTTTTTTTTTTTGAAGAGAGGACAGGGCTTGGGATTGACTTTACGACAAGTATTTTCATCGGAGGAGCCATATTGATCGTTACGACTAAGATGATGATATCTAACGGCGTGTAATGTTTTTCGAGCAGATGAATTTCGACCGTGAAAAGAACAGAGAGACAAGAAAAAAGTTATCGGACAACTCGTATTCCGGAAAAATAATTCGCGTTGGTCAAGAACGAGTCTTATTGGACTTTTCAGCTGTGCGAGAATTGGGCTAAATCAATATTGATTCTGGCCCATGAATTTCAGTGTCTTTTGAAACTCATATAGATCAAATACCCGAAATTTCAAGTGCATTCTGCTGCTGTTGCTATCATGAAAATCAATTAGGACAAGGTAAAGAGCAAACATGCACCCACTGGTAACAACAACCGTATTGATATGAAAAACCATCAAATTGAACAATATTAATGTTTTGCTTTTAATGGCCCCAGTGATTTGCTGGATGTTAGATTAAGCTACGCCCATCAGTTTTCATGTAAACTTTCCATGAACAGATTATTTTCCCTAAACTCACGAATCAATGCAAATATACTATCTTGTGGGAGCATTGCCAATTAGCTTTTCAATTTTCCCTACCACTCGAATTGATGCCATATGTGCGTGCGTACGTGCAAAACAAAATTTCATAGCCCCACTGATCATTGTATATCTACCCCACATGATCATTGTATATCTAACTTGTGGTTGCCGTCTGCAACCAAGCTTGACTACAAGCTTATAAGGCCATCCACAGCAGATCCAGATGTCTGCATCAGCATAATGCAACAAGGAAAATGGGCTGGGGATGGAATTCTACAATATGAAAGCAGATTAAGTTGAACCACAATATGATAATAAAAAAACCCTGGAAAAGGGATTTCACTGGTATGTCAAGGAAACAATGTCAAAACGCCCTATCTCCATAAGCTTATGAACATTATTTGGGGGAAACAAAAAACACTGAAATTATTCAACTTCACTCTGAAATACAGTTCTTTCAAAACACCAGCCTGGACTAGAAAAATCACCACATTTGCCTCTCTCGATTAGAAGAAAACACCACGACCGGTCTTCACTTCTGTTCCTCTGGCTTCTCAATGAATGTCTTTCGGATCCAGTCGAAAGGCTGTCAAAACGTCAAAAAAAAGTATGGATCAAAGATAGTTGTTAGCAGAGTATCCAAAAGTGAGCTTACAAGGGGTCACAGAATGTAAGGCCATAAATTAGCAACTAATTATCTAAAGTAAAAGCACTATCCTCGAGCTAGAATTTATTCCACAATACAGCCCTAAAAACTTCAAGTAGTTGAACTAGGTAAAGAGTTTAGGCATATTTTGTCTCAAAGATTTGTGCAAGTAATGATATTGCAAATAAGAGTAAAAATGATTCAATTCAAATGTTTGAAATATCCTACAGATTAGGCACCAGATAATCAAAACAAAGCCGGTGACAAATGCAGACGATTATTGACATAATCAACTTTCACAGAATCTAATTACATTTATATGGAAATTAGCGTTGATTAGGTGACACAGGCATGCGGGATAGGCAGGATTCCAGCTCAAAGGAAAGCATCTCCATACATCACAGGGTAAAGGATGAATCATATTCCCCGTTCGGATAATCAGCTTCGTAATCAATCTTTTATACAACAATTAGATCGCACAGACATGCCAAATCAAGACCGTTCCATGTCATAAGCAGATTGTCTCTATTCGATCTCTAATAGAATGACGGAAAAGGGATATAGGCAGGCATGATAGAGCAATATGAAAGAACAGACTAACATAAGCAGTCGGTCCTGCGAGTAGAACTATCCGACAAAATGATACTTCAAACAAAACAATTTGATTATGTGAGATGCCGATAGAGAAGACATAGAAATATAGGCGAAAAGAGAAGACGCGAAAGAAAGAGGGTGAACGCGAAGAAGCCAGACATAGATCGAAGAGCGTGCTGTACCTGGACAATCCAAATTGCGGTGGCACCGGCGGCCACGCCCCAGCCAGCGGCAGCCTGGATATCAGTAAGTTGAGGACGCATCGATGGCTTCAAGAACTTCATCATCTTTGACTTGGTAAAAAGAGGAAGTTCTCACACAGATGAAACAATTCGAGAAATCGTAATGGAGAATTGAAGAGAAACCCTAGAAACGCAGAACTCGACTCAGAAAACGAGGTTGATGATGAACAACAGAGAGAGATTCCGCTTTTCCGATCCGGTCAATGTGTGAGAAAGAACGGTGTTGCGAGAAAAAAAGCCGGAAGGGCCTTGGAATTTCCTAGTTTGGGCTGAACCGAGGATGCGCTCATCAGGTCTCCGTGCTAGCCCATGGTATGCAGGGTCCGCATTTTTTTCTTAGACCTCAAAATGATATTGGAAAAGTTTTCACTTTTAAAGAACGATTTAGTTGTGTCAAAGTATTTTCTAGTGAGTATCAATTATCAAGCATTGAAGACAAAACACCTTAAAAACTAAATATAATTAAGGCAAAAAAAAACACGACTCTACTTAATAGGATAAAAAAATGAAATAAAAAAAATCTAGGAAACACATTTAACTATTCTACTATTAATTTTATCATGTAATCTATAAAAATAAGTACATGTTGGATAGAGAATATAGAGTTTAACCATTAAAAAAAGACAAATTTCTATGGAATCGAAAGCAGATGATCTGGCAGTCCAATGGTAATCATTTTGAATGAATATTTTCAAATTGATCCTTTTGTTAGGATTTCAGGTCATTTTCCAAGGATCAGGTGAGAATTGTCATGGTTACCGAAGAAGATAAACCACATGAGATACCCAAATTAAAAATAGTGATTAATTAGGTAATAAAGATTTTAAAGGCTTAATTATGCCTAAATAAACATGAGGGAACAAATCCAGAAAAAAACGGATCCTTAAAACGGATTAAAAACAAAACAAACCTTAAGTGCGTTTTTCGAGGAAACCAGAAAAACACGACATTAAGGGGTCAAATAGACTAGTAATAATTTGGTCAACCAAATAGTCATTAATAAACATTAATGAAGGTCTAGAACCATAAAATCAATTAAACGAGGAAATTCCGGAAAACGGGTTCCGGTAGGAAAAACTATAAAAACGGGAAGTTGTGGGGTGAAAGCACAAAAAAAGCTAAACTAATGTGTCCACTTTGCAAATAAAAATCAGAACACACTTGTGTGTGTGTGTGTATTTCCGTCCAGCACCCCCTCCCTTCTTCTTTTATTTGTCCTAAATCCTAATACACTACATGACAAGAAATAAAAGAAACAAGTACAAAAGTAAAGTAGCACTCTCTCTCCTACTCCCTTACATTTCCACCGTACCCACTCCTCACTCTCTGATTTTCTTCCTCCTCAAGCAGCCAATAATGGTGATTTGAGCAACCCCAAAGGAACCCCATCTTCTTCCTCATTTTTCAACACTCAATCCTTGTCCAAAAATTACAAAAACTATACCATTAGATTCCCCTTGTCAAGGAGAACATCTCCCTCTTTTTAGAATCCAAAAATACCCACTTTCATCTCATGGGTATGGCTGTTTTTGAAGATTGAGACCACCATTAGAAGCTCCTCCTTCACCTTGTTGGTTTGAGGTAAAAAGAAATTCGAAAAAACTAGCATTTCTAACTCTCATTTGTAAAATAAGAAATTTCAAGTTTTGAGCTTCTTATTCCTTGTTCTCTAGCCGATTTTGGCTTCTCTTGTGGAGTGGAAATCTTGCATCGTGTTGTCAAACACTCCTTCTATACACTTGCAAGGTAATGTCTTTTCCTAAACCCTAAAAGCATACCTTAAAGCGTTAAGATGATTTAAGGGTTAGTTTGAATTAAAATGGTGGTATATTAATGGGTTGTAGCATTAGAAGTTGAACTTCCATAAACCGGTGGGTCAAGAAAGAGAGGAAGGAAAAGAAGGAAGAAGGAAAGAAGGAAGAAGAAGAAAAGGAAGGAAAACTAGAAACTATAAGGTAAATGTTCTTACCTTGAGTAGTTTGTGTAGGTGTGTTTGTGTAACAGATTTTGTATGCCTAAAATGAAGAAACCAAATGGTTGGAGTAGTATCTATGTAATAGTATAATGAGGAGGGAAATAATCTATTTTGAAACTCTTAAAAGATGATTGAAAGCTTTGGGAAACCTTGGGAAATAATTATATATATGCAGGGAAGTTATGTGTTGTAATGCTTAGATTGATGTGGAGATTAGGAAATGAATGTGTGAGCTGATATGTATGTGGGCAAAGTGAAAATAATAGGGGAGACTATGTCAAAATGTGTCTAGAAATTAGAAGACTTAGATGTTTAGAAGAGGAAGTAACCTAGGATGCAACTAAGTGTATTTGGTGTTGTTGTGAGTAGCTTACCACTTTGAAAATAGATTGAGAGAAAGAGCTAAGTGTGGGATGGACTAGGGTGTAAGATAATGTATTTGGAGCATTAGTGGTGACATTGAATGAAGAAAAAGGAGTGACAAGATGAGTGTAAAAATCTGTAGCATTGAATGAATAAAAACTAGTATAAGTGTTGAAGAAAAGTGAAAAGTTGGTGAGTTAACATAGAAGTGAGTAATGATTTGATGGATGAACTAAGGTGACTTTGAGGGTTTAATTAGTGTTTAAAAATGTGGGATCACATATAGGAGTATTGGGGAAGTAATGGGTAAAAAAAAGGAACTGAAACATAATTAAAAATGAAAACACTGGACTGGATCGACCTTGGGACCGCCCTTGGCAAGGTCGGTCGAGCTCAGATTTACAAAGGCGGAAGTCTACTGACTTCGGCCGACCTTGGGACCGAACTGTCAAGGTCGGTCGAGTCGTAAAAATGAGTACCCAGAAGTCACTAACTTCAACCTATCTTGGGACCTACCTTGCAAGGTCGGTCGAGTCTTAAATCGCCAGAACCAGAACACACTGACTTGGACCGACCTTGGGACCGGACTTGGCAGGTCGGTCGGGTCTGGAATTTTCAGTAACGAGACACACTGACTTCGACTGACCTCGGGACCAACCCTGGGTAAGGTCGGTCGAGTCATATAAAAAAAATATATATCTATATAATAATTATAATAAACATATGTATATATATGTATACACACACATATATGTAGAAGTACATCAGTGTGGGTAAGGGTAATAAGAGAACATGCACATGAGTAAGGAAATAAATTTAAAGTATGAAATGGGTTCATAACCACTTATGACTTGTAAGAACTAGTAAGTATACATAGGGAAAGGTAATGGAATAAAGAGTTGAATCGATAATAAGTCATAACCATACAACTCCATGTATGTAACTTGAATTGTGAACACCGAAGGAAAGTCGATTTCAAGTACAACGGTACGGTATGAATTCTCATGCCATGTATGCTACCTTGGCTACTCTGATTTGTGTGTTTGTGTGCTAATTGATCACCTAAATAAGATAACATGCACGAATCGGATTTAATGCGTTGCTTGTGCTTATATTATATTGTTCCTTGTTGAATGTTTATCTTAACTCTTAGTTTGTATAATTCATGAAATGAATGGATGAGAATGAAGTGTGTATGCTTGTTGTGTATAGTATGACCAAGTAATGTAGCATAGGACTTCTAACTGATTCCTAACTAGTTAACCATTCTAACATAAGAAATTGGTAAATTGGAATGAGTAGAAGTCCGATATAGTTTCGGCCACGCGTGAGGAGGAGGAGAACAAGAGGTTGGATCCAAATCCCGACCTTAATCTTTTCCATGGACCAAACCCCTTAAATGGGTAGCATCCTGGATTAGTGAGCCACCCTAAAGCCCTGTGGTGGGACGGTGTAGTCCCTGCCCGGAGGTCATACCGACTTAACATGAGTATAAGTAAGTAAGAGTAAGTAAGTAAGCAAGAAGGAGTAAGTAAGTATTGTATGAGTAAGATGTGGAAGTAAGTAGTGTGGTACGAGTAAAAGAATAAAGAACATCCGATTAACCGGATGGGTAACTGGCTAACCAAGGATGAAGTAAGAATTGTGAATGGTATTGTATTACTGTTTGGCTTGTGAACTGCCTTCGGTTGTATGAGTTGTATTTTGCATGAATGTATTATTATATGTAATAGCATGTATGCATGTATAAAATGAACTCCATGTATAGTCGACCAATTAGTCAGCGTACCCTAGTTAGAACGCGGTATATGCGAAGTTTATATGCAGCGTTTTGTTGAGCCCCTTGGGGCACTGTTTTTAATTTTACAGGTGCTCGTGAAGGGTAAAGATTGTGATGAGATCAAGATTGATCTCCTTTTGTGTAATTAGTAGATTTTGAATGGTGTACCAGTTGTACAGGCTATAGGCCTTTTGATTAGCCGTATACCATGGGGTACACCCTTTTGGATATTGGAAGTATTGTGAACTGGTAGAAATGAGTAGGTTGCTTAAACTCATTATCTTTGTGAACTTAAAAGAAGGGATGTAATTAATTCTACTTTGGATACTCGGTAATCAAGCATTGTAAGTAGATGATATTGTGTATTGGAAAGTAATGTAGTAGCTCGGTATATTCTATGATTATCAGATTGTTACTGTATGTAGTGTAAGCTTGCTAGTCGTATGGGCGGTTAGCGGCGTTGTATCACCTGCCATAGTATTTGTATTTCCGCTGCGAGTAGTAGTATAATCGGGACAATTAGACGGTAAGTATGGGATTAGCGGTAGGGGTGTTACACCACAAGATAATGTAAAGATAAAATTAGTGACACAAAATTATACCTGTTTGATCCAAATATGACATGTGTCCACAAGAGGAGATAAAACAACTTTCATTAAGAGGATGTGGATTACAAGTTTACATGAGGCTTACCCAACCAATCCATCAACCCATGTTTCCCTTGTTTCCCTTGGTGTTTTTTACCCGCGTCCCTTTTAGTTCCTATAGATTCACCCTAGCCTCCCTTGGATGTGATCCCCACAAGTTGGGATGATTATAAGCTACCGGATACTAGATCTATTTATAGCTATATATTTAACCTTTACCTATCCCCACATTAACCCTGTAACAAATGTCTCACAATGGCTCATAAGTTACGACGGTTAAAACCTCATTAACATCATCCATTAACACTTGAAACAACTAACACTCAGGTATCTAGAATGGCAGAAGTCTTACCTTCTTCCTTCAAGAATTTAACTTCCTCATAACTCTCCTCATAATGTTAGAAAACCAAATGCTCCAAGCACCATTAATTTGCACAGCATTAATACTCCCATTAATGCATTCTCACTTCCGTAAGACTCTTCGTAAATAAGACATTAATTTGGAAGATGAAACTAATTAACTCCTCAAGAGTTACTCAATTATTTAGCATCAATTCTAACAGTTCTTCCTCAATCCGGCCAATCACATACCACCATCAATGTCAAACTTCCTCTTGAAGTAATCCCAAAACATCTCACACAAGGACTAAGCCGCATAACTTCATCTGGACCATTTGCATTCCAACTATGGTAAATTGACCACTCCTCCTCGAGCCCTCAAAGACTCATTTGGTCCAAATATCCATGGACCCGTCACAAACACAAATTAAGTAGCACTCGGGAAAAAATACACTACCCAAGACAATACTATATTTTTCGTCTTTATTCGGTTCTTGCAAAGTGTTCAAACCGACCTAACGATAACTTCACAATTAATCACCACTCAAAACTCTGTCTGTAGTTATATGTGCGCTAAAACAGCCTAGGTCCACCCACTTGCTAAATGATCTCTAGTGCTCCATGGAAGTCCACGATCCGTCACCTAACCTGACAAAATATTTTTTTTCTCATTTTCTACACCAGTCCACCACCATTAAGCTTTACTAGATCTTACCATTCTTTATTATATTTGCTCCTCCACGTAAGGGTTTGTAAAAATAAAGAACTGGATTTGACTCCAAAAATGAATGATGCACCGGATTTTTCAAAATCCAAGATCACCAACTTGATATTCTTCCAACAACAAATCATTATCTCCAAGTACTCCACACCAAAAACACTCGTTGTTGATGAATTTTACATTTACATGTGCTCTTTCTCTCTACCAAACTTGTTTTTAATCCAAACATCTTCTTAAGAGCACACCACCTCTCTCATGAAAACACCTCACCATCCCTATATGATACAACATGAGTCCCCAAGCTCTCATCATTGATCGATGAAGAATAAAAACCACATTACTCATCAGTGGCTTTTCATCTCCATTAGCAAGAATTGAGTGCCAATAATTCAAAATATCACGAACTCGGTGTTCCAATCAAGGCAAGGAAATGCATGAGCATCAAGGCACAATACAGTTTCCCTCTCTAGCGTCTTCCTCTATTCTTCGATTAATCAAACCCACATCATCTGACTCATAATTCTCCTCTTCTAGATGACATCTTCACCAACATGGACATCCAAAAAAAAACATGAACTTTGGTACCACTTGTTAGAATTGGGCTCATTTTCTCCGGATCATGTTGAGAATCATCATGGTTACCGAATAAGAAAATCACTAGATAGTATAATTATTAAATTAGTGACACATAGATATACGTGGTTCGGTCCAAACATGACCTACATCCACGAGAGAAAATAGAACAACTTTCATTAAAGGATGAGGATTACATTACAAGAGGGTTACCCAATCAACACATCAACCCGTGTTTCCTTGTGTGTTTTTACCTAGTTCCCATAGAACCACCCCTAACTCTCTTGAATGTGATCCCCACAAGTTGGGATGATCCTAAGCTACAGGTTACTAGATTTATTTATAGCAATAGATCTTAACCTTTACGATCCCCGCATTAACTCTGTAACAAATGCCACATAATGACTCATAAGCTACAAAGATTACAAACTAAACAATACCATCCATTAACACCTTGGAACAACTAACACAGGTATTTAGAAAGCCATGAGTCCTAAATTCTTCTTACAAGGATTTTTAACTTCCTCATGACTCTTCTCATAATGTTAGATAACCAAATGCTTCAGACACCATTACTTTGCACCGCATAAATGATCCCATTAATGCATCTTTAACTTCGTGAAATTCTTCATGAATAAGGCACTAATTTAGAAGACGAAACCAATAACTTCACAAAAGTAACTCAATGAATTTAGCATAATTCTAACACTTGTCATAACATACAATGCGCAGTTGTCAATTGGTCTTACTGGTCTCAAGACTGAGTGTAATTTATGTAGTAAAGAATCTTTTTTCACGTGCTTCGGAAGTGAACCTTAATCCCAACGGGGCAAGAAGCAATACACATGGGAATGCTACAGCAGGCGGTGTATTAAGGAACAACAATGGAAACTGGATTGTGGTGTGGGTTTCTATCATACATAGGGGATGTCAGTCACTAGGCAGAACTTGGGGTGTATTACAAGGCCTCAAATTGGTTTGGACTCGGGCCTCTTGGATATGGAGTTGGAGGTGGAAACCGACTCCTTGGCTACGCTCAATCTCTTAAACATGTATGATATCCAATCCAATCCTCTAAAGGGGTGTTATAGGAATGCAAAGCGTGGTTTTAAAAGGAATGAAAAGCACGAGTTGCCCATGTTTACAAAGAGATGAATAAAACAATTGAGTGCTGCTAGCTAGTCTGGCATTCAATTCAAATAGGGGACTTCATGTTTTGGATATCCTACCAGATGTGGTGTTGTCTCATATGTTAAATGTTAGGTCGGGAAAACAATTTATGAGAGTTATAAGACTCAAACTTCTCTAGGATGCTGTAATAAGTTCTTTGTAGTTAGGCGGCGATTACCCCATTTTCACAACAAAAAAGAAAAAAAATAAACATCTAGTTTCACACAAAAGAAATGAACATCTTAATTTCACACAAAAAAACTTTTTTCTAGTTCAACTTAATGTTGATAATTTTATTGTACTTTTTTGTAACTGTGCTTATCTTCTTTTTAACTAGAGAACATCTATATATATATATATATCACTATAGATTTGAGATGCTTCTTATATATTTTTTTAGTAATTGTAACGTTGCTTTTTTTGTTTTATATTTTTAAGAAAAAAATATGACTACTTAATGTATTTTTTAATCATATTTTCATTTTGTAGAAATTTTTGAAAATATTATAAAAGTTTGGTTTCATTCACCACAACCCTAGCCTTTACTTCTTGATGTTTTTTTATAATTAAATCACGGGTTGGGAAAACATTACTAACTTTTTTTATTTTTATGAAAAAGAAATTCTAATTATTTAGAATGTAATTTGTGTCATAGTTGTTATTTGTCATACAAACTGAAATAGAAAAAAAAAAGATGTGACTCACAAGAACTTAGTCTATATACATGTAAATATCGAATTTAACATCTTTGTGATTTTTCTAAAATTTGAATCGTGTTTCCTAAAAGAACTCTAAGTTGCGAGTTAATCTATTACTCCCTCGTTAATTAATAATGTGGTTTTAGGGTGTGATTCTTATTCAAAAATATGTGTCCTTTTAGCTTTTTGACATACTTTTTTTATTTTTAACCTATTATTCAACACAAAATAATAATTATATAGACAGAAAAGTAAAAAATACGGATATATATGTCATTTTTTAGTTTTCTTAATAAGTGTACAGATTTCTAAAATAACAATATTATTGAAGGAGGGAGTATTATGATAGAAACTTATGTAACGAATTTCAAGGAAATTTTTTTATGTTGACGTGATCCTCCCTACGACTTTTAATAACTTTATGTTAGAACCATGTAATGTAAGAAGAAATATTTCATTTTACTCTGTTCTAAGAAAAGTTTGTGAGATTTGCCTGAAAGAATTTTGTAGGGATTTGGTGAAAAATGTTTGTTACGATCCTATACTCTGTTGATTTTATGCAACTAGGGTATGAATCATGATAGGAAATCATGTACTCATGCCACTGAAAAGGCTGCTTTTCGGGCTATCCTCTTCTTTATATCCAACCCTAACTCTTGGAAGAAACATGTTTGCACCCCTTCCTGTGAATTATCCGTGAGTCTGTTGCTGCGGACTAAGTTTTCATTCTCATTCTTCCATACTGTTTCAATCGGTGTGATTTCTTTTCATTTCCTTGCTATCGGAGTGAAATATGATCACGATATTGGGTTTTTAATTGCTACTTCCGTCGACTCTACAAATCATACTCAGCATTTGTTTCGTCAGCCGAACGGTGGGTACTGGGCAATTGTTCTGGCGCATCGATCTATAGTGTCAGTTGGGGCGTCATCATCTAATGTCACAATGACAAGAACGGCCAAAGAAGGGGAACTAGAGGGTTACGACAGCGTATCGATGAAGTGCTATCTCTAGTTAATCAGCTAGAGCAGAGAGTTGAAGAGGTTGAACAATGTTACTCTAAGAAGAGCTTCCCGGATAACTCTAGAGCCCCCACTTCAGTACATATAAAAATAAAGAGAAGGGGAACCTGCGGACTGCCAGCGCGCATTAACAAGCAACAACAAGATGCGGCAGACAGGAGCAGCCTCCGTGAGAATGGACGACGATCTTATTCGCCAGTGTGGCACAATTTGGATCAGATCACTCGGCATCAATTCGTATGGCCCTTTATGGAACCTGTACAAGTTGAACGCCTCGGCTTACATGATTACCGCGAGATTATTGAGAAGCCCATGGACTTAGGTACTATAAAGAAGAAAATGAAAGCTGGTAAATATAGGCATGTACGGGAGGTCTGCGCAGATGTGAGATTGGGTTTCAAGAATGCTATGGAATATAATGATGAAAGGATTTAGTCCATGTCATGGCTAAGATTTGTTGGCTAAGTTTGAGGAAAAGTGGCTTTCACTTCTGGTTAGAATCACCGAAGAGGAAAAGGGGCTAAAGAGGAGCTGAAAAATTATCAGGTTGCTCAAGAAGAGGCAGCTTATGGAAAGAAGGCGAAAGAACTTTGTATTGAGTTGTATGTATGAGTTAGACAACACCTTGATGAACTCCGGGATATGGTTGTTCAAAAGTTGAAAAGAAAGATGTCATCAGAGGAGAAAAGGCAAATTGGGACTGCACTTACCCAGCTATCCATGGAGGATTTAGGAAAGGCTCTTGATATTGTGGCTCAAGGCAATCCTGGATTCCAACTAAATGCTGAAGAAGTGACCTTGACATTGATGCTCTGACTGAGACAACTTTGTGGAGACTCAAGTTTGTGTCAAGAGTGTCATGCTAAATCAGGGAAATCCGCCATTGACAACTTCTGGGGGCTGCTGCAACAAAAACAATAGAACTCAAGACAAGAGTAACTCGAAAAGAACACGGAAGATATGCAATGCTATAATCAAGACTGCCAAGAAAAGGAGCAAAAAGGTCGATGCATGATCCTGTACCCGTTTGTGGTTGTGTGGCAACTTATATTGATCTATGAGCTAAAGAAGTATTGCCAAAATGCATATTGCAGTTTTAGTGTTGGAGGGCGCAACATGAAGGTTGAGGATTAGGCGGTTAGGATTTAAGTTAGGTGCACTGCCAATTTGAATTTGTGTTTTGCTTTAGCAATTTATGGTCGATCAGAGCTAAGTAAAATATGGCTCTATCAAGGTATTGGATAGATCGCAAATAGGTCCCACTCTTTGTACACTGCTGAACCGACATCTGAAAGGAATTGGCACCACTAACGGAACATCCTTTTTGTACTCCAATGGTTTTGTAAACAACAACTATAGTCCAACCTCAATCATATAACTGATTGGCAATCCTACACTAAAAAGTCAAGCAGAAAACCACTTTTAAAAAGAATGCCCACAGCCCAACGTGTAGCAACATTGAGCTCACATCACAACTAAGTGCTAATTCCTCTATTATCATCAGCAGCAGGTTTTGTGGTCGACGACCCTATCTGGACCACCAATGACCCCAAAAGTCTGAAACTGTCTTTGACGAGCTCTCGCCTCTCTCCTCTCTTTCTACGGATTTGGAAGCAAAACAGTGAGGGCAGCTGACTCCATATTCCCACATCGGTGATGCCATGTCTTCATCACTCACTGGTTGTTTGCAGCCATAGCAGAGCTTGTATGTCCCTTGGGCTACATCCATGCTGGACGGATACTCGCTTGTCAAACACAAAGCACTCTCCTTCCCACAGGCTCTCAGATTGTGGTATCTCCTCAAGGTATTTCAGAATCCCACCTTGCAAATGATACACCTGGCGAAAAAAAAAAAAGTTAAAGTCGTTCTAATGACAGAGCAAGAACAAACACACCTAATGCACATCGCATCATCATCATCATAGCCACAGCAAGTAAGCTAACAGATATGAACTGATTATCAATTTAATCATACCTCCTTGACACCTTTGCTCAAGAGATAACTAGAAGCTTTCTCACATCGAATCCTCCCTCGGTACAATACATAGCAACTTTTGGTGTGGTTTTATGTCCCTGGAGATCTACATTGCTTTCTGTTCCCTTTCTATACATCAACCAGGGGAGGCTCATCAATTGAATCTCCTAATAGCTTTCTCCCACCCACGATGGAAATTCTCTGAATGCAGTGGTCTCTGGGTCCACTGCTCGTTTGAACTTACCAATTCTAGTTTCATAGGTATTCCTCACATCAATCACCACCTTAAAATGAAACAGGTAATGGAAATTATTTTGAGAGCTCATTAATCCAGCATAATACTATTATCTGCCACCATACCTCCAACTATATAACGAGTCACATCTGTCCTGCCTGTATCCATAACTGTTAAAGTTAAAACTGCTCCTCAAAGTCCATCCCAGTCTCGAGAGTACTGTTACTACTATTTAACTTAATGCAATCAGAAAGTAACTAAAAAATTTATGGTATGCCAGAAGTACTCACTGTGCGGCTTCTTGATCAATTCATTCCATTCCTTAGGGCTGACATAGGTCCAACTTTCTCTACAGGTTTCACACTTGGCATTCGAGGGAAAACTATCTGAACAAGCACATATCAACATAAATGAACTTAATCCCAGGTTCGTCATCTAACTGAGAATTGCAATATTAGAAAATATCATCATCATACCTCCTGCTTGAGTTTGACCCTCACATGGTCCCAGCGGAAGGTGCATCTTCACCCGCTCCAACTGGAGAGCTGCTAGTGTGCCCGTGTATAGCTTCATCTTCTGCAGTCACAGGTGATTCAATTGCCTTAAACCTTTAAGCCGGTCATCAGATTGAATGAATGCAAGTACTTGCTCCACCGACTCCCGCAAGCCACAAATGCTTCCATTTATGCCTTCCGGGGCAAGAATAATACCTCCTGAAACACGCTGGAAAATTTAGACCGGTGAGGCATGAACCCAACAAGTTGTAAAGCTCTATTTTGATGATATACAAATTGAAAAAGAATTTTTGCAGCAAGATCAAGAGTATGATTTTAAATATGCAGTACGGATCAAATATATAGAGAGAGATATAAGGCAAGGCCAAGGAAATGAGAGAAAGTCCACACATCAAAAGCACCATCGACCTTGGGTAAAAGGAGTTTCACACTCAAGAATGTTACAAATGTGGAAAGATTATTGAATCTGTTCATGCTTGGGTATCCAAAATGGCAGTTTCTACTTTCATCTTTTGAAATGTCAGGCTTATGTCCAGCTAATACACCCACTATTTTCACCCCAAGTAACCTCGTGAATTTGCATATTCTTCAATCAATTATTCAAAACAGTGAAAAAATAGGTGATGCTTCTTTAACCCTTTAAAAATCTTTCTAGAACCAGGCAGGCGGGGTTGACCTGAGTACCCGAATAGCAATACTGAATAAGGTTTCTAGAAAAAATTATTACAATTATCTAGAGATCTCCTACAGACAATCAGCTACTTTCTAGCATATCAATTACCCCATCTCAGGAAAGCTGAAGTCCTATATCTTCAGATTTCATTCAAGTTCAAACAACACGCGAAATACCAGCAGAGCGGCGCAGTAATTTGACATTGATCCACAGGGTTATGACACTCATATAACTTGTCAATGCAAGATATAATTGTTGAAATTTTAGTTAACTTTCCCTATTGTACTGCATAAGAAAATCACAGATTCAAGTAGCCACCGAATGCATTACTCAATTACCAGTTCACGCAAAGCCCCTAAGCGGTTTCTCAGCTCAGAGTGGTCGGAAAATCTGCGAACTTATAAAAGGACCCAACGACGAGCTCGGTTGACGCCGACTCGCCAGCATCAGCTCCAGCTCCCAGTCCCCTCGATTCCGCATCCTGCAAATCGGTAACACCGGCTACACTTGTGACATTGAGAAGCACCTGTCAAAGCCAGCGAGCCATTTGGGCAGCCCGGTGAAGTAGAGGAGACGAAGCAGAGGCTGAGAGCTGACGTTGGTGATGGTTGGAAGTGTTGTTGAGAGATTAGAAGAGTTAATGGGGGCTTGGGATACGGATTCATAGCGAAAAGCGGACGGGTAACATTAGGGTTTGAGGAGCATGGTCTTGTTGGTGGTTGGTGCGGCACGAGCGGTTGAGAATCCTAAGAGCGGACAAAGGGAAAGGTGGTGGTGCGCTGATCCTCCAGAGTAACGGCGGAGGTGGCATCGACACGGAGACAGGGTACCGAATTCCGATGGACGCTTGTGGTGGTAATGTGCCGTATTTGAAATATGTTCCTTTCCTCATATGGGCAGGTAGGTATGTTTTTTTTTTCGGAAATTTGATGAAATGGCAGTATATTTTTGGTATTTATTATGTTAAAAATTATGAATAATATCAATTTTCTATCAATAATTACCATAGTTTGTACCAATTAACAACCAGAATTTGTACCATACATTTTAAATTATCTTATTTTTTATTTTAAATTATTTATTCAAATCAATATATTATATCATAAAGTAATCTGTAAAATAGAATATAAATTTAAAAATTTCCAAATATTATTTAAATATTTAAAATAATTATTTTGATTACATAATTTTAATTGGTAGAAAAAACAATTTAAAAATATATGGTAAAAATTATGGGTAATTAATTTGTATAAATTATGGTACTATATTTTTCTAAATTTGTATAAAAATTAGTATAAATTATGTGCTTAAAACTCTATATTCTTTCTATGGTATAAATAATTTTGAATAAAATCTAAGAAATATGAACTTTTTTCAATGTTTTATGATATTTAATATTATTTTTATAATTTTTTAAATATTTTTTATATTATCTATATTTGTAGTATTTTAATTTTTGTGAATATTAATAAAAATTTAACACTTTGGGACATAGTGTGAACTTTAAAAGCACTTCGTTAACGAGTAGGGGTATTTTTGTCTTTTTTGCTTATTGATAAGTGTCCAAATGAGCATGTTTTATAGGTGTATTTCATATATTATATAACACTTTTCTGCTCATTTCTCACTTATCGTATGTTTTTCCTCTAGTTTATGTTTTATTGATTATCTCACAAATTTATTGGTTTAAACATGAGGAACACCAAGCTAGGAGCAAAGTACACGAAGAGACGAACGCATAGGCGCAGACGGCTCGAAAAACGGATCTAGAGCCGGTCAAAGTTTGTCCGCATGGTACCTCACTTGTGTCCGCCCAGAACTAGGAGGACACACACGAGGACACTCACGAGGACACTTAGGCGGATAGAATTTGTGTCCGCATGAGTACCTCACTTGTGTCCGCCCAACAGGAGGACACACACGAGGACACACGCGGACAAGACACAAGACACAACACATGCAACCGCATGGTTTCATGTGGACGTGAGTGAGGTACTCATGCGGACGTGAGAGAGGTACTCATGCGGACAAGGTTACGTCCGCATGGATTCAGGCGGACAGCCACACGGACGTGATAAAAATCAGTCGCGAACAGTTTTCTTCTTCGCGCCGACTGTCTGCAACTTGCTACCATATCCATTATCAGCGGCGCCTTAAATCCCTCACGCATGAACTCTGTCCCCTGCAATCAGTGAAGCAATCAATGAGCTGCAATCAAACGCAATAAATGTTCTTCCACCGCCTCAATCCATTCCTCAACTTGCTCACGCGTCTGTCTATCTTCAAACCTTCGCTTCCTCTATATAAACACACGTACCTTCTGCTCAAAAAATATATCCACCACCATACAATCCATCACCGTACCACTTCACCACACATCACACGTTCATCTCATTTCTCTCCTCCCTTTCTCTCCATTTTTATTTCACTTCCACCATATTCACCTCTAGTTCTACGTATACAAAATAGCAGAACGAATACAGAGGACTACAGATGATTTCTATTACTCTTGTTCCTGTTTATCTATTTATATGTTAGGCTAGAATATATACTCTGGGAACGGTTGTATGATGTTTGTATTAATATGCAATATTTTTACTGGTTTATTTGGAATACAGTTTGTTGCGTTGTTAAAGCTTATCTCTCGCCTTTTTAATAAATGTCATGAGTTTTAAATTGCTTGCTAAGTCTATTTTGATTAGACCAGGTGATAAATAGATAGTTAATTAAGCCGTAAATTGGAGAAAGCTTATTATGATTTAAAAGTTAGTATTTTCAGATGCATAAATAATTTCTCATATCTAAACTGTCCGTTTACACGTATTGTACTTGAACCTTGATTAGAACCTTGCATTTTCAGGTAACGAGTTCTTTGAGGCTATGATTTAGTCCTTAAGATAATAAGAGGAATTTTGAAACAATTATATTAAACCAGTAGAGATAGCATAATTAAGCAGATATTAACCTGACCCAGGTCCGTTTTTTAATTTATCTATTAACTTAGTTTATTTATTCTTTCCTTTTTATGTATAATACCAGTCATTAACCCCCTTTTGTGACACGCTTAGGTACTATTATATGCACATTAGTCCCACGGTTCGACATCCGGTCGCTTACATTTCACTATACTACCACGACCGGGATTTGTTTGCAGCCCGACGTTTATTTTGAGTTTTTTAATTTTTTCTTTATTTTTACACCAGTTTAACCACTCACTTTACAACGTCTGCAAAATGGCGCCGTTGCCGGGGACTAGATTTATTTAGTCCCTAAGCCCCGGATTATTCACTTGTTATATTAGAATATTGTTTATATATTTTTTGTTGTTGTTTATATTAATTATCTTTATATTTTGTCTATTTTATTTTGTTTGTTGTTATTATTAAATTATCTTTTATAACTTGTTATATTATTATATGTTCTGTTTTCTTGTTTCAGTAAGTTCGTAATCGCAAAAAAACGGAGCAAGCTGTGTCCGCCCCAGTCCAAGCGGACAGACACGCGGACAGATCAGTTGTGTCCGCCTATTTAGACACGGACATCCAAGCGGACACCACTGAGAATCGCGCGGAGACACACTTGACCGCCCTAGCTGTACGCCCAAGACGACGCGGACGCCCGCGCGGAGTCCCTCGCTTCAGAAAAAAAAAAAACTCCGCGTTCCAGTTTATTCATTTTTCCACCGAACCACTTATATTATTATTGTGTTTGTTTTCTAATTATTTTATTTTCTAAGTTTTAGTAGTTGTGTTTACATACAAAAAATAAAAAAAATGGAAATGGAACAGGTTTCGAACGAGAGTTTGTTATTCTCAGTTATTATACTGCTCCGTATGTGGGGGAGCTCATGATTATGAGGATTGCCTCATATTCCAAGAAGAACAACTCTGGTTAGAAGATCAAACAGATTACTTGGAGAGACTCGCTCAACCAGAACAGCAACCAAGAGCGAAATATTCATGAGGTTAGAGCACCCCACTACGGATGTAAGTTACTCTCTCTCTTACAATCGCCTACCGCCAGTTTCCATCCTTCTCTGTACTCTATCCAGAAGATGAGGATACTTACATCCTCGAAAATGAAGAGAAGGAATTGCCATCACCTCCACCCAAGATATCCAACAAAACACCACTATCACCTTCGAAGAGTCAACTTTCTCTGAAGATGATTTAATCAGCGTTCTTTTATCAGCCGCCTCGCCTACAAGTGGAGGATGTTCACATCCTCCAAATTGAGGAAGAAAAGTCAAAAGTATCACACGGGCTTCTATTAGAACTACGTTACCGGCAGTACCTCCCAAACACCAGATTTTGTGGAGTATTCATTTTCCTATTATATTTGCCGAAGTAACGTTTTGTTTTGATCCAGGTGGTTTGCTTTTTAATTACTGCTAGCTTCGTTATTCTGGCAGAACTGTTGTCTACTTATATTGATCCAGGAAACGAAGCAGGCGTCTAGCCAAAGACGTTAAAGAAGGGCAGCTTCCCGGGAGGCAACCCCGGATGAACTTTTATTTGCTTTATTGCTCTTTTTAATTTCAGGTCTCTTAATTTTAGTTTGCTAATTTTAACCCCGTTGTAGTATGGTTGCTTTCGTGTTCTTATGCAGGTACAAATTCATGTCTACA
The DNA here is from genome assembly GCA_023374045.1 of Limonium bicolor. Lineage (NCBI taxonomy): Eukaryota > Viridiplantae > Streptophyta > Magnoliopsida > Caryophyllales > Plumbaginaceae > Limonium > Limonium bicolor. Next base: position 360,188,080 of record CM041777.1, on the reverse strand, counting down.
CTGCAACCAAGCTACGCTACTAGACTGAAGCTCAAGTTGTGGGGGAACTCCTTTAACAACTAGCAAAAATAAGATCAGGGGAGTACCAGTTCTTTAATTTTGCTTATGTAAATAAAAACTGTAGAGCGCGTTTATGTGCTTAAAGTTTATTGGGACCTTTGTGTTATCTCTATTTTATCACTTACCGAAAAGGTCTTCTGAAACCTTCCCTTGTTTTTTCTGGTGAACAATGAGGACATGTTCAAACTAAGTGTGGGGGAGTGTGCCCTTTCGGTGGAATTTTGTGCTTAAATGCTTAATCTCTCTGCTTATCTTGCGTTTGTCCGATTCAAATTGTGGACCTTTTTTATGTAGGTTGTTCTCTTTAAAAATAAATACTATTATGAATGTAGGATAAATTGTACAAAATTTTTAAAATTTTTATTACTTTTGAGAGCATTTTATATGCGGTATGACCAAATAATCACAAATGGTTGGATTTTATTGCTCAGGGTTTCTTTCTGTCTTCTCTCTTAGGGATTGCTAAGGGGTACTTCTCTGTTTTTTTTTAAAAAGAATACAAAAAAAATAATAAGGGACTTGCGAGACACCATTGGTAACCAACAAGAGAGTTGAGTGTTCTTAAATACAAAGGCGTGATGACTTACATTTCTCATCCTTATGCAAAAGTGAAACAAATGCTGAATCTATTTTTCCTTTTGTTTTCTCCTTAATACACATTCTTGAGAGAAGTTGGCCATGGTAAAAGTTCTCAGAGTCACCTAAAAAAAAGATGAAGTACCTTAGATCATACCCCGAAACTCTATATTTTGTTTTTACCCTGAGCACACCTATGCCACCAGCAGTTTAATTTTTCACACTCCTCAATAAGTTAAAAAGATCATGTTTATCCTACCCTTCATATAATATTTGTTAGTATTGAGCATTCCCTACTTACTTGGGTACGTGATTTGCTTGAGGACAGCAAAAGATAAGTATGGGGGTGTGATAAGTGTCCAAATGAGCATGTTTATAGGTGTATTTCTATATTATATCAGCACTTTTCTGCTCATTCTCACTTATCGGATGTTTCCTCAGTTTATGTGTTTTATTGATTATCTCACAAATTTATTGGTTAAACGAGGGAAACACCAAGCTAGGAGCAAAGTACACGAAGAGACGAACGCATAGGCGTAGCGGCTTCGAAAAACGGTAGTCCAAACGAAGAATCTAGAGCCGGTCAAAGTTGTCCGCATGGTACCTCACTTGTGTCCGCCCAGAACTAGGAGGACACACACGGGGACACTCACAAGGACACTTAGGCGGACAGAATTTGTGTCCGCATGAGTACCTCACTTGGTCCGCCCAGAACAAGGAGGACACACACGAGGACACAACGCGGACAAGACACAAGACACTACACATGCAACCGCATGGTTTCATGCGGACGTGAGTGAGGTACTCATGCGGCGTGAGAGAGGTACTCATGCGGACAAGGGTTACGTCCGCATGGATTCAGGCGGACAGCACGCGGACGTGACTAAAAATCAGTCGCGAACAGTTTTCTCTTCGCGCCGACTGTCTGCAACTTGCTACCATATCCATTACCAGTCGGCGCCTAAATCCCTCACGCGTGAACCTGTCCCCTGCAATCAGTTGAAGCATCAATGAGCTGCAATCAAACGCAATAAATGTTCTTCCACCGCCTCAATCCATTCCTCAACTTGCTCAAGCGTTTGTCTATCTTCAAACCTTCGCTTCCCTCTATAACAAAACGTACCTTATGCTCAAAAATATATCCACCACCCATACAATCCATCACCGTACCACTTCACCACACATCACACGTTCATTCTCATTTCTCCTCCTCTGTCTTCTCCATTTTTATTTCACTTTCCACCATATTCACCTCTAGTCCTACGTATACAAAATAGAAGAACGAATACAGGAGTGACTGAGATGATTCTATTACTTGCTTGTTCCTGTTTATCTATTAATATGTTAGGCTAGAATATTTATACTCTGGGAACGGTTGTTATGTGTTTTGTATTACTTATGCCAATATTTTTACTGGTTTTATTTGAATACAGTTTGTTGCGTTTTAAAGCTTATCTCTCGCTTTTTAATAAATGTCATGAGTTTATTAAATTGCTTGCTAAGTCTATTTTGATCAGACCAGGTGATAAATAGATAGGTTAATTAAGCCGTAAATTTGGAGAAAGCTTATTATGATTAATAAGTTAGTATTTTCAGATGCATAAATATTTCTCATATCAAACCGTCCGTTTACACGTATGTGCTTGAACCTTGATTAGAACCTTGCATTTTCAGGTAAACGAGTTCTTTTGAGGCTATGATTTAGTCCTTAAGAGATATAAGAGGAATTTGCAAACAATTATATTAAAACAGTAGAGATAGCATAATTAAGCAGATTATATTAACCTGACCCAGAGTCCCGTTTAATTATCTATTAACTTAGTTTATTTTATCTTTCCTTTTTATTTATAATACAAGTCAATTAATCCCCCCTTTTGTGACACGCTTAGGTACTATTATATGCACATTAGTCCCACGGTTCGACATCCGGTCGCTTACATTTCACTATACTACCACGACCGGGATTTGTTTGCAGCCCGACGTTTATTTGAGTTTTTAATATTTCTTTTATTTTTTTACACCAGTTTAACCACTCACTTTACAACGTCTGCACTTATGATCAATGACATAGTGGTATTTCATGGACTTTTACAAAAATATAGTGACATTTCGTGACTCTTTTTTAGTGGTAGTTCATGAATTAACCAAAAATATAGAGGCACTTCATGAAATTCCTTTTTTTAAAAAATAAAGTAATGATAAACAAAAGGAAATTGTACATATTTCGGACAATATATCGGATACCAACGATTTATAAACGGGAAATTTCATGACATGTCACTATTTTTGGTTATTCATGAAATGTCACCGAAAAAAGTCATAAAATGTCACTATATTTTGTGAAATTCATGAATGTCACAATAGTCATTGATCAGATGGAAAAAAGATAAAATACCTCTACTAATTAACAAAGTACTCATAAAGTTACAATTTTTCCCTAAATTTAAAAAAAATCACAAAAATTGAAATACATTAAAATTATAAAATAATAATAAAATTGAAAAAATGAAAATAAGATAAAATATTTAAAAAAAGTCATTTTGTTGAAGTTTATTCAGTATCATAAAAAGAATATTGTTTTTTTTAATATTTATGATATTTTCATTTTTAAATTTTTTATATAATTTTATATGTTATTTAATTTTGAAATTTTTGTGTGAAATTTTTAACACTTGGGGGCATATTGTGAACTTTAAAAATACTTTTTAACTAGTAGGGGTATTTTGTTTTTTTTTCCATCTTCATCAATGACTATAGTGACATTTCATGAACTTTTATGAAAATACAGTGACATTTTGTGACTTTCTTTTTTTATTGGCATTTCATGAATTAGCCAAAAATATAGTGGCATTTCATGAAATTTCACTTTATAGAAAGGTTAGGAAGGGGGTCCTACTAGCATCATACAAAAGTGGCATAGATGAAACCAACGAAAACATAAAACATGAAATATGCAAAATAGGCGGAAATAGAGGTGATCAAATGGGCAATCAGGCCGGGTTTGGGCCGGGCATGGAAAAAGTTTTAGGTATGTTTCTAATGTCCAAGCTCGGTTTTTTATTTTTTGGGCCCGCCACTATTTTTTTTCTGGTTATGCCACTACCTGGCCTACTCGACCCGGTTTTTTCCTTTTCTTATAAATAATTAATAAATTTTAAGTAATATTAAAATTCTAACTAAAAGTTTAAATAAATAATTATGTTCTACATAAAATGTTAAATGATTAATACAATTCTAAGCAAACTTTTATATAAAATTAAATTAAATATATATTATATTATATATATTTGAAAATAGTATATATTTAAATTCGGGTGGTAGGGCTTTCTATCGGACCTAATATTTTGTAGAGTCCGGTCCGGTTTTAATTCAGGCTCACTTTTTTATCCAAGTATGTCCGAATATTTTTTAAGTCCGGTTTTCTAGGCTATTTTTTTGTCAATGTCACCGGGCCCGGGTTGGGTTTGATTAGCTTTAGGAGGAAGATACTAAAACAAAAGCATCCCCACACTAAAATAACTCCTCTAAGCACCCTGTCTAACTAGTCAAGATCTCTGATGGAGTCTTTCATCTTCGTCCAAATGATAGTTATCGTGGCAACCTTGATGTCTGTAACAATGCGGGTGGGGTCTCTGGCTAGATGAAATACTCCAATTTAGTAAGATGCTATTAGTGAGTTAAACCTTGTTTATGGAGTTAAAAGGGTTCTTAAAGAGTCATTATAGAGCAAAGCTCAAGAGTTATGAAGAAATTCGTTTTAAAGCACATTTAGTCTTAAGGGGCATTTTGGTAATTTTGAGTGATTTCAAATACGTTGACCTTATAAAGTGATTTCTAACCTTCAAATAAAGGATTTTATCCTATTTTAATGATGGAGAAAATATTTGAAAAGAAACCAAGTCTTGGTTGATTTTAGAGCTTTAAAGAACATTTTTGCCTAAAATGGTAAAAATGTGTCATGTCCATTTTTACTAAATTCTAGAATATTAAAAGGAGGGTTTAAAATGAGATTATAAATACTTGAGGGGCCTTGTTTAAATGATTTAAAGTCATATTAAGGACATGTACCAGTCACATGCCTATTTTCCACATAAGTCTCTCTCCTTTCATTTGGATTCACGTTTTCAATCTTCCCAACCCTTCTCTATTCAAACTTGAGGAGAAGAATCATCATAGGGAAAACCCTTGTTCTTCACTTAAAATCTTCACCCTAAGTTGATTATTAATGGCTCTTGGCAACTAAAGACAATTTCCTTCTTCTTCAAGCTTCGATTTGAACTAGAGATATCCACCATTGTTACTATTTATAGCTGGTAGAGTTTTATTGATTTCACACTCTTAAACTCGCTTTTAGTCCTAAGTTCTTCATTAAAGCTTCATATTATGTCAGAACCTTGAGTTTAAACCACTTATTGTTGGTTTTGGTGGTAGTTGAATTTTGAGTTCTACCCATGGTGTTTTATGGCAAAAAATTGACCTTAAATTTGGGTTTTTTTTTTGTTCTTTAAACTATCTGGTGATTTTAAAGCTTGAATGGCATCAAAGGAGCATAAAATTAATGTTGAAAGCGAGTTGTGGGCACAAGACAACTAAGTGTTGAGTTTATTATGAAAGAGTAGTGTTCATATTCTTGTGTTATCCTTAAGCTTTGCTGAATAATTACTGATTAAGTGTTTTGGTAGAATGCTATGTGATCCCTTAGACATCGGGGACAAAGCTAGAGTGTGAGCTAGAAGACAAGAGCTTGGACCCAAGATACGTTGACCAAAAAGGTAAACCTAAGTTTATCCTTGTGTGTGCCCTAAGGGTATGACTATGGGAACATCTCTTGCGGTTAAGAAAATGTGGAAGTGTTTAGTTGGACCTTTGAATGGTCAATGAAGAAAGGTAAAGGGCATGGTAAGATCTTATGATCAATGTGTGTGAATTTGAAAGAATGATTGTTTGACAAGATTAACTTGATTATTATATGAGTGCCTTATGGGGCAGCCCTATTGTTATATGTGAATACTAAACTATATGATGTGAATGTGGTTGAGACTATGTGCTTTTGGATTGATTGAAGTTATTTGTATGAAATGTCGGATAAGTTGAGTAAATGAGAAATGCTTGGGAACGTGGCCCACTAAACACCTCCCTTACGAAGGTGTGAGGTTATTATGCTTGGATCGAGTCCCCTCGACACCGGTGTGTGGAAGGGTCTAGTATATACTCTATGGTTTAAAGGTACCATAGGGGGGGTCACGGGGGTGCACACTTAAGGGTCTAAATTCATGAAGAAATGTTTAGGAAAGGTTCTCCCTCTGTGATTATTATGGGGAAGGTTTTCCCTTTGTGATTATAATGGGAAAGGATTTCCCTTTGTGATTATTATAGGAAAAAAATTCATTGATTATTATGGGAAAGGTTTTCCCTTTGTGATTATTATGGGAAGGATTCCCTTTGTGATTATTATAGAAAAAGTTTTTCTTTGTGATTATTATGGGAAAGGTTTTCCCTTTGTGGTTTTTTTATTAGGGGCTACGTATAGTAGCAATGTAGTACAGCTGGTAAGAGGACCAGTGTTAAGTGATAAAGCCTAGACTAGGGATGTCAATGGGTGATGGGTGCCCGTTTCACCCGATCATCCGACACGCTAAAACGGGTGAAAACCCACAAAAAACGGGTGACGGGTGAAACGGGTTCGGGTGAAAAATCTTCACCCGGACACCCGACCCGTTCACCCAACCCGTCACCCGCATACATATATATATTTTTGAAAAATAATTATCTCATGGTTAATTCTGTATATTTTGAGTATGTTGTTGACATTAGTTGATATAGTATGTCTTATTAACAAATATGGATATTTTTTTAGAAAAAACTAAGCTTATATAGGTGTTACAAAATAAAAATATATGCTAAAAAAAAAGCGGTTGACGGGTTCACCCATTTCACCGCGGGTGGCGGGTGAAACGCGGGTGAAATGCGGGTGAAACGTGGGTGAACCGGGTGAAACACGGGTGAAACGGGTGAGAAATATATGCTAGAAAAAATGGGTGAAACGGGTGATGGGTGGTAATTTTTCGGGTGACGGGTCGGGTGGAGCGGAACCCGACCTGAACCCGACCCATTGACAGATGACATCCCTATCCTAGACAATACATAACCTGAACTAAGTAAGAGCAAGGATCAATACAGGTGTTTTATGTTTACATAAAACATTAGGGAGTTCGCACAGGGTTGGAAATTTATTTCCTTCTTGCACCATTCTAAAATCTGTAGCTTGGTAGATAGTAGTACTGAATCCCAGCTTGGTGATGATTCTTCAAAAACAGCAATATTCCTTGCAGACCATATGCTAAAAATGGCGAACATAAATGTAGACCTCCACATTCTTGAAGCTCTTGGACTCGGATCGTTTGCACACCAGTCACTAGTAGAAAAAAGGCCTATTTCGGCGGTTCCAATGGGCCTATTTCGGCGGTTGTGAACCGCCGAAATGAGCACCGCCGAAATAGGTGTGAGCACCTATTTCGGCGGTTGTAAACCGCCGAACTAGATGTACCTATCTCGGCGGTTCTTAGAGAACAACCGCCGAGATAGGCCCCTGGGATTGACCGTGTGTGAGATTGACCATGAGTCTATCTCGGCGGTTCTTAGAGAACAACCGCCGAGATAGACCATGGTCAATCTCACACGGTCAATCCCAGGGGCCTATCTCGGTGGTTGTTCTCTAAGAACCGCCGAGATAGGTATATTTTTTTTCCATCCCAGCTTATATATATATATATATAATATATATATATATATATATATATATATATATATATATATATTATTCACCACATTTGATTCAATCAGACCTGTAATAATGCTTCATCCATACAGGGAGCTCCAGCACACATTTAAAAAGTTATAAAAGCTCCCATTAATACCAATGACGCACCACAATTTGAGAGTTAACAAAACCAATGCAATTACACTTACTTTCACACTTTCAATACAAATAAAAAACACCATTACAATTCAAATCTACCATTACACCATCCACAAGTGTACAGAGTTATATTTACATACTCGAAAAAGTTAGCAAAACATCTTCATGATCATCAATTCATTAAACTTGTGCAGACGAACTCCGACCATTCCTCAAGCATCTCAACAATTTGAGCATCATCATACTGACCACCTTTGAACACTTGTTCGTAAGCCTTGAAAAAAAATGAACATTAATCTAAAACGTACAAGTCTAACAACATGTAAAGAGCATAACTGAAACTTTCAAAGAATGTTACCATGTCTAACGAGTGCTCTGGTAAAAGGTTCGCCGCTCCTACTATGTCACTCATGAATCTCATGACATAGTATCCATAAAAGGGTACATGTACCGTAAGTATACCGGACCGCAGAACTGTATCTCTCGAACGATGTGCACAATTAGATGTACCATTATATCAAAGAAAGATGGTGGGAAATACATCTCAAGTTGATATAAAGTGATAACAATTTCACGTTGTAGATCATCTAGAGAGGTTACGTCAATTGCCTTGGAGCACACAGCGTTGAAAAAGAAACATAACCGAGTTAAAGCATTTCTGACATCAGATGGCAATATCCCTCGAATTGTGACCGGAAGAAGATGTAACATCAGTACATGATAATCGTGAGATTTCATGCCTAAAAGTTTTAAATCCTTCATCGATACAATGTTCTTCCAGTTTGAAGAGTATCCAGACGGTACTTTTACCGAGTACAGACATTTGCAGAAACTAATCTTTTCAGCCTTTGAGAGCGTGTAGCATGCAGGAGGTAGGTAGATTCGTTTCCCATTCTCTTGTGGGTGTAACTCCTTTCGTATACCCATGGTTTGCATGTCCTTTCTGATTTTCAATCCGTCTTTTGCTTTGCCGGGTATATTGAGTAAAGTCCCACTCACTGCCTCACCAACGTTCTTCACAATGTGCATGATGTCTAAGCAGTGCCTCACAGAAAGATGACGCCAATAAGGTAGTTCCCAAAAGATATAACACTTTTTCCAAATGTTTTTCGCCGGTTTTGATGTGTTTCCAAATACATTTACAATGTCCTTAACCTTTTCGTACACTTCCTCAGAGGTCAGAGGTAGACGGGCCACACGAGTTTCGGCTTGACCATTGAACAACTTTCTCTTCGTTACTCGATAAGGGTGATCTTCGGGGAGAAGACGTCGATGACACATATAAACATTCTTCCCACAATGTTTTAAACGGTCCGAACAAGTGTCTTCCTCGCATATGGGACATGCAAATGTTCCTTTAACTGTGTAACCGGACAAGTTCCCATACGCAGGGAAGTCATTGACGGTACAGAACAACAAAGCCTTGAGCGTGAAATTCTCTCTTGCATAAGCATCATATACCACGGTCCCCTCATTCCACAATAGCTTCAGATCGTCGATCAGAGGGGCAAGGTACACATCAATGCTATTACCTGGCTGCTTGGGACCAGATATCAGGAACGATAACATGATGTACTTTCGTTTCATACACAACCATGAGGGCAAATTGTAGATCACTAGCAGAACAGCCATGTACTGTGTTGACTACTCATTGTGCCGTACGGGTTCATTCCATCAGTACATAACCCAAGCCTCAGATTCCTATCTTCATGTCCGAAATGTTCTTTGAACCGTCTATTGATGTTTCTCCACTGAGGCCCATCCGCTGGATGTCTTAGTTTCTCATCACTCTTTCTACCCTCCGCATGCCATCGTAAGTTCTTTGCATCTTTCGGATTCGCAAACACCGTTTGAATCTGGGTATAATCGGCAAATACCAAACAAGTTTTGCTGGAGGGCTTTTTTTCTGAACGGAGGAGTACTCACCATCTTTATGCTTATACCGGGACAACGAACATTTTGGGCAATTGTCCAGATGTTCGTATTCACCCCTGTACAACACACAGTTGTTTGGACACGCGTGAATTTTTTTGTACTCTACTCCCATTGGACACACCCATTTCTTTGCCTCATACGTGGTCGTAGGGAGACCGTTCTCATCCGGTAGCATATCATGAATCAGCTCGAGGAATGCCGTGAAACCTTGGTCACTCAATCCATATCTTCCCTTCAGGTTGAACAAATTCAATATAGCTGTCAATTTTGTGTACTTAGTGCAAGTAGGATACAACGCCGTTTTGGATGCGTCCAACAACCATTGATACTCATTCGGCCGGTCGACAAGTTATCCTCAACGTTACCAAGCATCTCGTCAATTTGTTCATCATGATAAGTCGACTCACTGTCAACATTGACTCCGGAAGCGCTTGGGAGTTCTGACTCGTTAGTAGTATCGAATGTCTGCTCAGTTCTTGAGTTACACCGATCGTGACTGTAGGAAGATGAAGCATTATCTTCAACACGTTCTCCATGAAAAATCCATTTTGTATAATGTGGCATGAAACCACGGGTCTTCACATGGAGTTGTACGAGGTTGATGCTTGAATAATGTCTAACCACACCACAATCAACACAAGGACATGGAATTTTCTCCGCCTTTGTCCTGTCCTTGTGTTGCACTGCAGCACTTTGCAAAACTCTTTCAGCATTTTGTCAAAATGTTCGCCTCTATCACCATACATCCAGTCACGCTCCATACTACATGTGCAACAGATCACAGGTGTGAGTTAGATCCTTTGTAGAATATGGCCTATATTAAGTTGCACATGTTTATTTCCTAATGGAGCATGACTGGGATGATTGACAATTAGTCTAGCCTAACTCTAAGGTTGCAAACACAAAATAAACTACCATTTTAAATTTAAGAAATTGTTGCACTTCTAAAACAGAAACCGGTGTTTAAAACAATATTACGAATACTTTTTCTACAAAAAATTTGGCATGACCTTTGCATAATTGTACACATCCCGTGCTTATTATTCAGCACTCACCAAAGTCATCACAACCACAAACATTCCAACAATGGCAGCAACCAACAATTAAAATAAATCAATTCTTTACTAGCTAACTGAAAACTAATTGCAAATTCAGATCATCAAATCAACGCTTTCAATTCTCCACTGTATAAGTTCAAACCGGTTTACAGATTAACAAAGAATCGAGAGTTAGAATACGTACTTGTTTTTTAAGGATTTATGGACAGGGGAGACTGGTGCCTGAGAGGTAGGCTTCTGTGCGAGAGATGCAGCAATACCACTTCTGATATGTCTCTGCAAGGGAGCAACAAAAAATAAATTAAAAAAGAAATGCATCAACAAATAGGGAATGAAGCTAAATTATGTACTAGCACTTATATTTAAATACATAGTTGCATTTATTAAAAAAAATAAGGTTTAGTTACTTACTTGTGCACAGAGGAGGAAAGAGGAAAGTAATGGAAGAAGGCGGGAAACAAGAGAGGGAATCACGGACCTGATAAAAAAAATTAGATATTGTTAGACATATACACATACATCAAACAATATTAATTACGAAGAGATTTAAAAAAAACGGCATGACTTTTGCATAATTTTACCTATCCCATGCTTATTATTAAGCATTCACCAACCATTCATCAACACAAATTTCCATCACAATCAAACTAATACCAACTTTATCCATCAAACCAAATTTTAATAATTTGTGGAAATAAAATACAAAGTAAAATAAAGACACAACTATGCCTATTATTAAGCATTCACCAATTATTCAACAACACAAATTTCAATCATAAACCAAACTAATATATACCAAATTCATTCATCAAACGAAATTCCAATAATTTGTGGAAATCAAATACAAAGTACAAAAGAGAAAATGATACGTTAGATTATATTACCGGTTCGAAAATGAATTGCTCTCCGCTCCGCTTTCAATCTACCATCAAATGGTAAAGAAGCTCCTTAAGTATTTATCTGTAGAGACACAAAAGAGAAAATGATAAGTTAGATTATATTACAGTGAGTGAAGAGAATGAAGAGTTAAATTAAAAAAAATACCGGTTCATAAATGAATTGTTTTCAGCCCCTCTTCTCAATCGGGCGTGCGAGACTTGTGTAGCAACACCAATCTCTACAGAGGCAACGCATAAAGATTGAACAACATTCAGATCAATTAGAATAATTTTATATTAAACTTACGACTATACAATACTCATTATATATATATAAATACATTCTCACACCTCTACTTCAAACTGCTACTAAAACGGCTAATACCTCACCTACTACAATATTTTTCTACTATGACTGCTTGTTCACGCTCTTATTCAATATACACTACGAAACGTTCTACTCTTTTCCTACACTTACATTACATCTTTCATGTGCTGCACATAAAATTATTTACCACTTAACACTTCACAGAAATCAACTTAACGCATACATAGGAAATTTTCACCCCTTACACACACTTGTCTATTACTACGCTAACACTTTTACTACGAATTTAACTTCTTACACTACTTCAGGGTCTTCCACTCTTTTTTACTAGCACTTTTTCTACTTATCATTTCTACACTTTTTACTACTTTATCTACTATAATCATCATTCTGCTCACTCATTACTTTATACACTCTTTCTTCTTTACTATTTCTTTCTTCTAAACTCACTACAAAATTATTATTTATACTTTGCGTTTACAACTTTCATATTCACTTGCTCACACAAGCACTGTACATATACATTTCATAACACTTTCTCTAATTCTCACACACACGGAATACTTTTAAATATATAAGAAACAAACTACTCATACTTAATGCTCATCTTAATTAACAACATATCTTTTACTCGCAATCACTATACTTATATTTATTGCACATATTACAACACTCATTCATACGTTTATAAGCTTATAAATCTAGCCCAAATAAGCTAACCTAACTATACTTAAAAGAAGGGCCAAAAACAGCAAAAAATTCACTCGGACATTTCGTCGAACACCTTGTGTGCATACATAAATTTAATAGTTTAACAACAACAAATCTTGCAAAAATTTCACACACACAATAAATATCATCATCCACAATCATAATGTGACAACAATCTATCACTTTTAACAACAAATTAACAATTAAATAAACAAAATCGAAACAAAGTTAGGGTGCTCACCTCTGTTCGCCTCTGTTAAATGGCGGAATGAGGGCGGCGACGCCACACGAAGACCACCACCGACGGCGCGACACCGGCGACAGCGAGAGGAGGAGGAGGGCGGCGGAATACGGCTGTGGTGGCGGTGTTGGTCGCAATCACCGCGAACAAAGAGAGGAGAAGAGGGGTAATTAACCTAATGAAATCGTAATTGTTTCGAAACGGGGTTGGGGGGTTAATTAAAAGGACCTATTTCGGCGGTTCCTTGTTAGGAACCGCCGAAATAGGCCCTTTTAATTATTAAAAATTAAAGAGACCTATTTCAGCGGTTCCTAACAAAGAACCACCGAAATAGATGATTAAATTTAAAAAAAATGAAAAAATAGAAACACCTATTTCGGCGGTTTCGTGTAAGGAACCGCCGAAATAGGTTCTTTAATTTTTTTTATTATTAAAAGGGCCTATTTCGGCGGTTCATATCTAGGAACCGCCAAAATAGACCCCTTCTTTACATACGGTATACATCTCGGGCCCCTATTACGGCGGTTTTATCTACAACCGCCGAAATAGGGGCGCCGAAATAGACGTTTTTTGTACTAGTGAGTCCTCAAGACTATTCTGTGTGTCACCATTAAATTCAATATCTACACCCCAACTAAAATACCTTACTCCAGAAGTTGCTAACTGTGACATTTGAAGAATAAGTGATTAATTGTTTCCACCTCCTGCGCACATAAGGGGCAGAACAGATATGCAATTTCCACCAGATCCATCCCAAACTGAAATACCCCTAATCTTAAAAACTCAAATAAATGATATACAAATGATAAAGATGGTTATTAAACATCTTAACACTATTGGGGAACAATCTAAAAGATCTCAACAAGGCAAAACATGCTTTAAGATCGGTAAGGCCGAAAATGTGCTTTAAGACACCATGAAGATGTTATGACCTCAAATAGGATCCAAAGTGGATTCCTAAACATTGTAATGAAGTAATGAACACAACAAAATAATTCTCAAAGAAAACTAAGCTCAGAAACACACGGTGACACAAAAAGTGCCTGAAATCACCTTAACGCACGTTTTTGTCTATGAGCTCTAAGATAATGACTTTTGTCATTTTAAAGACATGTGTACATCATTTAAAACATTTATTGGACATGATAGACTATATTTGAAAGTCTAAATCCAAGTTTGAAAATTAAAATCCAAAACTGACAGTTTATTGTGAATAGTACCCGAATAGTGCCATTTTTAAGCACATTTGTCAAGTTGACCTTTGGTCAACAAATTAGCCAGCATATACATGGGGTGTCGGCAGCATTAAAGGGGAGGGAGGACAGCACACTCATCCACTCATTCAGTTTGGACAGCTAAGACATGAGTCACCTAGTACTATTCATTATTTTATGGTTTTATGCCTTTAAACACCAAAATTGACTCTCTCTTGCCTCTTGCTCCATTCCAAACGTGGAGTCTGAGTTCTTGAACTCTTCCAAGCCTTGTTACTCAGTTTTGAAAGGCAATCCAAGCTTATAAGTTCCTAAGGTAATGATTTAAGGTCATTTTTAGTCATTTTAGCCCTTTTTCTTCATCCTTTGATTACCAACACTTGGATTTCGTGGCTCATCCTTTCCTATGGCTTATTCACAGTATTATAAGGTTAGAACAAGAGCTAATCTCGAATTAACTCAGTTTGAGAGCCAAGGAACTTCAAATCTTCATTTTAAGGTAAAAATGTGCTTTAAGCTCATAACTTTTGATTCCCTTTGAGTTTGGCCGTGAAACTTTGGTCATAGCTTCATTTTATCCTCCTTTTCATGTTGGATCTGTTGGTTATCCATTTGGAGCAAGGGTGGCCGAGATCCAAGGGAAATACCCTCTTTTTGGGCAATTTTTCCAAGGTAAAAACCTATTACCACAGCAGCTTGTTGTTGTCTAAGTGTTCCTTATGTCTATATAGTGAATTTACACCTTGTGGTGTGTCCAAACCAGGCCGAAATCTTAAGGACCTTCCAAGCATTTTTAAGGTGAATTTTGCCTTAAATCTTACATTAATTGTTCTTATGGTTAAGCTCAAGCTTGGAGTATAACTATATCTTGTTTTGGTGTATTAACATGTCTAAACATTGTGGTGAATTTTAATCAAGGAGCCGAGCCTATACAAGGAATTATCAAGTTTAAACACCTTAAACTTATGATTTTATGTATTCTTAGCATATATAAATAAATGCCGAGAGTGATATATAATATATGGGTTATTTATAACCTAAGAATGGAAAAAAATGACTAAGATAAATTAAGCTAGTCATTTAAGTGATTTAATTAACATAATGACAATGATCAATTATGACATTATGTGGAAAAATAATAAAACTAAGTGAGGCCCATGAGCTTATGTATAATTTTTGAGCAATTTATGTGTATTTTATGCTACAAAGCAAAGTTGTAATAAGGCCATGTCATTAGGCCATTTTAATTTAAGTTTACAGCTTATTTAGTTTAATTTATGCTTATATATTTAAGTTTGGGGCCAATGGTAATTACTAGCTAAATAATAAGCCGTGGGCTTAATTTAGAGAACCTAGGGTTTTTTAAATGAATTTAATCAAAATTATAACTTTTATAAAGTTTGGGTCAAAATTGTAAAAATAGAAACTATGGGTTATGTATTGTAATTACCGAAAAGTTTGGGTCCAATTGGGTATTAGAAGTCAAGTTGACTACATAGGAAACTTTGACTAAGTTTGGAGAATTTAAGGAATTAAAATACTACCTTATAATAGATGTTATTAAATTGTAAAAGATATATGTTATTTGGGTGATATTGTAATTTCGAAAACTAGGGGTACTAAATGGAGATTAGTACAACCTTAGGTTATTAGGAATTTTTAGAAGTTGATTTGGTTAAATTTGGAGTTTATATGAATTATCTAAGTATAATATAAGATATTTCATAACATTGTTACAAATGGGTGACATATGTGGTAAAACCGAGATTTAGAGAAAATTATAGGTTAATAATGATATTTATAACCTTTTGGTGTCCGTTTGGTAATTTTTGGAATTATATATGAAGGTTTATGAAGATATATGTATATATATAGTTTTGGTGATATTAGGAAACTATATGTTATAAAGTGGGTAAATTGGTGAATTATGAAAGTTTAGTGGAATTAATTAAATACCGAAAGTATTAAGTGCTGTTTGGTATTTTATAACAAAATATAACTATAGGTTATAATTGTTTTAATGACTTAATGTCAAAATATATGTTATATAACTATAATATAACATTATATAAATTATGTGGTGGATTTTATAAAATTTGAGAATTATAGGTGCTGTTCGAAAATAATACTATTTTTGAATGAAATTTATAATATGGTTTTAAAGTTGTAAGAGTTATAACATTTATGTTATAAGAGGTATTCATTAAAAAGAATGAATATATATTATATGACTTACCATATAATAAATAGTCCTATAATGCATATATATAAATAAATATATGTTATTTTATGGAAAATATAATATAGTTCAATAACTATATATTATCATGATTTAAAAGAAAGGAGATAAAGAAAAAGAATTATAAACATTAGATATGGAATTCTAATGTTAGGAGTACACATGAAATAATAAGGATTTATATAATTCAAAGTATTTGTACGTATGAAATTACAACATTACTTGGAAAAACAACCTTAGAAAAATAAATACTAAGGTGAGATGTATAATACATGATTAAGATTATACATGAAATATAATGATAAACTATATCATATACAAGGTATATTAAACTACATGCGATAATAAACGTTTAAAGTTAAGTGTATTAATCTCCTCGACGTGTGCGTTTTTCCTAAATCCCGAGTTAAACTGAAAACCCGACAAACGTTATAGTTAACAGCGGGGAATAAACCGGGGTAGATTAATGACGGTACGGGGTGCCGTAGTGTATTGTTAATATGATGATGCTGATGCATAGTGTGATGCATATTAATAGATTGTTAGAGGCGTCTCGAGGATCTCCAGAGATTAGCTGATTCATACTCCACCGTAATACAATCCGGGTGAACGGTATGTTATTTATGTGGCCTGATTGTCTCTGAGGATTTCCTCAGTTCAGACATTGTGTGAAAATCTGTGATAAGATTGAATGTCTGCTTATGTGAATTAATATGCTTGAGTTGTGTATTAATGCTGCTTATTATTATTACTGTTGAACGATAACAGTACAGTTCGTATATATGAACATATTATAAAACGAACTAGCGGCAATGATGCTATCTTATATGTGTAATGTAAGGAACGTAAGTAAACGTTGTAGCATTAGATAATAAGATATATATATTATCTGAGACTTGTATACGGAGCATTGGCCTTTTCTAAACGCCGCTCTCGTATCTAACACTGGATCCCGAGTTGACATACTCAGGATTAGACTAAGACCTTAGTCTGCTGTGTTAGGAAAAATAGTAAAACATGTGCGATGGTATAGATCAATTTATCAAGAGGAAGTGGCTCTTACTGTGAACTGTGATCCATTAACGATACTAGGATACCGTGTGGTAACCGTAAGTATCTGGATAAACTTCTAACGGACTACAGATGGTTCGTAGGTCGGAGACTCTACCACTGGAGTGGCTACTGCCGTGTGTGACCGCCATAGGCGATAGAGACACGTCGTTCTAACGAGGCGTTGTCATCAGGCGTGACTGAACAATTACGGACGACTATATTAGCTCGTACATTAGGCGAACATTATTTGGGCTTGCATGCCAACGACGGGAATCATACTTACTTGTAGTTCTCGTTCTTTCGCCTTGTTGTTCTTTGGTTATGCTTTGTGGTTATGTTGGTATGTTGGTAATGTTGATTAAATGAGTCGCTGTACTCATATGTGTGTGTTGTGAATTGGATTAATTGGATCATTGTACTTATATCTATGTTGTGAACTGGATGAGTCGAGTCGCAGTGCTCGTGTGTGGATTATGGTGGATTGTTTGGTCGAGTGAGTCGACGTACTCAACTATGAATTATTAAGTGTTTGTTGGTTTGGAGTCTATGTACTCATATAAGCGTTGTAACGCTTTTAGTGGTATATTAAGATGCGATGTGTGAAGCCGGGGTTTGTTTAATATTTGAGTTCACTATATGTGTTGTTGCTTTACAGTTATTATATAAAACTATCTGCATGAAAATGAATTGCATGCTCTCGACCAAATAACTGAGGGTCTGAGGGGGCATGACGGTCATGTAGTAACATACTCAGCAGGGGCTGATTCCATACCACAAACAAACATTTTTGCAGGTATGCAGCTTCCGGTGTCGACAAAGAGAGTGACGCGCTGGGTAGTTTGATTACAGTTATTTAAACATGCACTGTTGCATTTTGATAAGAACCTAGAACCGTGTATAGGATTTGGATACTTAGAATGCTCACTGTGAATGTAATTTTATATTGGTTTGGGAAGTTTAGATCTATCTCTTGTTGTCACTGTGGGAAAATGTTTCGTATTTAAGAATGTATCAGTAAGCACGTTATTACTCGTATGGGCGAGTAAGAACGGTAACACCAGTAGTACAATTGTTGAGTTTACCGCTGCGATTTCATTATTTATTAAGTTGATTAGGAGCCGAATAGAGTAGGGGTGTTACAAAAGTGGTATCAGAGCGGAGTACCGCTCTGATGACAAGAGATAGTAGGATTTATACAGTGAGCATAGGTTATGGGTATATGGGAAACGTTGTGAGGATACGTGACCTTGCGGGTTGTGCAATGATTAAGACTTGCACACCATAACCGTACAGGCACTTCAATATTTAAAGACCAAGACTACGGTATTAGACCGAGTTGAGGTCTAACCCGTCCTCTGGTTGTAAGTCAGTTAGAGGTCAGGGTAATAGTACTAAGGAAGAACATGGGGCAGCGGAAGGCGGTGAAGGTCCAACCCCAAGTAACGCGTAGACGGTATAAATCGCTCGCACTTGATGGGAGAACATCCCGGGAAATTTGCAATGGTACCCCACCCGCCGCAGCCCGTATCTAAGTACTAGCTAATGAGACAATGACATGAGAAACACCACGGAGATAACTCTCCTGATCGGGAAGACCTGATGTGGTGGCTATGAGAACTATATTAAGTTTGGAAAATAAGATTTTGTAGTGGATGAGTTGTTTAGGACCGGGGTCCTGGTAGTGACATAATGTCTACCATACGAGTACCAAATGAATATTAAACCAAGGTTAAGGAGATAATTCCCGTAGGATTAATGGGGTTAGCCGCTATAAAAAAAAGGGGCAACCCTGTCTTACATCCAGGAAAACACTGATTAGTGCTCTTGGGGAAGAGAGATAGGAACGTCAAAAAAAAGAGATTTATGAGATATGTAACAGATGGAATGGATAACCTATTAGAAGTCTCACCTGAAGCGAGTAACTCTACACATGCAATACTGAAGGTTCATGAAGGCCTGACGTGCATGAAGAGAGATCCTGAAACTGTAGGAACAAGAACTCGCTAAGTCGCTATCATGCGATACCTCGAGAGGAAATTAAGACCTTACTACCACAGTAAATTGGTAGGAACGAGTGCGGGGTTGAGACTATAGTAATTCAAGTAAGAACTTCTACTATAAGAGTAGAAACCCAATTAGGGAATAGCACTGCACTGACACACCGTACGGGTGGCTCAGTCTGCATGGCGCACTTGCCACTGCAAGTGCCACATTAACCAAAATATTAAATTTCAACCTGCCTTGCGCACTTGCTACAGCAAGTGCAGCAACGGTAATAGCCTTAAAGGACCGAGTGGTCCAGGCAGTTACCAATAAACACTAAACTTTTATGTAAGTCCGTATGCAATAAAGCAGGACAAAGCCTTCTTAAAGGCAGGGGTACAAACCCTTGGGTTTGAGGTCGATAAAACCTCGGGAAGACCTAGCCGGCCTGACCATTAACCCAAAAAGAATATACAATATAGTTGAATACAAAAAGGAGAGTAAGTGAGAATAACGGTAATTATGCCTAAACCCTAAACCCAGAGCCGTATGGACATTAAACGCCAATTAATACCGGTGGGAAGTGTCGAGTCTTCAGGACCAGCATAACCATATTTAGAGAATGCACGACACTTGTGGTTTAACCACTACCGTTGAACATTGCCAGAGGGCAAGATGTGAGCTAAACTAGCAAAAAAAAAACTTTAAATAAAACCTACCAAACAGAGTAGATGAAAATAATAGACAAGTGCTGTTATGGCAAAATATTTTGAGGTTGTAAAAAAAAAAAATTAGGCAGGTGAAAACGTGCAATAAAGGGCTGATGTTATGCCGCACCACACACACCGGGGTGTTATAAACCCATTATGCTGCTAGACTCCCGTACGGAGGGCAGTGGATATTGACTAAACAGTGAATTTACCTGAGGACGGAAGATACTGTTACCTCGAAGGATGGAGGAAATATGAATTGAATAAGAGTAAGAACTACACAATGTAGAGCGATGATGAACGGACCCACTAAATTGTGAGTATCCAATCATAACCTTAGAGGAAAATAAAAAACCAACTAGGATTAAATTAAATAGTAGGACTAACAGTCATTTAACTATAGGAATAAACATTGAGCCTTTATCATGGAGTCCAGAATACACCAAAGGGTGTAACCCAATAAATTGGGTGGAGTTTGGGAACTTAAAACTCATATCTGAAGGCGTTAACAGCCTAGGAGTGAACGGGAGAAATAGTAAATAGTTACTGATCCCCACTCACAGATATCATATGACGAGCATGTGGAAACCAGTATTAGGGCGATAAGTCGCAAATACCTATCTTAGAGAAGGTAAGCAAAATATATATATTAATGAAGGAACCTAAAGAACCCTGTAGGGCCATCCTGACATTAAAGGTTAAGGTTTGGCTGCCTAGTTATTTCAACATAAATTACCTGGACTAAGAGTACGATAACCACCGGGTACGAACACTACGAGTGCACTAAACGCGACATGGGACGACCACACTCCTAGGAGCTTGTGGGCCTGACAACCTATATTAAATTAGTTGGGTAAGTAGTAATGTATCAGTATGGTACCCCATGTATGTAAACGAGTAGTGTAAGGACCCAGGAGGTAATCAACTCTGTGTCTAAGTCAGTAAATGGAATTCTGGCTAGGTAAACCATGAATTGATGAGAGAAATCTCAGTCCAACCAACAAGGTTGGGAAAATCAAGGATAGTTTAAAAAAAAAAGACAAAAAAAAACATAAGAACACAAGTTTAGAGATTAAGTAAACAGGAAGCCAAGGCCTATTTTATGGTAAAGGTGAGGTGAACCCATAAATGGAAAAAAAAATTGGGGTATTTTAGGAAGTTATGTAGAGCAACCTGTGTAAGGTAATAAATGTCACCCAAAAGGGGGGGCACAGAAAGAGTTATATATTGCGCTAAGGGCGCTGCGATGATGTCATATTAAACATATAACCACATGCTCAAGCCTTAATAAAAAAAACGTTAGTATGTTAGTACCAATTAGGGCTGAACAGAAAACAAATGCCAAGCTAAAACCCGCAGTCGTATTGTATAAGTATAACAGACGACGGGTAAAAGCGAGCGTTACGAGAAATACTCTAACTGGAGATTAGATACTCCATGTAAACCGCAATAGCGGATAACCGTCTAATCGACTGGTATATGGTGCGCAACAAGCGACCATTATAATAATTATTAACCCAACTATGATAGTATGAACCCAACATGAAAGAAAAGGGATGAACCATACGTGTGGGTACTAAAATACCAACACACTAGGAATTCGAGTTCACACCATCAAAGAGGACCTATAAGGTACCTACGGAATGAACTCATTCCTGAGGAATAACTTAGAGTCATGAAGCGCCAGTTAGTTGCGCATATCAGACTCGTTTTGACATTTAATGGAATTATTACAAGCATTAGAGGTTAGAGCATAGCTCGATAAACCTTATACCGGAGGTTAGTTCGGTAGGGTGACATGAACCCTTGGAAGTATACCATGAACATGTAGAGAATACAGAAAGAATAAATTAAATAACTAATTGAAATAATAAGCGTGTGTGACAAACAATACCACGCAGTGAATAATTTACTCCATTCCCATGATTATGGAAGACCGTGTAGAAAACACCGTCACGTGGAGTTGGAACTACTACCTAATAGAGGTAAACTAACCATTAAGTAGTTGGGCATACTGCTTGCGGAGCGAGTGGGCCCATATTGCATAGGTTTGACATACCTAGCAGGATTGGGGAAGACAAATGATGTGTTACATCTCCCGATCAAACCGTATATAAATACACTACACTAACAAGATAGGCGGTATAGCTAGAGGGGCTAAAGCCCAACCCTAGAAAAAGGGGGGAGTAATGAGATATGTAGCACATTAGTGCACGAATAAATCAACAGGAATGGAACATCTTGAACTTATTACTTCAAGATGATATATTCGTAGATTACGTGGGCGTAATCCTTTTAAGGGGGGTAGAACGCCTAAGATATACCGTACATTGGAGTACGTAGCGCATGGTACACATGCTGCAAACGCTATTATTGTACGTAGAGTACAAGTGTTATGATTGTGTCACGTTACTTGAGGTAATTTTATTTGATGTATTATGTGATTTGTGACTCGGTATGAAACCGATTGTTGAAATGCGATGAATGAATCGGCATGAGACCGAAGTGTAACTTGGTGGAAGAAAATACTCTGGGTTGTGTATGAATAATAATAAGTCAAGAGAACTTGGTACATGGTTAGGATACATGATCTTTTATGCCAATGACTAGATTAAGTACACTAGTTGACTTGTGTATCTATTGAACACAAGGTGGCAAGTAACAAGAGGAAACAAGATTAAAAAAAAAAGAATAAACAATTGATTGATTGAAATTGACGTGGGAAGTTGAACTTGATCCTGGTCCGATCAAGGGAAACCAAACACAAATTGAGGTGAGGGATAGTTCGACACTGACGCCGACCACGTCGGGGTTGAATGACTCTCGAAACTTCCTACAAGTGGACACAGATATGAATAGAAATTGGAGTTTAGGCCGTCACTCGAAGAGCCGTGGACCGTGGAGTCCTTTGTCAGTAGACCGGTGTGTCTGCGAGTGACATCACCCAAAGAGCCGTGGATCGCAGAGCCCTTTGTCATTAGACCGGCGTGTCTGCGGGTGATTAAGGAAATTAGGTGATAAAGGAAATTAGGTGGTACTGTCCGAGGAGCCGTGGACCGCAGTGTCCTTCGCTATCAAACCGGTGTGTCCTCGGGTAGTAGACGTTGGTTAGCACGGGGTTGGGGATCGTCAAGTCCTGGTCTTCATGACTGCTTCCCTTTGATTTGCCATTGTTAAACATATGCATACACTTGCACGTTTAGTGGTGTAGAAGTATTCGCGCGAGATACTAGCATATGGATTGGGGTGCGTTGAGTACCCTTGTGAGACACCTTTGAGTACTTAGTGTGGAATTGCACCTTGTCAAGTGCTGTGTACAAATGAGTTTTGCACCTTGTCTAGTGCTGTGTATAAATGAGTTTTGCACCTTGTCTAGTGCTGTGTATGAATGAGCTTTGCACCTTGTTTAGTGCTGTTTATGAATGAATATGTCATGATTATTGACTTTGTGGATGAGAATAATGTTGTATCAAATGTGATACATATAGACTAGGTCTGAACGTAGTGGGATGTATTCCCTAGTGATGATCTGTCTATGAATACTTAGTGGAACTGGATTCCTTAGGTGAACTGTATATGAGTAAGGACTTCGGGACGAAGCCTTTTTAAGGGGGGTAGACTGAAATACCCCTAACCTTAAAACTCAAATAAATGATATACAAATGATAAAGATGGTTATTAAACATCTAAACACTATTGGGGAACAATCTAAAAGATCTCAACAAGGCAAAACATGCTTTAAGATCGGTAAGGCCGAAAATGTGCTTTAAGACACCATGAAGATTGTATGACCTCAAATAGGATCCAAAGTGGATTCCTAAACATTGTAATGAAGTAAGGAACACACAAAACAATTCTCAAAGAAATAAGCTCAGAAACACACGGTGACACAAAAAGTGCCCTGAAATCACCTTAACGCACGTTTTTGTCTATGAGCTCTAAGATAATGACTTTTTGTCATTTTAAAGACATGGGTACATCATTTAAAACATTTATTGGACATGATAGACTATATTTGAAAGTCTAAATCCAAGTTTGAAAATTAAAATCCAAAACTGACAGTTTATTGTGAATAGTACCCGAATAGTGCCATTTTTAAGCACATTTGTCAAGTTGACCTTTGGTCAACAATTAGCCAGCATATACATGGGGTGTCGGCAGCATTAAGAGGAGGGAGGACAGCACACTCATCCACTCATTCAGTTTGGACAGCTAAGGCAATGAGTCACCTAGTACTATTCATTATTTTATGGTTTTATGCCTTTAAACACCAAAATTGACTCTCTCTTGCCTCTTGCTCCATTCCAAACGTGGAGTCTGAGTTCTTGAACTCTCCCAAGCTTGTTATTCAGTTAGGAAGGCAATCCAAGCTTATAAGCTCCTAAGGTAATGATTTAAGGTCATTTTTAGTCATTTTTAGCCCTTTTTCTTCATCCTTTGATTACCAACACTTGGATTTCGTGGCTTATCTTTTCCTATGGCTTATTCCAGTATTATAAGGTTAGAACAAGAGCTAATCTCGAATGAACTCAGTTTGAGGGCCAAGGAACTTCAAATCTTCATTTTAAGGTAAAAATGTGCTTTAAGCTCATAACTTTTGATTCCCTTTGAGTTTGGCCGTGAAACTTTGGTCATAGCTTCATTTTTTCTCCTTTTCATGTTGGATCTGTTGGTTAGCCATTTGGAGCAAGGGTGGCCGAGATCCAAGGGAAATACCCTCTTTTTGGGCAATTTTTCCAAGGTAAAACCTATTACCACAGCAGCTTGTTGTTGTCTAAGTGTTCCTTATGTTTATATAGTGAATTTAACACCTTGTGGTGTGTCTAAACCAGGCCGAAATCTTAAGGAACCTTCCAAGCATTTTTAAGGTGAATTTTGCCTTAAATCTTACATTAATTGTTCTTTATGGTTAAGCTCAAGCTTGGAGTATAACTATATCTTGTTTTGGTGTATAAACATGTCTAAATATTGTGGTGAATTTTACTCCAAGGTGCCGAGCCCATACAAGAATTATCAAGGTATAAACACCTTAAACTTATGATTTTATGTAATTCTTAGCATATATAAATAATGCCGAGAGTGATATTATATATGGGTTATTTATAACCTAAGAATGGAAAAAAATGACTAAGATAAATTAAGCTAGTCATTTAAGTGATTTAATTAACATAATGGTCAAATTATGACATTATGTGGAAAAATAATAAAACTAAGTGAGGCCGTGAGCTTATATAATTTTGAGCAATTTATGTGTAATTTTATGCTACAAAGCAAAGTTGTAATAAGGCCATGTCATTAGGCCATTTTAATTTAAGTTTACAAGCTTATTTAGTTTAATTTATGCTTATATATTTAAGTTTGGGGCCAAATGGTAATTACTAGCTAAATAATAAGCCGTGGGCTTAATTTAGAGAAACCTAGGGTTTTTAAATGAATTTAATAAAAATTATAACATTTTATAAAGTTTTGGGTCAAAATTGTAAAAATAGAAAACTATAGGTTATGTATTGTAATTACCGAAAAGTTTGGGTCCAATTTGGGTATTAGAAGTCAAGTTGACTATATAGGAAACTTTGACTAAGTTTGGAGAATTTAAGGAATTAAAATACTACCTTATAATAAGATAGTTATTAAATTGTAAAAGATATGATATTTGGGGTGATATTGTAATTTCCGAAAACTAGGGGTACTAAATGGAGATTAGTACAAACCTTAGGTTATTAGGAATTTTTAGAAGTTGATTTGGTTAAATTTGGAGTTTATATGAATTATCTAAGTATAATATAAGATATTTCATAACATTGTTACAAATGGGTAACATGTGGTAAACCGAGATTAGAGAAAATATAAGGTTAATAATGATATTTATAACCTTTTGGTATAGTTTGGTAATTTTTGGAATTATATATAAGGTTTATGAAGATATATGTATAATATATAGTTTTGGTGATATTAGGAAACTATATGTTATAAAGTGGGTAAATTGTGAATTATGAAAGTTTAGTGGAATTAATTAAATACCGAAAGTATTAAGTGCTGTTTGGTATTTTATAACAAAATATAACTATAGGTTATAATTGTTTAATGACTTAATGTCAAATATATGTTATATAACTATAATATAACATTATATAAATTATGTGGTGGATTTTATAAATATTTGAGAATTATAGGTGCTGTTCGAAAATAATACTATTTTTGAATGAAATTTATAATATGGTTTTAAAGTTGTAAGAGTTATAACATTTATGTTATAAGAGGTATTCATTAAAAAGAATGAATATATATTATAATGACTTACCATATAATAAATAGTCCTATAATGCATATATATAAATAAATATATGTTATCTTATGGAAAATATAATATAGTTCAATAACTATATATCATGATTTAAAAGAAAGGAGATAAAAGAAAAAGAATTATAAACATTAGATATGGAATTCTAATGTTAGGAGTACACATGAAATAATAAGGATTTATATAATTCAAAGTATTTGTATGTATTAATTATACAACATTAAACTTGGAAAAACAAACCTTAGAAAAATAAATACTAAGGTGAGATGTATAATACATGATTAAGATTATACATGAAATATAATGATAAACTATATCATATACAAGGTATATTTAACTACATGCGATAATAAACGTTTAAAGTTAAGTGTATTAATATACTCCACGTGTGATAGCGTTTTTCCTAAATCCCGAGTTAAACTGAAAACCCGACAAACGTTATTAGTTAACAGCGGGGAATAAACCGGGGTAGATTAATGACGGTACGGGGTGCCGTAGTGTATTGTTAATATGAGATGCTGATGCATAGTGTGATGCATATTAATAGATTGTTAGAGGCGTCTCGAGGATCTCCAGAGAATTAGCTGATTCATACTCCACCGTAATACAATCCGGGTGAACGGTATGTTATTTATGTGGCCTGATTGTCTCTGAGGATTTCCTCAGTTCAGACATTGTGTGAAAATCTGTGATAAGATTGAATGTCTGCTTATGTGAATTAATATGCTTGAGTTGTGTATTAATGCTGCTTATTATTATTACTGTTGAACGATAACAGTACAGTTCGTATATATGAACATATTATAAAACGAACTAGCGGCAATGATGCTATCTTATATGTGTAATGTAAGGAACGTAAGTAAACGTTGTAGCATTAGATAATAAGATATATATATTATCTGAGACTTGTATACGGAGCATTGGCCTTTTCTAAACGCCGCTCTCGTATCTAACACTGGATCCCGGTTGACATACTCAGGATTAGACTAAAGACCTTAGTCTGCTGTGTTAGGAAAAATAGTAAAACATGTGCGATGGTATAGATCAATTTATCAAGAAGTGGCTCTTACTGTGAACTGTGATCCATTAACGATACTAGGATACCGTGTGGTAACCGTAAGTATCTGGATAAACTTCTAACGGACTACAGATGGTTCGTAGGTCGGAGACTCTACCACTGGAGTGGCTACTGCCGTGTGTGACTCGCCATAGGCGATAGGTAACTTAGAGACACGTCGTTCTAACGAGGCGTTGTCATCAGGTTGACTGAACAATTACGGACGACTATATTAGCTCGTACATTAGGCGAACATTAATTGGGCTTGCTTGCCAACGACGGGAATCATACTTACTTGTAGTTCTCGTTCTTTCGCCTTGTTGTTCTTTGGTTATGCTTTGTGTTATGTTTGGTATGTTGGTAATGTTGATTAAATGAGTCGCTGTACTCATATGTGTGTGTTGTGAATTGAATTAATTGGATCATTGTACTTATATCTATGTTGTGAACTGGATGAGTCGAGTCGCAGTGCTCGTGTGTGGATTATGGTGGATTGTTTGGTCGAGTGAGTCGACGTACTCAACTATGAATTATTAAGTGTTTGTTGGTTTGGAGTCTATGTACTCATATAAGCGTTGTAACGCTTTTAGTGGTATATTAAGATGCGATGTGTGAAGCCGGGGGTTTGTTTAATATTTGAGTTCACTAATATGTGTTGTTGCTTTACAGTTATTATATAAAACTATCTGCATGAAAATGAATGCATGCTCTCGACCAAATAACTGAGGGTCTGAGGGGGCATGACGGTCATGTAGTAACATACTCAGCAGGGGCTGATTCCATACCACAAACAAACATTTTTGCAGGTATGCAGCTTCCGGTGTCGACAAAGAGAGTGACGCGTGGTAGTTTGATACAGTTATTTAAACATGCACTGTTGCATTTTGATAAGAACCTAGAACCGTGTATAGGATTTGGATACTTAGAATGCTCACTGTGAATGTAATTTTATATTGGTTTGGGAAGTTTAGATCTATCTCTTGTTGTCACTGTGGGAAAATGTTTCGTATTTAAGAATGTATCAGTAAGCACGTTATTACTCGTATGGGCGAGTAAGAACGGTAACACCAGTAGTACAATTGTTGAGTTTACCGCTGCGATTTCATTATTTATTAAGTTGATTAGGAGCCGAATAGAGTAGGGGTGTTACACAAACAATCTATCATGAGTGGCTAGTCTTTTATTAAAAGAAGCGAGACCATCATCTCTACACGGGGGGGGGGGGGGTGCCCATTTACTCCACACATTTTATGCCAAGAATGAGTTTCACCGTGAGTCGTGTCATGACTTCATTATAAAAACTAGTCGTGAGAACTTGCCGTTCTCCCTGCCGCCCAACTCATATAGTCATCATCCTCATGGGGCTCACCAAACTGTTGTTCAAAAATTAAGTAATGTATGAACCTCCTCCATTTCGTATATGAATAATTCTCTTCTCCATATCAATTCCATTGTCATCGATCACCTGTCCAGGTTCCAAATTCATTTATGGTTGCACTTTTAGAATCACTCACTGTAAACAGTCTTGGAAACTTGCCTTTTAATGTGAAGTCCCCAACCATGGGTCTAGCCAAAATCTAACTATGCGCCCATTCCTTACCATCAAAGTCCCCCATAATAAGGCATGAGAGATCAGTGCTTGATTTGAACTCTAATAGTTCATGGTAGACTCTCAGTCTGTCGTTTGGGCTGGTGGGGCTATAAACACATATTACAATACCATGAAACTGAACCGTATTCATTGTACTTCCAACGCAATCCATCTACTACTTTTTGCTACCTCCTTTGCTTGAATATCTGTAGGTGTTGGCGTGGGAGGTGGCTTTTCCCAGTTTTTGCACGTGATGTTTTGTTAGGCACCTCCTGGGGGAGTGACTTATTGGGCGATAAATCTACCTCCAGACTGATTTCTTCAAGCGATTCTACACTCACAGGGGAAGGTGAGCCATTATTCCAATATTCATAAATCCCACCTCCACGCGTGACAATAAGTACGACTTTTGTTGAGAGGCAAAGCCGTAATTACTCTCAGATAACCCTTTTCAACATCACTATGTGGGTTAGTTTCCAATGTTGCCACTTGCATTAGGGGACGTACCATGTCGTTCATACATAACATCTCTGTCGCAGGACCCACCGTCTTTTGCATATTCCCACAGCTTTTATTACAGACATTCTTTGGGCATAGCCCAAGCTATGCATCAATGTCATGATTTCTATATAACATTTAAGAGGCACCTTGGTAGTACGTCGCTTGGATTGCCAATTATAAGCCTGTCATCATCACTTTGGAAGTTATCTTCTTTAGATACCACGTAAGCAAGACCTATTCCACCTATTGTCAGGGTGTCATCCAGGTCATGTCGGATTACCTCCTCGTGGTGGGCTCCGACCGGCGCTATCCCATTCCCTTTGTGGTTATTCTTGGGAAAGGTTTTCCCTTGTGTTTGGCATTGTACCCTTGGAATTTGACTTGGGTGGAAGGTGTTCTCTCCTGTGCTAGGCCATGGGTCTTGGTTATGAATTACGGTATAATAAGAAAGAAAGAAAGAAAGAAGGAAGGAAAGAAGAAAAAAAGGAAGAAAGAAAGGAAGGAAGAAAGAAAGAAAGGAAGGAAGAAGAAAGGAAGAAAGAAAGGAAGGAAGAAGAAAGAAAGAAAAGGAAGAAAGAAAAAAAGGAATAAGAAAAGAAAGGAAGGTGAATAGAATGAGGATACAAAATAAGTTTGGAATTGTATCTTACTGTATTTATAAGACCCATTTGGGCACTTAGTGTTTACCCAGTTTTATACTGAGGGTTTATGCTTGTGTGTCTATGTGCTTGAATGTTTCCTTACATGTATTGATGAACTTCGAGAGTGTGGGTCTCGGGGGAATTTCCAACTTCGAGAGTATTAATTCCCTCAACTTTTGGCCAATATGAATAAATGAACTAATTATCAAAAAATAAGAAGGAAGCTCATCCTAGAGCTAGAAGCAGGATCAACGAGCTTCTTAACCAACGGATTTGACACCAATGCCACTTGATCATAGAGTAATGGGCCAAAAAAGACCATGCCTAGGCTGCCATGGTCCTTCTATATCAACTTCAACGGAAATCAATTTCCACCTACAACCTTTTGCACATGAGATCAAGATCAGATTGAATGGAACTCAAGATAGAATAACCTTCAATAGAAAAAGTCGTTACGAGCACCCAACGAGTTAGGATTAGAATTTAAATGCCAACCCATTTTTCCAAGGAGGGTTAGGTTATGAGCCTTCAAAAATTGTGATTCACGGACTTCCTATATCCCGTGATAAGCCAAGATCTCATGTCAAACCCAATAAATGTTTCACTTAGAACGATCACCACTCCATAGAAACCGAGAAGTTATAGAAGAGATTTTTTTTGAAAGTGTCTTATGGAATTTCTAGTATGTATAGCATAACATGTGATATCCTGACAAATACTTTTAATATGAGTGGCTTGCTCTGCTTGAGATATCTTTGAGTTGCACAAGTCCAACCGAGCCCATACTCGGTCACGAATGAATAGGGCTGACAATTTCAACACATCCCTTTTAACCAACATGAACCCAGCACGAAGTTTGTGAAATTGGGTTTCAAATTTTGATACAATTAAATAAATGGGTCATTACCGTAAACCCAAGATCTCATGTCAAACCCAATAAATGTTTCACTTAGAACGATCACCACTCCATAGAACCGAGAAGTTATAGAAGAGATTTTTTTCGAAAGTGTCTTATGGAATTTGTAATATGTATGGCATAACATGTGATATCTTGACAAATACTTTTAATATGAGTGGCTTGCTCTGCTTGAGATATCTTTGCATTGCACAAGTCCAACCGAGCCCATACTCGGTCACGAATGAATAGGGCTCACAATTTCAACACAACTCTTTTACCAACATGAACCCAACACGAAGTTTGTGGAATTGGGTTTCAAATTTTGATATAATTAAATAATGGGTCATTACCGGTAAACCCGCACTTAATAGTCATGTCGGGTTTGGTTTAGTATGTTTTATATTACATAGATATATAATATAAAATATAGATTAATTATTGTTTGATCAAATTTAAATATTAATAAGATATACTAATATTAAAAAAATTAAATATTAATTAAAGTAATGTATAATAGTATTATAGAGTTAAAAATAATGTTAATTAGTTAAATTATTTTCCTATGTATAACTAACTGGGTTACACAGGTTGGGTTTGGGTTTATGTAGCGGTAAAATATGTTGTGAAAATATCTCTACTACCTAGGCAGTGTACCTATTGTTTTGCAGGATAGTGGATGGGTGGGGATTGTCGATGTAAGGGACCTCGTTCAATTAACTGACAATTTATAATTAATTGAGAAACCTAAACTAAACTAAGAAAACATGAAATGTCACTTTTTAATGTTTAATTAATCTAGTTGAATGACTGACTCAACAAACAAACATAAAAAATAAAACCGTTAAAATAAACTAATAAAGAAATACAGATTGAAACTCTTAAATCTAAGGAAGCACCTTAGATTGTTCTGCAAACCTTCAATTTCTAAATCTATTAATAAACTCTTCCCTAATTCTGCCATAAACTCAGAAACTATAAATAATTTGTCAACGGCTAAGTTCGAACGATTCCTAATCAGCTTATAAAACTAGCAGTAATGCTCTAATCCGAACACAAACGAATCATATAAGAATAGTTTCTAATGAAGACAGATTAACCTATAGGCAGGATGGTGCCTCTAGTCGTGAATCTGGTTTAACTTTCTATGTCTTGTTATCTATCTCAGCTCCGTGTGTTGATAAGTAAACTACAAATATTGCTTTAATAGTTGATCAGAAGATTAAAACCCGTGAAGAACAGGAATTAAACTACTGCATTAATAATAATAGAAAATAGTTTAAAGTAAATCTAAAGATCCGGTTTACTACCCTAATCCATAGAGCTTGACTAACTTCTCAGATATGACTCTAAAAATAAGAAAAATAACAGAGAAAGACATCAAATAAAATAAGAGAAATGGAGAGAAAACTCCACTTAGCAAGTTTGATTCTGAATCCCTGCTATGTCTCCGTCTTCACGTAGATCCTTGTCAAAAATATGATGCTCTAAAAGTGGAACTGTGGTAGTGGTGTGGATGATGGTGATAGTGGTACGATGATGGTGGCTAACGGTGGTGGTGTACGATGGTGAAGTGGTGAAGTAGTGGTTGTGGTCTAGTGTGAATGGAAGAGAGGCAGAGAGGCAGAGGCCGAGTGCCTCTGTTGAGGCGTGGGAGCATACCTTTGATTTCAACCTTAATGCTCCTTTTATATCAGTCTGATCGATCTAAACTTATTTATCTTCTGAATTTGACATGCGCATCCGGACTTGTAGGTCCGGACGTCTCTGTTAGCATCGCGCAAGTTTCTTCGTTCTAAGGCGTCCAGACGTGTGTCCGACCTTACTCATCCAGACACATGTTTGTTGTCTGACCCAACTCGTTCGGATGTGATTATAATTTGTTTCGCAAGAAATCTTCAGCATGTGTCCAGCTTACATGCCCGAACACATGTCCGGACATATCTTATGAGCTTCTTGCACTTGTCCGACCTTGTAGTTCGGACAAAAGATCGCACAAAACTTTAATGAGGTTTAGATTCTTCGTTTGAACTCCGTTTTACTTTCTTGGTGTTGCATTGGAATCATCATGAGAAAATGTTTGCTTTTCCTAGACGTTTTTCTACATTTGACAAATAAAATGCATGAGTTCACATCAAACATAAATCTAAGGAAAAACATATGATAAGTGGGAAATATGACATGAATTATTGCTAATATAGAATGAATTATATCCATAAAAGTAGATACATTTCACAAATATCAATTTAAAATATACGAGTTTTCATTTCACATTTGGACACGATTATTTAATTAGGTTGGGTTTTGTGTTTACCTTTTTATAAGTGGCTCGGGTTTGGTTTGGCCTAAACGACTTGTGGGGAACCCGTTTCGTCACCCCTAGAAGTAAATTCCAACACTTAACCTTAGATCGGTCAGGTAGTTGGATCAAAGGGACCCCCGAAACCCAAAATTGTTAACCAACTACACCCTGCTCAACCTTCATAAAGTGACTAAACACCAGCTCTGACTTGCTCTTATTAACCTTACGATAAGAAGAAGCACATAAAGAAGCAATAATGTCCTCAATAGAGCTGATCAAATGGGTGGATGGGCCGGGTTTGGGCTGGGCCTGGAAAGAATTTTAGGCATGTCCGGCCTATTTCTAATGTCCAGGCCTGGTTTTTTTTTGGGCTGGGCCGGGCCAGCCCGGTTTTTTCATGACTTTGCCGCTACCCGGCCCACCCAGCCCTGTTATTTCATTTTCTAAATAAATAATCAATCAAAATTTGATAAATAATAAAGTTCTAAATAAATAAGAAAATTCTAAATTAATACTTATATATTATATAAAAATTATATTAAAGATATATTATATTATATATAGTTTTAAATAGTAGTATATATTTAAATCTAGGTCGGGTCAGGCTTTGTTTCAGGCCCAAAAGTTTGCCAGCGCCCGGTCCGGTTTTTAATTCAGGCCTAGTTTTTTTGTCCAAGCTTGCCTGAATTTATTTTCAAGCCAGTTTTTCAGGCTTTTTTTTGGGACGGGTCGGGTCACCGGGCCGGACTGGGTTTGATCAGCTCTAGTCTTGAGTAGAAATAGTACATCCTTCACCCAATATAAGGCCAAAAATAAAATAGTCATCAGCAAACAAGAGATGGCCAACAATGGAGCATCATGAGTAATAAGCACCTGCTGGACCAGCCTAGCATCCTCATAAGCCTGGAGGCAGAACTTTTTTTTTCTTCATAAAAGTAGATCATATTATCAAGAACACACATGAAAAGGACAATTCGAATAGTAACCAGAACAGGTCCAGAACCCTAAATGAATAGTACAACTGAAGATGCACTATGAACCCACCTAACCAAACGAGCTCCACAAGATCCCCGACATTGTCAATTTGAATCCAAAGTGGAATAAACTTGAACTCATGGTCCTTGGGTGTCCTCTTCGGATGAAGCCGCTGAAGAACAGGAGGGAATTATATAAAACCCAAGGTCCCTACCAAATATTTCATCCACATTGCGATCCCCACCAAGCTCGAAGACGAAGAAGGTCCTACCACAATCCTCAGTCTGTTTTAACCATGCAGCTGCGAGGCCTTATCAAAGGTTCGCTCTAAGGCATGGGCATCCGTGGTTTCTTGAAGAGAACAATTTCCCAAGAAACGCTCATAGTTAGGAGTACTAGCTTGGTTCAGCAGGACATCGATATTCATAAAAGAGCCTTCATCTTTGGTAAGTGAAAGATTGTCACAACGGGTAGCTATATCCTCTACCCCTTCACGGTCACTGGGAGCCACCATTGCTCAATCGAAAGCCCAAAACAAAAAAAAAGATGAAGATCTAGAGTCGTATGCAGGATGGAGATGAGGAGAAGGGATTTTGGGAGAAGGGCACACCAATCACCAAAAATCCACATGCACAATATAATATGAAGCCTTGTGGATAATAATGAGACCTTAACATAACTCATTAGACCCTCTCAGCTAGCACGAGAGACGTTGATCCCGGAGGCAGAACTTCGATGCACAAAATAATATACAAGGAGAGAGCAAATTTGCCTGATGAATACCTTGCATGCGTTGAAAGGAATGAATGGAACAACCATTTAATTTATTTTTTTTGATAATTTGGGCTTATAGCCAGTATATTGAATGTTTTGGTAACCAAGTGGACCGGTGCTGCTACGGGTCTCATTAAAACCTCCTCAAGTAAAACCCAATGGGAAAAATGTTGAGGAGGAAAGAGTACCCACCATGTCCAAGTACAAGCCTATGCGTCGAGATATGGGAGTAACCCATACTACACAAAATAAATATCTAAAGAACAATACCCGGGGATAGTAAGCCTAACTTTTAAAATGACAAAAGACCCCAAAACCTTCATCGAGAGCATACACAAAATCAGACATATATACCATCCATCCTTGACTTGGGGACAAGCAACAACCCGCTTGCGCTCCTTACTCCAAGTGAGGACTCAGCTCCTCCTAACTCCACCTTCCTACAAGCCCTCCTGACTGGGAACTTCCACATTAGGACCCGAACCTCATATGCCTGAGGGACAACCACATCCATATAGTTCCCCTTAATTGCTAAACTGCTCTTGGATTTGGCTGAGAATGTTTGCCTTTGCTTGGCGGGGTTCGGTACTGGCAACCTAATTTTAACATTAACTTGATACACTCGTCTCTGCTTCAGCATCCGGGTTGATTATTTTCCTTTATCATCCCTCGCCGGAGTGGACTTCTTGACTGATTTTTGGGAGGAGTATTATGAAGTAATTCGACACATAAGTCTATCTCTTTATTATCTATGGATTGCTCCACAGGTGTGTCGCATATTTGTGGGGATCGAATATTATGGTTCCCTCCTCCTTTTAATTCCCCCGAAATATTCTGCTCTAGGGAATTTAATACCAAGCACGTTCTTTTACCATTATCGCATATGGTTTGCATGGGAAGAGGGTATGCCTCGGCAACCGAATTCTCCCTATCTTGCTTGGCGGCTGCAGTTCTCCCAATTCTCAGTAAACTTCTCCTTATTTGCCACGACTGCATCCTGTAGCACTAAACCTGTCTGCCTGCGAATCTCGGTCGTCGCGTCACCATCCTCCCCACTACTCTCTGTTAGAGTTTGTCTATTTAATTCCTTCAGTGGGAGACTATTACCCAATTGGGCGCGCGCCTCTGTACCCGTGTCCGAAATGTGCTCCAGTTCACTAATCCACTCTACCTCAGCATCAGTTATTTAATATTCTTCTCTGAAGCAATAGCAATTTTGTCCCCTTCTGTCCTTGATTCCAGCCTACGATCGGGGATGTGTGCGCCGCTCTACTATTTGAATTTAGACCACACCATGATGACACAATAATACGTTCGGTTGAGGGGCTATCTTGGAACTCATCCATATTCTCCACGTGAGCCAGACAGTCTTTTACACGGGTGCCCAGGTGCAGGCGCCACTCCAACTGTCTCTGACTCTGCTCCAGTCTCGAGATTCACGGTGATAATTTCCCCCTCTCTGCGCACTTATCATTGTCGGGTGGGACAATGGACTCTGAAATATTATTGGCACCATGCAATTCCTTTCCCGAATAAGGGAGGAGGCACCGCATTACTCTCCTGAGTGGGTAGTAACGTTGAACCCATCATTCCCAATTCCACATGCACCTGCCTAGACTCCTTGCCGTACCTGACTTCGGGACTCTCGTCTCCGCTGGTGACGCGGCATGATTGGATGTCTTTCCTCCTATCTTGAGCGAGCAGTCTAAGCTATTGAGACTGACTTCATTCTCTCCTGGAACTTGAATAATACTTTCGGTAGGGTCAACACACCGGTGGAAGACCCTGTCATCGCCGATTTCTACTATGGACACCGGAAAGGATACTCCCTCCACTTTGACAGAAATTTTTAAATTTATCATTTGGAGTGTCGATGTTTCTATATGGACTCGGACT
Organism: Limonium bicolor; assembly: GCA_023374045.1. Taxonomy (NCBI): domain Eukaryota; kingdom Viridiplantae; phylum Streptophyta; class Magnoliopsida; order Caryophyllales; family Plumbaginaceae; genus Limonium; species Limonium bicolor. Next base: position 360,151,242 of record CM041777.1, on the reverse strand, counting down.
TCGGCATTCTCCACAAATTGGTCCTCTTCTTCTTCTACCTTTATAACATCCCCTACTGTTCGAGCAATTTTTCGCACGTTTGCCTTATTCCAAGCATGAAGCGGAACTCCCCGTATAACAACCCACGTTCTACGCTTCTCAACTTGGTCCCTCCCTAACCCAGAGGCGCACTTCCAGCCCTCCAAATTTCTCATTATTTACCCGAGATTGGGTAACAGCTTCCTTAGCTTCGAGTGTTGTATTGAAGAGCATGAGGAATTTTCTCCTCGAAAGGGCTAATAATCCTGAGATGTTTGACCATCGCCCAAGCAGAAGCTCCATTGCTTCCCTTGGGCTCTTGTCCTCTTGAAGGGTGACCACTATGCATTTAGACAAACAAGATTTCATCCCTTTGTCTGCCTTAACCTTTATAGAGAGTCGAGATTTAGCATTGCTCTTCTCTTTTTGGACTAGGGTAACCGGCATTTAGCTTGTGAGGCTCTACTCACGTGACCGTCTCTCCATTCTTTCACCTTTAGACCTTGGAACTCCATTCTCGCCCAAAGGCTACTCCCGTTAATATTCCAGCCTCTGATGCCATCTATGACTCGTTTGGCATCCTCACATGATTAACGTCAACAAATGCACATGCATTACGATTCCAAGTTCTCCATTTCCTACAAATGTAGAGTCTACTCCACCGAGCAAATCTACTCACCAGCCTGCCCAGTTGGTACTCCGACACCTCTCTATGAATGTTGTCAATAAATATAGTGGCAGTAGAATTACCTTTAGAGTTGTTCTTACCTCGATAACTACTAGGAGCCGGGGTTCGAACGTACCCGATAGTAGGGACTTGTGGTTCCCGCTCGAACTTCACGCTATGGCCTCTCCCTCTAGCCTTACGGTCGGAAGACACTCCACATCTAGCCTTCCTACTCAGTAGATTCCTCTGACTTCTCCTCCACGAGCGAACATCAACCCTCCCCATGACTGCAAGCCGAAAAGCAGGACGAAACGGGACGAGACTGAGGAAAAAGAAATCTGGAGATGCGTGTGAAAGCTTGACGTGAAGGGGTTGGTGGAAATGGGTGAATGACGGCTGAAAGAAGGAAGGGGGAGTTGGGGGGTGGTGTGGAAGGAGGGGGGGGGATTAGGATGGAGGGGAAGCGACGGACATGGTGGCTGCAGGGGGGAGAGGAGAGTCAGGAAGGGAAGCGAGGAGAGAGGTGGGAGCACATTCTGTTATCGCTTTGAAGGCTTTGGAACTTTTTGATTATTTATATTAATAACCATTGACGGAGAGTGATACAGTTCATGACATGTTAAATATAACGATCAGGAAAAACCATAGACCGGAGAATGAAACCTATAAAGTCCCACTCTAGCTGATATGTCTTCTCCATAGCGTAAGAAACCCGGGTTAGTCAGAATAATATTATCCGTAATCAACCTGAGATGTACCAACGCAGAATGAATAGATGAAATTATGTTAGGCAAAAGAGATTGCTGCCTGTTTGCTAGCATTTTTTTGAACAACCTTATATAGGACATTACACGGTTAGATATATAGATCGATAATCCTGGAAACCATTTACATTCCCCGCTTTTGGAGTAAAAGTCACCAAAGCATTCATCCCATCATATAGATCAGCACCATTCAAGACCGTCAGAAGCTGAAGCTTATATATATATGATCGATGTTTCATGATTTTGAGATGTATAAAGGCAATCCATAATGTTAACATGAGATTGAAAAGTGTCCAAACTTTATAAAACCGTCCAACTGCATGCGAGTTATTGCCATAGAACTCGAGTTTTACTTGCACAACCTTATGACTACGGAGATTGCACATAACTACTGCTGACCAAAAATGTTAAGAAAAGGGCGATGATAAAAGATTCCTTATAACATAGGCAAGGAAGAAAAGATCGTGAGCATAAAGTTTAAACACGTGCAACGGTGCACGTGCTGGTTTATATGTATATGCATGTGAAGTTGTTCTTCAAGGTTTTTATTTTATATTAGTAGATCAAATGGAATCACTTATCAAATAGTACAATAATAGTTTAGGCGCGGTGAAAGCGAAAAGAACTAGTAATCCATTCGATTACATTCATCATAATTGAGAAAAATAATCGTTATTTTACAAAAAAATTTTAATTACAATCCTAAATTACAAACCTGGGATATAGGTGCGACCAGGTGAATAATTATTTTACAAATTGAATCAGCAAATTAAGAAATCGGTCTGATATAGTACGATCACTCTGTGAAGTACATATAGTTGTTAGAAAATAATAAAATCTGCGAAGTATGTTAATGACATCTTCTTCTTCAATTACAATGACAAAAAAAATTAATTACTCAAATCTTATAATGAGTGTACATCCTTATATAAGTATATGATTATCTTTTTCCCGACTCATCCGATTTCCAATTGCGCTCCGTCAAAGACGACGACAGTGAAGGATCGATCGAGAAAATAAATCCATACTATTTCCACTACTGCTACCAGAGTTAAACATAGCGTCAGCCATATCCACCACCGTCACTTCACCACGTTCCCTCCCTTGTTGTCCAATACTACTACCTTGGTTATTACTGCCGCCGCTCCCGCGCCACCACCAGTACTACTGAAGTGGTGGCGGTACATACCGAAATCAAACGTGGTGCGTCGTCAACAGTTGGAAAATGTGGGTTGACAACGGCAACATTGTGATGCTGCTGCGGCCCCATGGAAAACCAATGGTCAAGGAAATTAGCTGCAGCGGATGCAGGTAAGCTGGTGCTGTGGGGCGCAGTGGTAGTGGGCGTGGTGGTGGTGTGATGAGGTGGGAGTTGATGATGGAATGATCCGGTGGGAGGAGGGACTGCGGCTGGAGCGGTGGATGACATGTGGCAAGTGTGATCGAATCGGTAAGTGAGTCGGAAAATGAATGGGTTGTTGTCAAGGCGCTGGACCATTTTCTTAGCGGGACAGTTGTAGAGTTTCTGGTGGGTGCATCTGTAGTAACTCCTGTGAGCATCAGAGATAAGTGATAAGTACTACTTATTGGTTCGGAATTATGATAAAAACAAAAAGTTAACGTAATTAGAAATAACTCCTAATAATCAAAGTTCTAGAAAGTGACCGAGATATATATATATATATAAAACATTAATTTGTCTTGGAGATTGGAATAATACAGCAGTATCAATCAATGGTAAGAAAACTTAGTCAAATTTTCAAGTTGACCCGGTTAGGTACGTAGACGTAGTTAAAGATCATGATATTATGAATCCTCACGATAATCGCTAGGATTGAATTGGACCCTGTCAAAATTGATCTGCAATTTTATTCTAATAATATGGGACCCGCAAACAAATTAATTAGAATTATATGTACATGCAATGCATTGATCGATTGAGTGTTTAACTAATTAGTTTCCTCTCGTAATTAAGAAGAAGTTGTATGTACATTCTTCAACTGATTATATATATATAGTTTGAAAATGGACCTTTAATTAATTTCCTATCGCAAATCAATGGGTTTAAAATCATTTGATCATGAGATTAATTGCATGTTTATACAAAAAATTATTATACACATCTAAAAAAAAACTGAAAATGTAGGTAGTTAGTACCTGGGAAATTTAGAGCCTAGAATTTCCTTCTGGCCGTACTTTCTCCAAGTGAAACCATCCTCAGGTGGAAGCTCTGTGTTCCCATGCAAAGGTGCTTCTACTTCCACTGTTCTTCTTCCCGTCTCATCCTTCCTTCCAAATTATCAAAATTAACCACAAAATGCACGACCCACATACATTAGTTCAGCATATATACTCAAATTTGTAATGTTAAGAAATTGTAATTATAATTCATATATCCACTAATTGCACACACGTATATACGTACCTCTTGTTGGGCTTCTTCGAGGTTGACCCAAATTCATGACCAGTACCACTTATCTTCAGTTGATCTCCATGACTACTGCTACTTCCTCCACTACTCTGCGGCAGCCTTTCTTTACCCTTGCTCAATGCTCCTCCTCCTCCACTTCCAATTCCAGCCAACATGTCAGCCGCTGCAGCCACTTCCATATTGATCACCGCATTATGATCATGTTGTTCAGTGCCTTGATCCACTTCCCATGGCTGCTGTTGTTGTTGATGATGATATTGATTCTGCAACGCGAACCGGAGGTGTTCACGAACTCCACTAAACACTTGGATAATATCATCGCACTGATTCAACAAAAGGGAAGGCTCCAATTGTGCATTCTCGCCGGTCGATGATAAGTATTTGGTTTCGAGTTCCCTCACCAACTTGAACCCGTACAGAAGCAGATTGTCCACTTGATCACCCATATGGGTTCTTTTTTTTTTTTCTTTACCCTTCTTTAAAATTGAAATGCAAGGAAGAAAGGGGAATACTTAATGGCTAATTGTTTGAAACAAAACGTAGTAGTAGTAGTATAATTTAATGTGAAGAGCTTTGGTTTTTATAATATCAGTGTTCTATGGCGTTTTGTTGGGGGTGATTGAGAGATGTTGTTCTAATTAGTAGTAAGCTCTCGTTCGGTCGGTCAGACATGGAGGAACTCACAAAGCTAACTAGCAAATACTAAGAAAGAAGTGTGGGCCTGGGCCGAGCATACTTTGGTAGAATATTCAAACTAAATAAAATCTGCCTTATCACACATCACAACTGATGGATTCATTACCTAAGTTTATTAGTTTGACCGTGTCAATTTTCTCCAACCTTTTTTTTTTTTTCCATTTTCGACCCAATCTTTGGACATATATTACATCTTTTGTGGATTTCGGGGGACCCGGTAGATATCTATTTAGTATTTCTCCATAGAGTCGGGGAGACTTCTCCTGGTCTCAGTTGATACTTTGACGGTTAACGTTGAATTTGTGAGTGGACCCTACTCCCAGCTTTTTGAGATACAATACTAATTACGATTTTATGAAGAGGAAGAAGTGGTCGTTTAGAATTTTCTTTGGGGTATGGACTCATGAAGATGATGACGTGGATAATCTAGAGCCTCTAGTATGGAGTATACGTTTGGAATCATTAAAAAGACTAGCTAGAGATAAAGAAATAGTCTTGCATACACGTGTTTTTTATCAATATACTCGTAGAGCATTAATCATGTTGTTGTCTGATTTGCTAGCTAGCCAGTCCATTGCCTATGAAGAAGGAAAGACTACAGTTGATGCGAATAAAAGAAGAGGCTCTGAACACACACAAAGGTTCAGCTCATTATCAGTACTGTTCAGTCTACTTCATCCTCGGCTCACCTACCCTGCTACCCACCACCAGGAGGGTTTGTTCTTACCACAGCCACGTACGCTCCTACATGTGTTCCCTTCTCTTTCTCTTAAACTATGGAAGAAATTAATTTGAGATTGTAATTGGAATTAAATAGCCTACGAATCAACAAAATACTGCTAATTAACTCGTTTTATTTATTAAGGTTTAGAACTCAAAATCAAGTTAATTCTACTCGATCGACCAAAAACATTAAGCATGAGAAGTCTTAGTAATACAAATCAACCACAAAACAAGATCATCTAGAACTATATAAGTTGACTTTAGATTTTTTTTTGATAAATGGCTGGAGAACCAGCTTACAAGGTGATACTTTGGCAAAGCCTTTCTCACCAAAAAATTTGACAATAATCAAAACCTAGAGGAAAAGAAAACCAAATATTAAAACTAGAAATAATAAAGTGAACAGATCTTTTGCAGATATGCTGTCGGTTCCATTCGAAGCAAAGCCGTTTGACTGAAGCCCCAGATTTTCTCCGGTCCGGCACCACGCCTTCAAAGACCACTCTATTCCTTAGACTCCGAATTGCCTAAATTGCAAAAAAAAAGTTGAAACCCACAGCTTCGACTTTGACCTCGCCACCATTCCTTGCCAAACTTGAAAGAGGGCGTCGGGAGTCCGTGAGAAGACGATGGGTCAGCCAGACCAGAAGCTCCACTCTAGGAAGGGCAAAATTATGCCAGAAGGCTCGACTCCAAGCAGTTGTGTATTGTAATGACATTGGGATTCCACATAACTATTAGGCCTCAAGAGTGGCCTTCTGTGGGAACCTTGATTGAGTTAGAGGTATTGCACGGCGTCTCCAGAAGTCCCACAATACTTGTGCCGGTTTCCTTTACTTCTCGCCTGAGAATTACCCACTTTTCTTTTCTGAATACTCCCCTGATGTTTTGAAAGCAAATCGTATTTGTCATTGACCCCTGCGCTTTTTTGTTCCTCAACACGCTTGCTACGCCTTAAAATCTGAGAAAAATTTTGAAGTGAAATGTCTGGATTTGGGTAGTGGCAGTTAAGTTGTCTTCCAAAATTTAGACACTTTTGAGCTTCTAAGGAGGTTTGGCTCACATGTGTCGATTGTGACGTCATATTCTCGAAATGAACATTGGGTGTAAGCAAAACCTCCAGATTTATTTCAGGCGAGAGAGGGGAAAGAAGATCATGATTGTATGACAGGAAGTTGACGGTTTGGGGGACATGAGATTCAGCAGTATTAACCTTCTGCGAGTCTGAGGATTTCCCAATTGTGAATTCAAGCGGCTCACGACCCGAGGAGCCGATTGTGAATTCAGGCGATAAGTTGACTTTAGATAAACATTGTCTTTAGATAAACATTGTCTTCTCTTTACATAATTAATTACATTAGAGGATTATTGTGTTAATTATCTGAAGTTCTTCTTCTATTTAAATTGAATGATTATTGTGTTACCTAAGACTTTGACATCTATATACATTGAATGATTATTTTATCTATCTAAACGATCCTTTTACCTTGAATTCTTTGTTTATAGAATATATTGTCTTCAGTTTATGAATAATATTTTTTCTATCAAAAAACATCATCAATTGTTATTGGTAACAACAAGGAGATAGGTGGCGCTTAATGTATATTGTATTCATTGCTTAGGTTTGTATGGCGTACCCTATATATATACAAAACATTTACAAAAATGGATAAAAAGCCTTGGGCTTACAAACTCTTCAATATCGGTTAGACCTAGTATTTGGGCTTTACTATCCCCCGGCGATCAAAACGGGTCGAGGCAAAGTTGAGATTGATGTAATTCGAAACGGGCTAAAGGTAAGGGTTTTGTAAGTATGTTTGTTATCTTCTTCTATCTGAGAATAAAGCTGATGCGTAGAGTTTTGTTTGCCAACTTTTCTCTGAGAAAATGAAAACCAAGTTGATATGGGAGTGTAGAATAGGGTTCGCCGCAAAGAACATCGCTCCTATGTTGTCGCACCAAACAGTGGGGGAGATGGCAGAGAGATGTGCAGCTCAGTGAGAAGGTGCTGGATCTAGGAGGAGATCACATGTGACGGTGGCCAAGGTGCGGTATTCCGCCTCAGTTGTAGAGCGAGCGACAGTATGTTGCTTCTTCAACATCCATGAAACAAGGTTGTTGCCCAAAAAAACAGAGTAACCTGTGGTGGAGCTTCTATCAGTAGGAGAGCCAGCCCAGTCAGAGTCCGTAAAGGTAGAGAGAGGGACATAGGGCAACAAGCGGATATATGAAAGTGAAGATCTTTCATTGCCTGAAGATAACAAAGAAACCGCGCGCTTCAGGGGGCGCCAGTGAAGAACAGAGGGATTGTGCATGAATTGGCAGAGCCTGTTCACCAGGTAACTAATATCTGGTTTGGTTAGGTTTAAATATTGTAAACTTTCCAGTACGCTTCTGTACAAGCTTGATCTGAAAATTTTGTGGTGTTTGTAGACGAAAGATCAAAATTTGGTGTGATGGGGTTTGAGACTGGTTTTGAAGATTGCATGTTTGTTTTCTTTAGTATGTCGGTGATGTATTGTGTTTGGGATAAATAAAGGCCTTGCTGTGTGCGGTGAACTTGAACACCGAGAAATAAGTTTAGGGAACCCAGATCTTTAACTAGAAATAAAGTGGATAAGACAGAGTAGAACTTGGCTAGAATAGATTGAGAACTGGCTGTTACAATAAGATCATCCATGTAGATGAGAACATAAATGGTTTGACCATACCAGTTGTAGATGTAGAGTGAGGTGTCCACAACAGATCCATAAAAACTAGGGCTCCGGATAGGTTAAAAAACTAGACTCTTGGGTCCTGTTTTAAACCATATATGGCCTTCTATAACTTGCAAACAAAAACAGGATAGTTATGTTTAAACTCTGGGGGTTGTTGCATATAAACGTCCTTAGATAATTCCCCATGCAAAAAGGTGCATTTGAATATCAAACTGCCTTATAGGCCAATGTTTAGAGCATGCTAGAGCAAGTATAATCCTCACAGTAGCGGGCTTAACAATAGGACTGAAAGTATCAAAGTAATCAACCCCGTGAACTTGATGATAACCTTTAGCAACCAGGCGCGCTTTACGCCTTTCAATTGGGCCATTAGAATGAAACTTGGTGCGAAGAACCCATTTGACTCCTAGGATAGGTGTGTCTGGGGGTTGGGGACAAGAGTCCAAGTGTGATTGGATATGAGGGCATTATATTCTTTGTGTATAGCTGTCTTCTAGTAAGGAAATTGTAGGGCTTTGGTAAAGGTTGGGGAATCAGGGATTATAGTGGTGGAGTGGGCTTGGGGCCAGGGGATAGTCTCATCTGTACGAACAAGTGGTTGATGAATATTGTCCGTGGCTCTAGTATTCATGTGATGCTGAGGGGGAGGTGGGGTAGGGGGGCTGGAGGAGATGTAGTAGGGGAGAGATTAAAGGGAATAGGTGAGAGTGTATTTTGTGGAGTATTATCTATGTTTGATGTTGAAGTAGAAGAGTGGTGATCTGATTGAAGAGGGATGCTAGGAATGATAGGCAGGGTAGTAGTAAGGGAGGGTTCATCAGAAGAAGAGTGTTTGATTTTGGGTTAGAAAGGGAAAGAGTTTTCACACAAAAGTCACATCCCTGGATGTGTAAAGAAGATCTATAGACAGATTCAAACATAAGTAGCCAAAGTGGTTGAGGTTGTAACCAAGAACACAAGGGTAATTCTAAAAGCCATTTTATGTTGGTTATATGACCTTATATTAGGCCAAAAAAGGCAACCAAAAATTGCAAAGAGGGTTTCATGGGGAGTGGAGTTATGTAGAGCTGCCATGGGCGTTCTGTTCATTAGGAAACAGAGGTTAGAAAGGCTTTGTCCCAGTATTTGAGTGGAGCTGAGGCATGAGAGAGTATGGCTAATCCTTTGTCAACAATTATTTTGTGGTGACTTTCAATACTTTCATTTGACTGTGGGCATAGCCGCATAGGGGCATGTAAGATGATGAACAATACCCTGAGCTCTTAGTATAGGTTTGAGGGGCTGAAATTCCCCTCCACCATCAATTTAAATAACATATATTATTTTGTTGAATTGAGTCTTGACAAAGCGAATAAAGTAAAGAAAAATATTAGTAACACATGACTTAGTAGAGATATGAAAGATCCAAAGAAACCGTGTGTAGTCATCCACAATGAAGAGAAAGTATTTGGCACCAGTCATAGATAAAACAAGGGCAGAACCCCAAACATCCATAAAAACAAGATCAAAGCTGATGTAGATGTAATAGGACTATGGGAGTAGGGTAGGGAGTGCATCTTACCCCTGTGGCAAGCATTACATTACTTATTTAGCCCACTTACATTAGTGCAGGGGAGTTTAAACTTATTTAAAAGAAATTTTGTGGTTCTGATAGATGGGTGACCAAATCTTGAGTTCAAACTTGTGTTGCTGCTCTGACAGTGTTGTGAGCTTCTGGTTGTGGGTTTGGTGAGGAAGGAACACAGTAGAGCCCATCCTTAATTCCTCATAGAAGTAGAACCTTCTCATATTCTTCGACCCTTAATGAGGAAATGAGAGAAATGAAATTCAAAATAAACATTATTGTGACCATAAAACTTTCTTACTGAGAGAAGGTTCTTAGTGAGTTGTGGCACATGAAGGAGGTTATATGGTAGAAATGAGCCATAGGGAGTAGAGAGCCCACCTAAGCCATAATGGCTGATTTGCCCCATGTTCGATTGCCTAATCTAATGAAATGGGCATTGAGCATTCCAGAAATCATATCCAAACATTGGATTGAGCTTCCAATGATAGATTGTCAAAATCATTTGTGAAATGATTTGTAGTTGCACTGTCAAGGTACCATGATGCTTCAACTGGGTGCTTCAGTGGGTTCACATTTGTATAATTAGCACTGAAAGAGGGCGGAGAAGGGGTCTGGTAGGAGCAATTGTTCCTATTCCAGCAGGTGAGGGCAGTGTGGCCAAACTTCTCACAAATTTGACACTGAGGTCTAGGATCTGCCTTTCCTGATAATTGGTTGAAGTTGAATGAGGTATTATTGTTGTATCTTTGATTTTGGCCATAATTCTGATAAGATTTGCCTCTACCAAGAGAGTTATTGTTTAACTTCCCTCTGTTGTTGTTGTTGTTGTTGTTGTTGTTTCCTTTGCCACGAGAATAGTAGGTGAAGTTTTGTTTGGATGAGGTGTGAGTGAGGTCAGTAGCATTTAGGTTAATTTATGTTTGACTTTGATTGGATTGAGTTTGCTGAGAAAAGTGGGCTTCAAGTTGTAGCATGTGGCTAAATAGAAAAGTAATGCTTATCAGTTCGAGTGAGGGTATTGGTAACAAGGGTGTCAAACTCTGGCCCCTAAACCACGAATGAGATAGGAATTTAGGTCCCGATCAGATAAAACACAGCCTGCAGAAGCCAAAGAATCAACAAGTCTTTGAGCTTTTTTGTAGTACTTTGTAACCGAGTTTACTTATTTCTTTAAATCCATAAAGAGGCTCTTAGTCTGCATGATTTTTGCTGCATTTTGAGTTTCATACATAGAAGAGATGGTAAATCAGACCTGAGCAGAGGTTTCACATCTTAATACTTGACAAACCACTAAGATGTTAGGACAGACATAACTAGTTGATCTAGTTGCCACCATTTCAAAAGCTCTTCATTAACTATTCCATTGATTTTTTTCTTGTGCAAGTCGAAGAATTGAACCATCGATGACTCCACATAACCCATGACCACGTAAATAGGAATTTATTTGTTTCTTCCAAACCAGAAAATTGTCAGAGAAAAGTTTGATAAAATTGCCAGCAGAGGAGATTAGTGAAGGGAAAGAGAACGTGGCCAGCCCTGATATGTGGGTAGCTGATGAAGAATTGGAGCCAAAGCTTGAGCTTGAGAATTTGGGAGTTGATGATGCCATAGATGAAAATCGACAAAAGATAGAAAAGAAGAAGGGTTAGGAATGGAGATCACGGGTATAACTCTAATACATAATTGGTAACTGAAAGCCCAGGCGTAATGGGCTACTCTATATGGGCCTAATATCTGTTATAGTTTGTAATAAGTCAGGCCTCTAGTATTGTTCTAGTATATTCCTCTATACTAGTATATATACCTGATGTAATGTCCAGTTTACACATATCAAATACTACAGTATCTTTCATAATGAATACACATTCCTCTTATATCTCTCGTGCTCTCAATATCCCACGATCTTACATGGTATCAGAGCCCTCTCTGGGCATCTTCTTCTTTCAGATCTAGATCTAGATCTAGATCTAGATCTAGATCTAAAACCACGTTCATTTTCCCTCCCTCCCATCTCCACTTCCTTCTTCAATGACTTCACCAGAATCTCCTCATGGTTCTGTTACGGGCGAAATCAATAAGGCTCTTCAGACCACAGCAACACCTGCACGCAACAACACATCAAGTCAATCGATCATGACTGCAGCAGCTCACCTTGTCAAACTTAAGCCAAGTAATTTCAGGCTATGGAAGGGCATGCTCCTACCTTTCCTCAGAGGTAATGACCTCTACAAATATCTAGATGGCAGTACTTCATGTCCAGAAAAACAGATAAATGGTGAAACGAATCCTGATTACCTTACTTGGAAACAGCAAGACCAATTAGTTGTTTCAGTCCTTTTTTTATCCCTTTCTGAGGAAATCGTCAGTCAAGTGATTGATCTAGACACTTCCCTACAAGTTTGGGAAGCTTTACATGCCTCATTTTCTGCCCAAACAGCTGCACACCTTGGCCAACTACATTTACAAATGGCTAGCCTCACAAAAAAACCAGAAGAAGACATTACCTCCTACTTTAACAGAGCCAAAATCCTAGCCTCATCCCTTGCTATAACCGGCCACATTGTCTCTGACCGGGAGTTTCAATCCTTTATCCTTCGAGGTCTACCCCGAGAGTATGAGGCTGTAGTTACAAATATCATTACCAGATCTGATGTTTCTACTCCTTCTCAGATCTATAACTACCTCTTGATTTATGAAGATATCCTCTCCCAATCTAAAACAACAGTGGCAGAAACTGTTTGTGTTAATGCCACAGACACATCCACAGCAGATTCATTTAAGAAAAATAACCAGAATAAAGGCAGAGGTGGTTATCAGAATAACAGAGGTGGAAATCGTGGGAGAAGCTACTCAAGGGGAGGGGGCCGTGGTGGCCGTGGTTCATATTTTAATGGACAAACAGATTCTAGACCTAGCTGTCAAATCTGTAATAAGAAAGGTCACATTGCTGCTGTGTGCTACCACAGATTTAATCAAACCTACCAGAGTCTTCCCCCTCCTTCCTTTTCTGCTAATGCAACAGGTAACAATGGTTACAATGACTGGCTCCCTGACACAGCAGCCAGTCATCATTTCTCTGGAGATTTATCTAGGTTGAACCTAGGCAGTTCAGAGTATTCAGGACATGACACTGTTACTCTAGGTGATGGATCTGGACTTCCTATATCACATCAGGGCTCAGGTTCTATCTCTCACCCATCTGGTGATTTCTATCTACAGAAGATCTATCATTCTCCATTTCTGAATAAACACTTATATTGTTAGGCAGTTTTGTCTTGACAACAGTGTTTATTTTGAATTCTATGATTCTGGTTTTCTGTTAAAGGATCTTACATCCAAGAAAGTGCTTCTACAAGGAGCTGTTAAAGATGGAGTCTATGTTCTGCCACATTCTCCATCTCCACAGGTTTCCACTACCAGATTACTACCAGGCACCAGAACAACCTCAACCATTTGGCAGACGATTGGGTCACCCCAGTAGCCATATTACAAATAAAGTTTTGACAGATTACAGTCTACCATCTCTGTCCCCTAGATTCTCTGAATTTTGTGATTCTTGCTGTCAAGGGAAGCACCATGCTCTCCCTCACTATAACAGAGTTTCTAGAGCTGCTAGACCTTTTGAGTTACTGTTTTTAGATGTGTGGGGACCAGCATACATTACATCTGTAGATGGTTACAAGTATTTTTTGTTGATAGTTGATGATTTTTTCCAAATACATTTGGCTCTATCCTATGAGTTGTAAATCTGACGTCTATACTATCTTTGAAAAGTTTATCAGACTCATTCAGACTCAATTTGGTACTGCTGTTAAGAATATTCAAACAGATGGCGGGGGTGAATTCACTGCCCTCAGTAATTTGACCTCTACTTATGGAATTCATCACAGACTCTCCTGTCCCTACTCCCATCAACAGAATGGGGCGGTTGAAATCAAGAACCGCTACCTTTTGGACAAAACCCTCACATTACTATCTCAATCTCGGCTCCCATTTAGCTTCTGGTCACATGCTGCTGTCACTGCTGCTTTTCTCAGCAACAGGACTCCTACAAAGCTCTTGAACTACAAAACACCCTATGAAGTTCTGTTTCACACTCCTCCTGATTACTCTATCCTAAGGGTGTTTGGATGTGCGTGCTGGCCTAACCTGAGGCCACAAAACCCTCACAAACTAGCCTACAGATCCTCTCTGTGTATATTCATTGGTTACTCACCTAGACATCGTGGATACCTTTGTTATTGCCCCACATCCAAGAAGACTTACATAAACCGTGATGTTGTGTTCAATGAGGAACACTTCCCCTTTGCACAAAAACCATCCCACTCTCCTCCCTCAAACCCTCAAATCCTACCAGTCTTAATTCCTTCCCCTCAATCCACCACACACACCCCTACCTACCACCTCAGCCCCTACAACCACACCTATCACTGACCACCCTACTTCCCCTCACTCAACTTCTACTACTAATCAGGACACCTTACCTGCTTCTCCCTCCATCACTACTTCACCATCAGAACCTGCTTCTCCTCCCATTACCACCTGTCCCTCACCCTATGATTACTAGAGCTCGGGCAAACATTCACAAGCCTCTCCATCGCACTGATGGCACCATACCTTGGTGCAATACCTCTGCCCTCACTACACCCACACTCTCTGTCCTGATGATGAGCATCATTTAAGCAAGCACAGGACTACCCAGAATGGAGGGAAGCTATTCTCAGTGAGTATAATGCTCTCATTAAAAACAAGGACATGGGATCTGGTTCCTTTTCAGTCAGGCGTGAGTATTTTGGAGTCAAATGGCTTCTGAAGACAAAGAAAAGGGAGATGGAACAATAGAAAGAAAAGAGGAAGGCTAGACTGGTGGCCCAGGGCTACAATCAGACCTTTGGTGTTGATTACTTTGATACCTACAGTCCTGTGGTCAAAGTTACTACAATCAGAACAGTTCTAGCTCTTGCAGTCTCTATGAACTGGCCTTTACAGCACCTAGATATTCAGAATGCCTTCTTAAATGGTGAACTTGAGGAGGCTGTTTTTGTCAAACAACCTCCTGGTTTTGTGGATGCTTCTAAGCCTAACCATGTTTGCAAGTTAAGGAAGGCTCTCTATGGACTTAAACAGTCTCCTAGAGCATGGTACTCTACACTAAGTTCTTTCTTGGTCCAACTTGGCTTTCATCTGTCTTCAACTGACAGCTCTTTGTTCATATTTAGACAGGGAAAAGACGTTGTCTACATGCTCATCTATGTGGATGATATATCCTACTCACTGGTTCCTCACTTCCTCTCTTGACCTCACTCAAAACACAACTCCAAACAAAATTCCCTGTTAAAGACCTTGGTGACTTATCCTATTTTCTCGGTGTTTCTGCTCACCGTTCCCCTCAAGGCCTGCTTCTCACCCAGGAGAAATATGTTTCAGAAATCTTACACAAAACAAACATGCACCTATCAAAACCTATCTCAACCCCAAGTTGCTCCACAGTTTGCCTAGATACCTCTGATTCTCCTCTGTTTGAGGATGTTACTCTATACCGAAGCACAGTTGGGTCTCTACAATACCTAGCCATGACTCGACCCGACATTCAGTTTGCAGTTAATAGGGTCTGTCAATTTATGCACAAGCCACAGACAGTTCATTGGACAGCTGTTAAAAGGATCTTAAGATACCTGAATCAGACAAAGGGGCTTGGCGTTTTCTACCCTGCTGCTCCTATCGACTCCATGACTGTATTTTCAGACGCTGATTGGGCTGGCTCTGTCTTGGACCGTCGGTCAACCTCTGGATTTTGCGTCTTTCTTGGCTCGCACATGATCTCCTGGAGTTCACGAAAGCAAAAATCAGTTGCGAAATCTACGACAGAAGCAGAGTACAAGGCGTTATCCACTGCCACTGCTGAGGCTATTTGGATTTTACGATTGCTCAAAGAATTAGGGTTTCGATTATCAAAACCCCCAACTTTGTTCTGTGACAATATAAGTGCGACTTATCTGACTAAAAATCCAGTCTTCCATAGTCGTATGAAACATGTGGAGGTGGATTACCACTTTGTTCGGGAGCGTGTCGCCATTGGAGCCCTTGTTGTTGAGCACGTTCCTGCCTCAGCCCAGCTTGCGGACGTCCTCACCAAAACTCTGTCGCCCTCCGCCTTCTCTCTGATTCGGTCAAAACTTCCTCTGCGAAGTCGTATTGACCGCGGGGGGATGAAAGCCCAGGCGTAATGGGCTACTCTATTATGGGCCTAATATCTATTATAGTTTGTAATAAGTCAGGCCTCTAGTATTGTTCTAGTATATTCCTCTATACTAGTATATATACCTGATGTAATGTCCAGTTTACACATATCAAATACTACAGTATCTTTCATAATGAATACACATTCCTCTTATATCTCTCGTGCTCTCAATATCCCACGATCTTACAGTAACAACGACGAGATAGGCGGCGCTTAATGTATATTGTATTCATTGATTAGGTTTAAACAGTGTTCCCTCGATATATATGTACAGAAAATTTATAGTAATGAATAAAAAGCCTTATGGGCTTACTGACTCTTTAGTATCGATTGGACTTTACTATGACACAACAACAACACATTTCTCAAACAGTTTACCACAACCATCTAGTCTTATATATTGATTTATTATCGCATATGTAAACCTGAAGCCGAACATGCACATTCAATCCAAACGAAATATAATTTAATTACTTTAGAAATATAAGTTAATTTGATACGATCAACTTAGCAGTATTATTACACTAAACTAATATTTTTTAAATATTTCAAATAAATAAGCATATAGTAAAATTGATATATATATATATAATAAGTATTTCACCAAAATAAATAGATTAATTTATAATATTTAAAGCAGTGTGAATGAATTACATAAGTGTACATGCTTTGATATGAATATGAAAACCAAATATGGGTCGTTAATTAATCATGTCAAAAATTCAACCAAAACGAGCTATGTTGGATTGAGTAACTTTTCACTTTCGGACCACAATGACTTATCTTTTACACGCCTGACACCACAACCAATCATCAGCTAGATTCTTGTTACCCCAAATTGGTGCGTTCATCTTCATTGAAATAAAACGATGCATTTATTTGTCGGGTTATTTTGAAAGCAACGGTATGTTTCATTCAAGGGGGCAGCTGGCTAGAACGGATGAGAATGAAATTAAGCTAGAGTGGCGGGACCCTCTGCGTGTGACAAAGTATTGGAAACAAAAATAGCACTACGTTTAAATAGTTCAACCAAAAAAGAAAGACCATTCTCTCTTTTTGGGTCCATGAGCAACAATCCAGAAGGAGTGTACTCGTAAACGGAGAAGACGACTTTCTACGAGATGCACTTGTGAACAATGGGAAAGACTTTCCCACTAGAAAGAAAAAAAATGAGGGAAAGCGTAAGGCGTGTGTTGAAGTTTTGCATTCTAGGAATTCTATGGCATGTGTTTGAAGAAACTGAAACATTATTCCCAAACTTGATTCATTCTACTACTACTACTACTGTATCATTACCCCAACCCCAGAATATGGGTTTCGAGGGGAAAAAAAACCCAAACCCAAGAATGAAGTTGTGTGGATCTAGAAAGTGTCAAACTTGGATAGTGACGACGAGCGCGGGGAAAACCCAAAGTAGGGACACGAAAACGCTTTTTTTAGTGTACGGTAAATCCAGCTCTGTATAACACGCTGGATTGAAGACCCAAGTAAGGCTTTTTTTTTTTTTACTATATTATAGGCACATGGCCTAGGTGTCACAAGGGCAAATCAAATAACACCGACTCAACTCTTACATAACCTTTCTAGTCCTACCTTACACAGACATTACACGGGACATCTTACTAGAGACCTTTCTTGACCTCTTCTTACAATTTTTTCCTTGCTTCTCTGAAGATACGGCGCACCTCCCTTGTATCTCTCGACTCTTCCAGGCTGGGTAATCGGAGAAACTCCTTTCCCCCACCACCGTCCTTCACGGCGCACCTCCCTTGCATCTCTGACGACTCTTCCAGGCTGGGTAATCGGGGAGTAAACTCCTTTCCCCCTTGCATCTCTGACGACTCTTCCAGACTGGGTAATCAGAGAGTAAACTCTTCCCCCCATGCATCTCTGATTCATTCCCCACCGATTACGACCGATCTCATTGACCAATAAAATTTATAAATTAATTTTTTAAAAATTTATAGGATCACTGAAACATCTATTATTATATAAAAATTACACTAAAAATTATTAAAATTACATTTTCTATAATGTCTAGAATTATTAAGACATAAAACATCTGCTATTACATAAAACACTAATTATATTATAATATAGTTGTTTTTTATTTTTATAAAAGTCACTGGATGTGATTCCGAATGCACCTTAGATCCGCCTAACGACTCAGATATTCCAGTGTGGACAAAGCTATATATATTCGAGATAAAGAAGATGGGAGAAAAATCAATGCGACATAGATTATATAGTAGTTGAGATCTTTTTCCTATTGTCGTGTAGGTTAGGTTATAATTGGTCTTTTTGTTTTGATGAAAAAGGTTATAAATTGTCTTTAATCAAGGTTGCAATGATTGAAATTGCAACACATGAGTAAAATGGGGCATGGCTCATGAGCAGATCTACAATCAATTACTCTCCTCGTTCCATTTTAACTGTCATATTTATTATTTAGGTATGGTTTCAATATTTAGGAAGTTTTGGGTAATTAAGATTCTCTTTCTTGCTGTTTGTTTAGTCAGTTTTTCCTATTTTCAGAAAAGGGAAAAGAGAATGAGATTACCCAAAATCCTCTATCTTGATTCTCCACCCCTACTACAGAATGAGATTCTCTTTCCCATGATACTTTGACCAACGACATATGACTATTGACCGGTGAGCGGTGAATGTTGACCGGCAATTAATGACCGTTGACCGACACCCGACAGTTGTTGACCATTGATCGATTATTTATTTCATTTCCTAACTCAAACAAACAACCAGGAAAATCAAAGAGAATTCTTTTTCATTCCTCTTAATTCCCTTTCCTGATTCCATTCTGATTCCCCACATGAAACAAACGCCCCTTAACATATAAGATATATAATTTTTTAAATGCGAGTAGATTCCTTAATTGATAAACTATATATTGTAATACTTGGTTGTATAAAATTAGTTTATCTTATACTTCCTTTTGTTCTTGATAAATAATTTTATAGATGTTAACATCTTTTTTAAAATATAAAATGTTTTAGACCTTTTCTACTGTTTACTTTCTATATTTATCCATTAGGGTCCGTTCTATAGATAGATTAATGTCTGACAGTTCTCAAAAGCTGTTATTTGCTGCGTTTGAATTTCTATATTTGTGAGAGATAGTGGGTCCAACAGAAAAAAAACAAAAAAAGTTTAGCCATGTGGCACATTAATCCGACAAGAAATTACAAGTGCTCAACGAACGGGCCCTTATTGTTTTTCTCACACCCACAACTCTTATATTCTCTTAGAAAAATAAGGTTAAAATAGTTTAAAATCATTTATTGGATATGTTTAATACTAAAATAAAAACGTGTTAAGAGTAACAATTATCGATATGATTTCCCGGGTAAACAATTTTCCTTTTTATTTTGTATGTATTAAGTAGACCTAATAATAATATCAGATTGGTGTAGCTATGGGTAAAGCTAATAGTAGCGTTGTCCAAAAAATTCTGAAACCGCGGTATCCGACCGAAACCGAAGTGAACCGTATCTGTTTTCAGGTTAACCGTACCGGTTCTTACGGTATGGTTAACCGAACCGTGTAAATTGACCGGTTTCAGTTTCGATAACGGTATTAAAATTTTATATAAACAATCAAAATCTTCAAATATTAATATTCACCTTATATAATAATTAATGTTACCTACTGAGAGAATATTCACAATATTATATTTTTTGTCAAATGTGTTTGATTTGTCACTCATGATTTAGGTGAATGATCAATATTGTACTATAATATTAATGGTATGAGTCTTATAAAACACGGTTATAAGGTTAACCGATAAAACCGAACCGAACTAAAGGTTAACCAGTCTAAACGGAATGGTAATGGAAATGAATTTTAGAAAACTGAATTAAACGGTTAACTGATCCGGTTAACCGATCTAAATGAAATGGTAATGGAATTAGATTTTAGAAAAACTGAAGACCCGGTTAACCGCTTTCACTAACCGAATAAGGCGGTTAACCTACCATGGGCAGCCCTAGCTGATAGTGGAATCACAGAGTATTTGAAATAATGTTTAGTTATACTTTCATTTTTATAAAAAAAATAATAACCGTATATACCAAATTTATCTTTTTCTATTTTTCGAGAAAAATTGTGGGAATAAAAATGTTTGTTTGTCCTTCGTGTAACATCAGGTATATATTTTTTCATATTATCCTCTTATATCCAATGTAAAATTTATAATTATTATAGTTGTCTTTTGGCATGAGGTGATGACATAACATGGAGTTTCTCATTTTTGAGAACTGTATTTTTGTTTTCAACTATTAGTAAGATATAGCTCTGCTCCTACAAAAAGACATTGGAATGGCGTTAAGCATGTACTCCGTTATCTTCG
This sequence comes from Limonium bicolor, assembly GCA_023374045.1. Classification (NCBI taxonomy): domain Eukaryota; kingdom Viridiplantae; phylum Streptophyta; class Magnoliopsida; order Caryophyllales; family Plumbaginaceae; genus Limonium; species Limonium bicolor. The sequence continues at coordinate 360,131,055 of CM041777.1, read as the reverse complement.
AGGTACAACACGGATGGGGTTGTTCTTTCCAAACACCTAAGTCTGGTCTAGTAGGTTACGTTGATGTTGGCTACCTATCTGATCCCCACAATGCAAGGTCACAAACAGGTTATGTATTTACTCATCGAGGTACGGCCATATCATGGAAGTCTATTAAGCAAACGAGTGTTGCCACCTCCTCTAATCATGCAGAAATTCTAGCGATACACGAAGCTAGTCGAGAATGTGTTTGGCTGAGGTCCATGATCCAACATGTACAAGAGAAAGTGTGGCCTATCTTTTGATTAGAAAATTCCCACGACGACATTATATGAAGACAATGCTATCTGTATAGCCCATATGAGAGACGGGTACATCAAAGGAGATAGAACGAAGCACATTGAAATACCCCAAATATATATACATATACATATATATATATATATATATATATTTATGTCATTCATATACGTCGTAAATTATTAATATCTTTTATTTTAACTGTGAACTCAATATTTGAATTTACCATGTTGTAGTTGTTGATTGTAATTATTGTTTTATTTATTATGATTTGATAATGTTAATATGGTACTAATCAAACATATTTTTGTCATAGTAGCTATTTTATCATTATACACATCTTTGAAATATTCGTATATATTTGATAAAAAGGGAATGTGTATATTTATGTTTTCAGAAAAGAAAGTGCCTATTTAAAAATATTGATTCGTGGTCCATTACCATGTTTTAATATTGCGGATTCGGTTTTACTATTCCATTGTAATTGTATGATAAATTGGTTCTATTGTTCGACATTCCGTTCTCTCTCCGTTTGTGGCATTAATTTCCTAAACCTTTGTACTATATATTTTGATATTTCTTTAGCCCTTTATATGTTATATTTTGGTTGAATCTTTGGTGTTACAAAATGAACACCCTCATAATTTAGTATACCGTTATTTGGTAATATATGATAATTTAAGTACTACTAACATTAGTATAATAGTATTATTTTAGTAGGCACTTGTTGTTAAACTAAAAATACATTATTAATACTCTATTATGGTTTCCTTTTTTGTTTTGTGCATAATTTTTTTTAATATATGTATGTATATATATATGTATATTTATCTTATTCTTAATTTAATAATAATTACTTTTATGAACGTATCACAATATCCATTATATTTTCCTGGTGATTCTAATATATTATTGTTTCATTCCGAGATCTTACGCAAACTCTATAAATACTTTAAAATTACAATAATCTATTTCATATTTTATGTAGAAGTCGAAAATAAATATCCTTACATTTTATTTTTGGTAAATATGTATTTACCTTCAAATATTTATCCCCTGTAATTCTATAAACAAAAATCATAGCTCTCAGATTTATAAGCCGGCCGCCTATTCCTAATCTGCGATAACTGGCAGTCTCATCTCCATCCTCTCGATTTCTGCTCTTTTCCGATTCCCTACTCTAATGAACAACCAACTCTATATCAGTTCTCCTCTCTAAGTTGTTCTCCCTCTCTCACTGTTTCATCGGTTGTGGTCTGACTCTGATATCTGGGGCGGAGCCATAAATTAATGTTGAGGGGGCATGAACAAAATTATAAAAAGTTAGGGGGGTCTTTTATCAAAATTTTCAAAAAAAAAAAATTTTTACACTGTAATTTTGGGTAATTTAACAAAGTTTTGCTCCTTCCTGCACGGCACGTGTCTCCGCCCCTGACTCTGATAGTCATCAATTTCTATCTTGTATGCCTCACTGCAGCGCTCTCTCCCTATTTCTCATCGTCTCTGTAAGCCCTACTGCACAAGCGCCTTTCTATTTCTCTAATTCGTGCAAATAAAAGCTTTCATCTTCAGTTTTTGCATTAATATAGCGCATTGATCTGCCTAGTCATTAGGCGTTAATTGCAAGCAACTAAATAAACAGCAGGCAATTCATAGCAGCCCATGTACGTACATGAGTGGATAAGTATGACATCATCACTAGTGTAGTATATTAAAGAGTGTGTGTTCATAAGTGTGTACGTGTGTATATTTTACTGTTTAATAGGTTTTGTGTTAGTATATAATTATTATTTGTCAAATACAATTTTAGGTAGTCTAAAGTTAGACTAATTAATTTATGTCAAAGTTAAAATTCGATATGTGTGTCTAGGGTTATTACGCGTAACAGTTATTTTGGCTTGCGATACTAATCTTGGAGTCAATAGTATAATAATCACAGTGGTTTCAAGTTTTCGATAATTAAACTAGAAACATGATTAATTATAGTGGTCGGTGGTGATATGATTATTTGTATTTTAATCATAGATGTTGAGATACCTTGGTGTATCACTGGGTGACTAGTTTGGAAGGATCTTGTCTACTGTTGTGCTAGCGATTGCTTGCGGTGGATTGTTGTGAATGTTTGCTTAAGCGTGAATTGCAGGTAAACCTTGTGTTCACCTATTTTACTTTGTGATTGTGTGTGGTATTTTGACATTGGTTATGTTGGTTGTGATTGTAAGATTATGCTTATACGATATTGATGGTATGGAATATTTGGAATGGTTTGAGAACTTTTATATTACATATATGGCTATTTTATTCTGGATTTGATGGGAGGTTGAAATTGGAATTGGAAAAGGGCCTTTGGATAATTTATATATATTCGCGCTGTTGAGTCTCAGACCGCAACTAAGCTCTATGATCTACTCCATAGTCAGAAAAAAACTTTTGGGGGTGTGCACACTTAAGGACTTAGAGTGAGGGTGAACTGGATCGGTCCCAACTCTGTTGTGGTACCAATTATTGGAATTTGTGAATTGTGGAACTTTGGTGACTCCTGTCATTCTAGAATTGTTGGTGGTATTGTTGATTGAGATTATTTTGATGCTATTGTTTGATTGGTTATGTGGCTATGGATGTTTATTGTACTCAAATGGATTTTCAAAATGTATTTGACAAGGTGTTTTAGGGTTTACTCAGTTTCTCTGATTTTGCGCGGTCCCTTCTTGTGCGTTGTTATGTTTTTCTGACCGCAGGTAATGAAGCTGACCTGGATGTAAAGCGTGAGAGTTGAGTTTGAGAATTGACATAGATTCCACTTCAATTCATTTAAATTATTTAGATGGTTATAGCTTTGCGTTGAAGATTTGGAATTTAGTTGAGATGTAATTAACTTTTATTTTCATTTATTTTCCGGTTAAGGTTGAAGTTTTTGTATTTAGCCTTAGCACTCACTAGGTTGGTGAGTGTGGCAGTAACACCCCATTAGGTTTTTGTCTTCCGCTGCTGAGTAGATGATAGGAAAAAACAAAATTTGACGTTAATTTAACTTCGACCTTAATAATACCGGCTAGTTTTTGGGGTGTTACACACATATCTTCCAAGTTTTTCTACACCCATGAGCTTCAGAAGAATGAAGAAATTGATATACAACAAATCCGTTCAAGCGAGAATTTGGCAAATATATTCACCAAGTCACTTCCAACTTCAACTTTCGAAAAGTTAATCCGCAAGATTGGGCTATGTAGATTCAGAGATTTGAAGTGACATTTAGTTCAGGGGGGAACATATGATTGCACTCTTTTTTCCTTAGTCTTGGTTTTTATCCCACTGGGTTTTTCCAAGCAAGGTTTTTAACGAGGCAATCAATATCGGACATTCAAGGGGGAGTGTTATATATAGTGAATGTCCATATTACCCTTTTAGGTTATCCCCTTCTCCCTATAAATAGAGCCCATTGTACTCAGTTGTGGAGTGAATGAAATTTGTTCTCTCATTTCTAACAAAGTATAAATTATGAAAAAAATAAAATCATTTATCTATTAGCATAATTGATATATAAAGCACCTAGACAATTAAACTAATTATTACAACGCAAATTCGGACGGACCTTCCGCACAAAAATATTGTGCGAGCTGCTAACATGTCAGTCACAGGATTATTTTGCTGATTAAGTTACCTTTTTACTATATTAAGTTTAAATGGTTGTAACTTTCAATATATAAGTCCAAAATGAAAAACAATTATGTCATCGTTCATCTAAATTCAAGCTCTTTAAAACAAGACCAGTCATGGATATGTGTTTGACAACTTTGAAAAAAAACCTATTTTTACATGTGTATGATGATACACTAAAATCATATATGATTCATTAGTTTTAATATTATGATTCATTAAAATTGATATTATGATTCATTAATTAATAAGTCGTGAATTAGATTACAAATTTGAACCCGATAAAAATCATTATTGTTTTGTAATGTATTATTATGGTTGTACGGTGTATTTTAAACCTTATACGGTGAATCATGTATTTTTCTTACGTACCAAATATGGTTTTGTGTTGTATTATTGTTTAAAATATTTCTTTTTATATGTGTGACGATTCACTAAAATGATGTTATGATTCATTAAATTTGATATTATGATTCATTGAAATTGGTATTATGATTCATTAACTAATAAGTGGTGAATTAGATAACAAACTCCGGAACCGATAAAAAATCATTATTGTTTTTAGTGTATTATTATTGTATTATAATATATTTTAAACCTTATATGGTGAATGATGTATTTTTCTTACGTACCAAATATTGTTTTGTGTAGTATTATTGTTAAAAAGTCTTCTTGTTATATGTGACTGATGAATCACCAAAATGATGTTATGATTCATTAAATTTGATATTATGATTCATTAACTAAAAAATGGTGAATTAGATAACAAAATTTAGAACAAATATTGAATCATTATTGTTTTGTGGTGTATTACTAATGTTATATGGTGTATTCTAAAATGTATGTGATGAATCATAAGTGAAGTTGATATATGTTTATATGTACATATAAATAACATAAAATTTTAAACTTGTCAAAATATATCCGTATTGTTTTAAAGAGAGCTTGAATTTAGATAAACAATTGTGCGAATAAAATATAATATTGGTAAATTTAATCTTAAAATCATTATCAGATTTTTTATTAAAATATCTATACATATCTATAATATTACTCTAAGATATTTATAACGTATTAATTTTTTGAAAATCAATATTTAATCACGTAAGAACTGTCTTACAAGTTTATCCCCAATAATACTATGTAATAAAATCTCAGGTAATATTTGAAAAATTAACAAGTATTTTTATATAGTTTCGTATTTTGTATATGTGTATGTACAAGTGGCAAAGATGAGGCTGAAACAGAGCTTCTTGACGGTCCTGTAATTATATACCTTAGTTTTATATGATAAAATTACATTTTATATTTGAGATGCTACAAAAGTATCTCTTTTAAGGAAACTTTTATCACAAACGAGCCTTAGTCTTAATATATGACTAGGAATTCATGACCCAATATTAGACGTACCAAGTGTTTTGACAATCTGACCCGATCCATCAAGGATTGTCAAGACAAGTAGCCTAGACAGAACTCGTTCGAACTCAACCAACACCTTCGGATCAAACTGATGATATCCACTCTGGTAATGGTCGGCCCAAGTTTATAAGCCCGTCTATTAGCGGCTCCGGTCAGCCCGTCAACCTCCGAGGACCCCGCAAGCAAGCTCATGACCACGCCTGTCAAGTCTGAGAATTGAGAGTCGAAACAAGCCAGAGATATGTAGGAATATTCTTGGATGGTTTATTAGAAGACTAGATTAGCATTTTAATATGTTTTAAAAAGTCAGCAATTTTAAATAATCAATAATTTCGTTTAACTAAAAAAAGAACAAAACAAGTTAAGCTTATAAAGTAACTGATTATCGGATACCTGGGAGGTCGACATCTTACATTACAGTAGTCATATATAAACCTGTCATGAGTTTTTTTTTAATGAGCTCGTTTGGGAACAGCTTCCAGCAGTAGACAGCTTATCAATTTCTAAAATCAGTAGAATTTCATCAAACACCAAAACCAATGGCTAACAACTTCTATAAAATCATCAGCAGACAGATTCTCAATTTTCAGCAGCAGAACCTAACAACTGCCTCTGCTTTTAAAATCATCAGCAGACGTTCCACCAAACACCCAAATCAACAGCTGACAGCTTCTGTAAAACCATCAGCAGACTTCTCAATTTTCAGCAGCAGACCTAATAGCAACCCCGAGTAGCTGTCTCCAAACGAACCCATAAGAGAGGAGAAAACAAGTTAGGTAAAGAACATGAATAGAGAATTTTTAATCAATCACCTTATAAATAATTCATAGATAATATTGTATAATGTCAAGATAATTGAGTGCTGACTTATACTGTTCCATATTTATTGACCTAGTATCCATGCACGATTTCGTGGGATACATTTGATCAATGATGAAGTGGTGGTCCAGATGTAATGCCACATAGATATCCTGATTAATTATGATGACGTGATCATGTATGTACCAAATGGCACCTTTAGACAAAGACATGCATATTTAAAATTAGCTAATGGGAGATGGTAAAATTATTAAACCAAAAAAGAAATTCAACAAAAAATTAGAGAAATTATTATATACCCAAAAATTTCATAAGCTACAATATAATTTCAAAACATGTTCTTCATATACCGATCGCAATATTAGTATACTCTAATCCGTGAATGAATAAGAATAATGTCTATACTACATTCATGTATCATATTCATATATCATCAAAATCCATATTAATTTTATAGTTATTATAATACAATAATCAGAAATAAAGAAAAGAAAATTATAAATATACAACAATACAATTTAATAATTTAATAGACACAATAATAGTAATATTTACAATAAATAATAACTAATATATATAAATAATGAAAATTTAAATAATAATATAATAATTTTACATTAAATTAAATATATATAATTTATCACTATTACGTTTATCACAATTACTTTTATTTAATTATGAATTTTCAATTTAAAATCTATAAAATAAATATACTTAAAAAAATAATAAACTACAAAAATAACTAAAATATATAAATTGAATCAAAATAATAATTATAATATACACAAACTTAAACAATTAATATTTTTTCTCACTTACGTGTTTGACTATTTATCATCATCTCTTTATTACAATATTTACAGTTATAGTTAGATAATGAATACAAAAATATATAATAAACTATACATGTCATTTATACAACATATCAATATAAGATGAGAAATTAACATTATATACAACTACCTCACTTTATATCATATTAAGTTTGTTTATAAATTGGCATATATTAATAATATAATATGTAATTATCTAACTATAACTGTAAATATTAAAATGAAGAAGAAGATTAATAAATCATTTATTTGTTTGAATTTTTGTGTATGTTTAATATTAGGAGTTCCTAATTTTAGTTCTATTTTATATATTTTAGTTATCTTTTTATAATATATTACTTTTTTAAATATTTTTTGTAATTATTTTTATTTTTATAGTTATTAATGTTTTTTGTAAATTTTCATAAAATGTCCCTGAATAAAAAGTGGCATATCGTGAATTTGAAATGATATACAATGTCAGTGGTAAAATAGTCATTATTCAAGGACATTTCACGGATTAGGGTATACTAAGATTGGAAAACTTTATAGGGATACATGAAGAACGTGTTTTAAAATCAGGGTATATGTAACTACTACCTCTGTCCCACTTTGACCTTCTTGTTCGTTTTTTGGCACGTTTTTCTACTTCAATATTAAACATATAAGATAAAATAATTTATAAAACAAATTTCTACAACATATAGTTTTGACATAAGGATTTCATTGCAAAGTTAGATTTACAAATTATATATATGTTAAATATTGAAATAAAAACAACGTGTTCAAATAGTAAACCAGATCAAAGGGGGTACGGAGGGAGTATGAAACTTTTAAAGGCTATATTATGAATTTCCCGAAAAAATTGATTTTGGTAAACAGATGAAAAATGTGTGAAAGCTAGGCTACGTTGGATGACATCGCCTATTCTGAGTATTTTTGTTGGATCCACACAAGTATTTCTCTTTTTCTAGCAAAAATGCGAGTTCATAATGAATATCTGATGGGTCAGATCGAGTACCAAAGATGATTTTTAAATCGAAGTGTTTGTCCCAAACATTTTATAAAATATAATTAGTACCATAGAATTTTACAAAATATACTTAATCCCATAAAATTTTCAAACATATTACACTTAATTCCAAAACTTACTAGAAATTTATAATCAGACTAATTCTAAAAATTATAAAAATATACAAGAAATTTTTATTATGGATGCGGGTGATGGTTCACTAAATCTAAAACCAACCCTTAATCAATAGTTTTGAGAAGCCATGGCATCCAATGGTTGATTGAATCCATTTTTGTTATTGAGTTATATAATGAGTTGTTGTTAGAATGTGTAATGTGTTGCGTGTGTATTGAAGAAAGAAAGTTTTGTTTTCATCGTATTCATGTATATCGATCTCATCTGAGGATTACAATGCATATAAATAGCAAAACTAAAGCCCTAAAATATTGTAACAAACTTGTCTAGTAAAAGATAAAATAAAGATTACATAGTTGGTTCAGATTTCTCCAAATCTGCACCTTTTTATTATTACTAAACTAAACATGGGCCTATTCAATATAGGCGGGATAATATCCCAATACCCCTCCCCCCGCAAGCCGTAGGTAAGGAATTACCAAGGCTTGGAGGAACATATTCGTGCATGCTCATGCGTTGTATCTGCTCCTTGTACCTTGTTCCTAAAGAGCCTTAGTCATCATATCTGTCAGTTGGGTCGTAGTATGAGTGTATGGCGGACCCAGAATTTTAAGTTAGGTGTGTCAAACTTATGAATTCAGATTTTTGAAGTAAAATAAGCTTTTATATAATGTTATATTGAAGTTATATTATCATATTGACAATGGATACTAGTATAGTACAAGGTCTATAGTAAAATAAATTATATCCTTAAAACATAAAAAAAACATATTATTCTTAATCAAAGTTAGTAAAGCACCATTCATGAACAAACTAGAAGAATAAATTTAGGTTGACAAGTAGCAAATGTTAACCAACAAATTAAGTAATTAACTTTAGGGCCTTTGTTGTTCTTAGAAATAAAAAAAGGTGGGAGTGCATAATAAATCAAGATTGGAGAAAATAAACAATATTAGGTGAGGAAAGAAATACAATAAAAATATATAAGGACTAAAACAAAACTAAAAAAATTAAAACAAAATATAAATTATATGGATGAAAAGTGATTTACAAAGTGAAATACAACATTATTAAGGTCATTCTTTAGCCTTGAACCCAATTTATTTTACATAATATTCTGCAATGAAATAAACAAAATCATTAACCATATTTGAACTCAACTTATATTTATCAACACATGACACATGAGTGTCAAAACACCTAATTAAACATAATTAGTTATAGCATATAAATAAATGTTAGCTTATTATGAATTGCATGTGTGTCAGTTGACACACTACGCTCTACATTGGGTCCACCTCTATTACACCACATCAACCATGTCTTGTTGAATCTTCTCCCGAACAAAATGACAATCAAGCTCGACGTGTTTCGTTCGCTCGTGAAAACAAGATTGTGTGCTATGTGAATAGTTGACTGATTATCACACTTGACGGGTATCAGTGTAATATTCTCCATGCCAAGCTCGTGTAAAAGACGAGTCAACCAAGTTAACTCTGCAATGACACGCCGAAGAGAACGATATTCAGCTTCCGCACTTGAAAGAGAGATAGTAGCTTGCTTCTTAGTTTTCCATGAGATAGGACTATCTCTAGGAAAAATGTAATACCCAAAAACTGACCTTCTAATACGCGGGCAAGCCGCCTAGTCAGAATCACAATATGCCAGGAGTTCCAACTTAGTAGATATTTTCATGAGAACTATCCCATAATTCAAAGTTCCTTTGATATAACACAAGACATGTAAAGCTGCCTCCATATGTACGTCTGTAGGATGCTGCATGAATTGGCTAAGGTGTTGAACTGTGAAACTAATGTCTGGACGAGTATTGGACAAGTAATTGAGCTTACCCACGAGTCGTCGATAGAGAGTGGGATCTGAAAGAGATGTGCCATCATCAGGCAACAAATGTTTGCCAACTACCATAGGCCCTTGAGTGGCTCGCTTGAACTCACAATCATACTCTTTAATGAGGTCCATGCAAAACTTCCATTGTGATAAAACATACCACTCGACGTGCGAATAAATTCTATCCCAAGGAAATAATGCAACGTACTTAAGTCTTTGATTTTAAAGTTCAAGTCGAGAGCAGCCTTAATATGGTCAATCTCCTCTTGATTACCACCAACCACTAAAATATTATCAACGTAAACAGCAAGAAAAACTCTTCCACTGCCGGTGTCTTTGAAGAATAAAGAGTAATCATTCTTGGATTGTGAAAATGAAGAGTGCGTAAAAAACCAGCCAACTTGGAGAACCACTGCCGAGAAGCTTGTTTAAGGCCATATAAGGACTTCTTGAATAAACAAGCTTTGTTGGGCCCGTCAACCTCAAGTCCATGCGGGACTTTCATGAATACTTCTTCATCAAGATCACCATGAAGAAACGCATTATTGACATCAAGCTGGCTAATGATCCAGCCTTTATTAAGAGCAACAACAATGAGTGCTCGAATTGTTGTTAACTTTACAACCGGCGAAAAAGTTTCATTGTAGTCCAATCCATGGCGTTGAATGAAACCTTTTGCGACCAGCCTAGCTTTATACCGCTCCAACGAGGCATCCAACTTGAGCTTAACCTTATAAACCCATTTACAACTAATGACCTTTTTCCTCGAGGCAAAGTAACAACATCCATGTGTCATTTTGCTTAAGTCCTTGTAGTTCATCCCTCATGGCTTTATTCCAGTGATCATGTTGAGCAGCCTCCTTGTAACTCATTGGCTCGCGCATATCAACCACTGAAGAGGAAGGAATACGCGACGAGAGAACTATACAAGCCTATGGTTTGATATCAGTAAGACTGTCGCATCCCGTGATCAAGTTACTACACATTCATTGTTGTAAACTCTTTCACCCAACACATCATGAAAAGTAGTGCCACAAATATAATCATTGAGGTAACTTGGTTTGTGACTTTCGCTGCTAGAACGTCGGACAGGAATGTCTTGAGGAACCAAGTCAACCTCGCCGGCTGGGTTGGAATGCTCAACATGCACATCTTCTGGATCAAAAAAGGCAACCTGCGTATCATCATGTGGACTATCAACAGGTGCATGTATGGCATGGACATCTGTGATACTATTGTTGACCTTCTCAGCATAAGGGAAAACATGAGAATAAAACTTCACATCTCTGCAAATATCGAGTGATTGTGCATCGAGACTCAAAACCTTATGCCCCTTTTTACGTGGATCCTCACCAAGGTAAACACAAGACTCATCTCTAGGACTAAACTTTCCTCCTTGCTTATGAACAACTGTCTTGTAACACAAGCAACCAAAGGGTCTAATGACATCATATGTGATTTTTTGACCATGCAAACTCTCAAACGGTGTTTGCCCTTGTAATGCCTTGGTAGGAAGTCGATTAACTAGGTAAGCAGCATGAAGAATACACTCACCCCATTAAGACAAAAAAACATTAGACTGGAAATATAGGGCCCTTGCTGTTTCAAGCAAATACTTATGCTTGCGTTCGACCACTGCATTCTGTTGAGGTGTATAGGCACATGTAGTTTGGGTATAATTCCTTCTTTAGCAAAAAATATATGTCCCTCAGTAGAGCTGCCAAGCTCCTTGGCATTATCTGAGCGGATAATCTTAATCTTTCTTCAAACTGTCTTTCAATCATTCTTATAAAACTGACAAGCGCCTCCCAACCAGCACCCTTTTGTTTATAAGTTATCCACGTGGTTCACGTGAAATCGTCGACGAAACATACAAAGTATTTGTAGCCGTTATATGTCTCAACTTGGAACGGGCCCCAAATATCAACGTGTATCATTTCAAAAGCTCTCTTGGTCTTAATAAAGGAATTAGTAAACGGTAACCGCTGAGCTCGACTTTTGTGACAAACATCGCAGGCATAACCAAAAGGAATATCAGACTCCTTTATTATTTTCATGTCAACAAGTTTTAAATGGTACATGACCAAGAGAAATATGAAATCTACTGCTTTTTTTTAAACCAGCCGGTCCACGGCCCATGTGTGAAAGAGTTGTATTCTTCACATGGCTGAGTCCGGCCCGGATGCAGAATCCCAGCAGCTGACTGACGATAGTAGGCCGCGAGCTTCGCAGTTAACGAAGCCTGCAAACACCAAGCCCAGCGTCTACTCGATCTGGATCCAAGACATAAAGCTTGTGCAGTCCCGTCCCGATTCGGTCAATCGCGCCTGTAGAACGGCCCTGTACAAACACAGATTCACCATCAAAAATAAACGAACAATGGAGTCTAAACTGCCAATTTCTTCACAAACACAAGATTGAACATCAATTCAGGCACAAACAGCACCCCGCGCAACCAGAAATTTTTCCCCAGTCTCACGTCCCCTATCAATTTCACAGTTCGCGGCCTTCCATCGGGTAGTACATCGTTTTCCCGACGCGCAAGTTCCTCCAGTTCTCGAATAGGGTTTCGACTCAGGACATATGATCGGTGGCTCCAGAGTCCATAATCCATCGTCGTTCAAAGGTATTATGGGTACTTAGTAAACATAGAGTAGCACAGGAAGAAATATTACCTGAAAAATTACAGTAATTTGGGTTATTCTGCATTGTTCGATGTATTTCCTGAGTTTGCACTGCGGATGAGCTCCGAAATTTGCTGAATCTGTTTGGGTGTGAGACCATCATCTTTCTGAGATTGAGTTTCTGTATTGTTCTCGTTGGTACTCAGTTCTTCTGTCCGTGCTATACTCGCATAGCTTTTCTTTTCCTCCTAGCAAGCACAGTTTCCTCTCCCGTGGAGAAAATAACACTTCTGCTCTTGATGTCTAGTCTTTTTATAGTAAGTGCATTTTTGTCTTTGAAAACAATTGTCGAAAGTATGTCCTGGTTTTTTACAGTGGCTACACTGCAATTTTTTCCTGTTGTCTGCATCTGTTCGAATGCTAGGGTACTTTGAATTATCAATACTTGCAGATCGATGGCTGTAAAAGGACATCGAATCCTCCTGTAAATTTTTACCGCCTCTCTGTTCCTCCTCTTGGATAACTAGTGAGAAGCTTTCTCCAATTCTGGTGGCTCTTGCATAGCCAGTATCTGGCCACTGATAGATAGGTACTCTCGATTCAAACCCATCAAAAATGTATCAGCTTATCTTCATTTGTTGCCTTTTAATTGCCTTGTTAATACCACAAGAACACCCACTGCAAGTACAACTTTGCGGTGGTCGAGCCTGTTCCAGTTCTGCCCAAACTCTTTTGAGTTTATTAAAATATTCTGCAACTGATAAATCCCCCTGCTTGATTTCTCCCAGATCCCGCTTAAGAGAGTGAATCACCGCGAGATTACTGTGCTGATATCTACGACAGCGAATCCCATATTTCAACCGGGTCATCGTAATACCGTACACTCTCGAGGATATTGGGACCGAGTGTATTCTTAAGCCAAGATACAACCAAGGAAGTCGATCTTTCCCAAGCCGAAAAATGCAAGGTATCTTCTTCACTTGGTTTTTTAATTTTTCCAGTCACAAATCCATACTTGTTTTTGGATTTTAATGTTTTTATCATATCAAACTTCCAACCAAGAAAACCAATACCATTGAACTTTGACGTTAAACTTAAACCTGGATTTTCTGCAGCATGGACGTAAATCGGGTCGTTGATGTCGATCGAACTACTTGTTGGTGAAGCAGCGACATCTTTTTTCCCTTTGCCATCGTCCATGAGTGGTGATGACTAAGAATTTGCCCAGATACCATGTTAGAATATGTAATGTGTTGCGTGTGTATTGAAGAAAGAAAGTTTTGTTTTCATCGTATTCATGTATATCTCATCTGAGGATTACAATGTATATAAATAGCAAAACTAAAGCCCTAAAATATTGTAACAAACTTGTCTAGTAAAAGATAAAATTAAGATTACATAGTTGGTTAAGATTTCTCCAAATCTGCACCTTTATTATTACTAAACTAAACATGGACCTAATCAATATGGGCTGGATAATATCCCAATAATTGTGGATAAGGCAATTAAAATTTTATAATATTGGACAAATAAAATAGTTATCTTTTGAGTACTTTTTTCGTCTGTCACAATGCAAACAAGAATACAATGCCAAAAAGTTTGGTTTGGAGAGAAACCTGTTTAAATTGCGTCATTTTTATGGCCCCATTCTTGTATTGATTTATTAAAATGTTTTAGTGATCAATTATGTTCTCCTTGTCGTATCAATTAAAGGAGCAACTATCACGCAGTGTTGTAGTTTATGGCCTTTGGTAAAAGCGTCTCTATTATTCGTGGACCAATCCATTCGTCACACACGGAACCAACTCGTTTTCCTTTGTTTTGTAGGGGCGGCAATTTTTACTCAACCCGATAACCTGTTTCATATCCAATCCGAAAATAGCGGGTTTGGGTCACGATTATTGACCCATTTAATTATTGGTCGGGTATGGATTACCTTTAAATTTGAGGGTTGGGTATGGGTTTAAAGTCCTAACCCGTAGTCAACCCGACCCGTTTATTTTATTTTATTAAAAATAATAATAAATAAATTAGATAAAAATATAAATATATTACTAAGCAAGTGCTAACCTACTATTAGTATAATAAAATTTTGTAGTATCTTTTTATGAAGGTTGTTTATTTGATAATACTACTTTGTTGTATTTCTTTATAAAGCAAAAACAAGAGTATCGTTATGTGGATTGTCAAAGACAGTGTGCTGCTCTTTTCTCCACAGCTCCCACTGTGGTCCTATCTCTTCTGCACTCTGAAGATTTTTGTCTATGTTTTTGATTTCTGAAGGAGCAGTTAATACATCACGCACTCTATTGAGTGCCAATGAGCACGACATGTATGTGGAAAAAAAAAAAGACGGAGGAAAATGAGAACTCTGGAATATCTACCATATTGAATGTTATGATTTCATTCATTTGTAACTCCGTTTGAGCAATCATATAAAAAATTTAATTCCAGGTCTTTTAAATTTTCCATAGCCTAATTATGTTGGGTTAAACGGGTCGGGTATGGTTTAATCATTTTATATGGTTTGAATATGTTTGATAATTTTTAACCCGAATATTATTGGATCGGGTATGGATCAATATAATTTTAATCGGGTCGGTATGGGTTGAGCTCCAACCGACCCATTATTGCCCCCCCACCCCTAGTTTAGGAAAACATTAACCCCTAAACCGCCAAAAGTACTCACTTTTTCCGCACAGGATCCTCCGAATAAAATAGCACATACTTACTAATTGCCACCATTGCCCTTCGTCCTAAAACGCTGCTGCGGCGTCCGCTTTCGCCTCCGTCTTCCTCTGCTGAGCAATTCCAAAACCCTATAACCTCATTCTTTTACAAAGCTGTCAAAGCTATTATAAAAATTGACACCTATTTCGCACTTCCGCTCCATTAGCATACCTACTACTTTCTACTATTTGGCCAACATAACATCAAATTGGTTTACCCACAACACAGCCACACAGCCGGCGTAATAAATAAATCAATTCATCATATCCTTATCTCCTCCTACAACTTACTATTCTTTCTTCATTAAAAATAAAGACGACGACACGGCGCCACTCATCCTCTAGTTCCCTGTTGCAGGGAAATTAAGTTCTGTTTTATTCTATCACTTTTGCTGAGCAGTAGCACCAAAGTTGAGCGAATTGATCCCCAAGGTATCATCAATTTTCCATTATATGAATGTAATTATCAATTTTGATTGCCCTCAATTCAGATTCATGATATCCTCCTCTTAATAAGCTTTTGAATCTCAATTTCCAGGCCAACCTAATCATCAGCCGTTTTGATCGACATTGGAGAATTCAGAACTGAGAAAGAAGAGAAAAGATGATGGGTCAACTACAAGAACACCATCAAACTACAGAACAGGAATGTCATGATGATGACAATCCTGATCACTCTGTGAGGGAAAACTGCAGCAGTTCAGGATCGAGGACTGGATGGTTGAGCAGAAGCAAGAGGAGGAAAATGAAGTGCTCGATTAGTCAACGAGATCAGGAGCTAAATACTACTACTACTACTTTCAGTCCTCGCTCTTCTTCTAATTCGTACTGTTGTTTATCTTGTTGTTATACAGTGGTGTCTGGATTCTATAAGACAGTAGGAAGGTGTATGTTTGTAGCTTGTTTCCCTGTTCTGCATTGCTTTGGTTTAGAGGAATGCAGACATCGGCATCAGCCCAAACATTTCTCCTGAAATTCTATCGGTCACACTTTGCCCGGACTTTTTTCCTTGTGTGTGAAAAATATACTCGATCCAGAGACAAAATTGTTTGTGATTCGTGTACAAATACTTCACATATTTTTCTTTTACCACAACCCTCTTCTTTTAATTTTCTCTGTTGGAATTTAAACCTCTCAGCTTCAGGGCTTCTGATTTTTGCTTTGGCAAGATCGATCGATAGACTTTTTGACTTCGCAGTTGATTAGATAGATTTGGTTCATCCCGGCAGTCAGGTTAGCTAAGACGAGATTCGCCTTTGACTTCAGTTACTACTCCTACAAGGCAACGACTACTGGATGCGGATTGGACAGCAGTTGACTGATCCCATTTTGTACTACTGTTTCTTCTCTCTTACGACTCTCTCTTCTTTTCTTTCTTTTTTGTTATACGTCTTATCAATCATGAGATGTTTCGTAGGCTTGCTTGAAACGTAGAGTGTTCAGAGTCGTATGGCTTTATCAAATGCATCCGCACAAGAAACAAGAAGGAGAAAGAAAACGAAAAAATGGGTCTCTTTTGTTACCCGTGGACAAAAGCTGCTATAGGATGTAATTTTCACTGATCGGTGCAACATTGACCACCTCAGTTTGGGGGGGTGGGTGGGGGGGGGGGGGGGGGGGGGGGGATTAACCTCCCTTCAATTCAAAAGCATCAAAATGAAGTTTTACGCTCCTGCTTCTCACTAAGGGCCTGTTCGATGGTGGCGAGAAAAAACAGTAAGTGTAAATGTCAAGATTAATCTATTATTTAGTACCTAGCTTAATGTAGACATTAAGCGTCCCCTTTATTTGATGTCGTTCGTTAGGCGCATTTAGTGTTTTACATCTGGGAAACACAGAAAGTATTATACCCTCATAATATGAATAAAACCACAACAACAATTTATTTCTTCTCCTCTACTTTTCAGTTCTTCGCATCCTTATTCCGAAGCTCCCAAGCAACAGTAGCGCATCAAATCTTTAATGGCTTCCAGCGCAACAAATTCTTTCTTCCAGCGCATCAAGTTTAGTACCTTGTAGTTGCAAATCGATGAGAAAACCATAACGAGAGTAGAAAAATTGTTTACAAATTTAGTACCTCTCTATAGATGTGAGCCGCTAATACCAGTGTATGTTCGAGCTTCTCGACCAGAATACAACGTCAATGGCGGTGGAGGTATTGATTGAGTTAATAAACAACAAAGAAAAGAGGTAGGTTGGAAAAATATAACAAGGGGTTAAAATGTAAACCGGAAGACAGATAAATTCAATTACCACGATTTTGAGTCTGAACGCAGGTAATTCGACATCTATGATAGATGTCGAAAAAATCAAACGCGCACCTTAATGCGCCGGAAACTTCCTAAAATAAGGTCACGCTTTTGTGAGATTAATGTGGGCCTTTTTTCAAAAACCCACGAATTGCACTCATCGAACGGCCCCTAAGGGCCGTCTCGATGAAGATTATAGAGGACAAACGTTCATTTAGTAGCATTTGATGACGAGGAGAATTAATCTCATAGGTTATAAAAAATATAGGCACCTCTCGTCATGGTTGTTTTGTGGTTGTTTGGTCTGACTGTTTATGGTTGTTTTATATGTTGCAGTATATTATTGGAGTAGAACGTAGGACCCACGTGGGACCCACGTGGGGACCACCTCCAAAACAACCAAACATGACCTCTCCGAACGCAGCCATAAGTTTCATCTATCTCTATGAGCTGTTGTTAGAACGAAGCCTTTATATAAAGCTTTTTTGTAAGAGAGATGGTGGACTCCAGTTAAATAAGTAACAAATCAGTTAGTGACATGTGACTGTGTGAGACAGATTAATCTATTAACAAATAATAGGGCACAATGTGACTGCCGCGGTCCATCATCAAGATGTAAGATGTAAGTGGCTCTCTTTTGATTCAACAAGACTGTGAGGAGATGCGACTAATATAATGGCTGATAATTGCAGACCGCCACTTCAATTTCTCAGCAAACCGAAATCTACGTGTAGTACTGGAGTCGATTGACTCCATGTTGATGTACGATAAAAACCACCGGAAAAGAGCTGCGAGCCCAGATGTAGAACACAGCAGGGGAAAACTGTCGATGGTGAAAGTGAATAGAAGTGACCGACTAAAATGTTGGGTATGGTGGAAATACTGGATTTGGATAGAGCAAGAGCTATAAATTTCCAATTATGTGTCAAACCCAGAGCAGAGCAAAACAAAGGTATGCAATGATACACAAAATTATGCTCTCAGACAAAAATATACTCATACCCACTTGCAAAATCATAGCTTTCGGAAACATAAGATAAAAGAGATATAGAACACATCTAGAAAGTAAACCTAAAACATGAAGGATCAAGGAAAGAACTAGGATACAAGAGCACATAAGGATAAAGAGATCAAAGAAAAACATCAGAAAAGGCACTAATGGTGGCTAAAATGTAAAGAAAATAGGATAGGGGGAGAACTTCCTCTCGCCAAGAGAAAAATCACACATTGTAGCTAAAGCGTAAAGGGAACGGGTAAGGGGAGAAATAAAATTAATAGGATACTAATTAAACGAATGCTCACTCGTAACAAGTTCTCTCCAAGGCGAGAGTTTTCTAGAATCGCCCCTACGTCTCCCTTGTCTTTCTTGATTTGCTTTCAAATCAAGCTTCTTCAGCACTGCAAAGCACACATGGTGGCTAAAGCATAAGGGAAACCAAGGAAACATGGTAAGTGGAGAACTTCCTCTTCCCAAAGAGAGAAAGCACTAATTGTGGCTAAAGCGTAAAGGAAACGAGGTAAGGGGAGAAATGCAATTGATAGGATACTAATCAAACCAATGCTCACTCGTAACAAGTTCTCTCGAAGGCGAGAGTTTTCTCGAGTCGCCCCTTCGTATCCTTGTCTTTCCTCATTTTTTTGCTTCATCAGCACTACAATCTAGGCAGAATGATATTAGGATATGAGGTTTTCAATTATTAGCTCTACATGTGGGAATGGTGTTACGGTTTTTGGGTCTTTTTGTCTTCTCCACTATCCTATTTTGATCTTGCGTTTCCTTTCTATCTTCTTGTCTTTCTCTTTTCCTTTATTCTCCAACAACAATGGCGGATTCGTCTTCGCATGCATGACCAGTGGACTAGCTGGCTCCTCACCATGCTGAGCTTCCCTTAGAAGGGAGGAAGGGGTGAATCAACGCTTTTGGAAGATTTGATGGAAGATGGTCAAGGGCTACCTTTTGAACGTTTTTACTAGGTAACCTCTTCTCAACCAAAAGTCCTAATGTAAGAGCGCTGGAAATTGCGCTAGACAGAGTATGGAAGGCTAATGGGAAAGTCAAGGTTGTTTGGCTGGTAAGAACCTATTTTCATTTGAGTTCGACAAATCTGACATGGTGCATCCAATTTCAAATTGAGGTCCCTGGTTTTTGATGGGTCGCTCCT
This sequence comes from Limonium bicolor, assembly GCA_023374045.1. Classification (NCBI taxonomy): domain Eukaryota; kingdom Viridiplantae; phylum Streptophyta; class Magnoliopsida; order Caryophyllales; family Plumbaginaceae; genus Limonium; species Limonium bicolor. Next base: position 360,111,310 of record CM041777.1, on the reverse strand, counting down.
AGATCTTAAAATTATTGATAAATAGAAGGCTCCAAAGGATCATAAATTTTGTTATTTTCCTATCTGAATCCAGGTCCACGATTTCCCTTTTCTTTTCCGGCATAAAGATTTCGCTCAAAGACTTGGTAATCGGCTTGGAATTTTCTTGGCATATGGGGAAGATGATGGTCAGATCAGGGGTGAGTTCATGTGGATTAAAGTCTTGATGAGTGTTCATTGACCGGTTTTAAGGTGCGTAAAGAATTCCTTAGGGGGTGCTAATCCTTCTTATGAGTAACTTATGAGAGGATGACATGCATGCGACGAAAGATTGTCCTGATCATTCAAATTGTGTTGCGGGAGTTTACCCTTATGCTCATCGGGTATTCGATTTGAATGGAAGTCATCATCTGATAACAACAATGAAACATGGAAGTTCATTTGTGGGTCAGATAGGAGGATGCAGGCCGCTGAGGTTGGACATTCCATTGGAGGCCAGGAAGGGAAAGCTCAAGATAGGTTAAAGGTTACCGTTGTGATCTCTTAACCAGAAGTAACGTATGTTTCTACATCGAGGGTTCCTAGAGTGGTTCCTCATGGTGATGATGAGCTAAATGATCTCTCTGTTTTGTTGAAGTTCGAAGAGGTTCCAGAAGTTATTGGTGGGAAAAAGTGTAATCTGGATCGCATCACTAAGGAAGGTTGCTTTGAGGAAGTCTTGACTTTATACAAGATAACGCTCATTGTCAAGAAGGGTAAGCAATCACAAATAGCTAAGGAACCTTGATTAGTAGTTTATCTTGTCCACATGACGGAACCACCACCAGTCGTAGATGGATCGTAGGTTCAAGCGGCAACCTCTGGATTGTCCGCGAGTTGCCAGGAAAAACGAGCTTAACACAGATTGGTTACTGAGACGAGAAGAGCGCCTATGAAACTGACATCTTTTTTTGGATCTTTGTTGTTTTATATCTAAGTTATGCATATCTAGCTAGTCCTATGGTGAACCTTTTCCTAGTTGATTGACATACTTGTTTCTATGTTGTTGTAATAGGGTTACTAGTATTAGTCCTACATGTTTTGTTAACCACTACCGTTTCTCATCCTTCTATGGCTTTGTAACCTGCAGCTTTGGAATTTAGTGTGGTTTGGAGTGGGGTGAAAGAGCTTGAAGTGCTCTTGATTTATTTGGTCAATTTGACGCATCCTTGTTGTGGGTGTTGTTCAGGTATAAACTAGGAGCTTTATTGGTTCCGTTTATACAATATGGCTGAAATTATGTCTGGTATATCCTTATCATCGATAAATAGAAGTGGGCTGGCCCTTTTGAAAAAACTAAACGAATGCCCACTTAAGGCCACGTTCTAAACTAGTCCATAGAGTTAACCATACCCTTAACCAACTTCAAATAAATCAGAAGGATATTGAAAAGCAAAGATATTCAAAGTCAACAATTGAATACTGGCCAAATTGTGGACATTGTCATAGGAAAGGATGCAACTGACTCACGACCAGCCTAAATGTGTTTCAATAAACGTGTTTGGCTTGTTTAACTTTCCAACTTCAACAAATGTCCTACCTGTGACATGATTGATGGTTGCAGCGCTTTGTCCTTGTATGTGCCTTATATTAAGGGGGTCAACTTAAATTCTGACATTGATATTATCATGAATGAACTATTTCGGGTTGCTTGTGGATCCAAATGACCTGTGATTAAGGTTGTGGTTGATATACGTGAGATGCATGTGCTAGATTTTAGTTTTTTATGGGACGTTTGTTTTGGTTAATCAAGAAAGCGAATCGATATGATTTTGTTTACTACTATTTGTTTCGATAGTTTTTCTTATTTCAGAATAAGATAGTAGGGATCAACTCATATCCCTCTAATTTGATTATTCACCTTCCACTAGGGGACAAGATTCTTTTTTCTATAGTACATTATAAACGTTGACAGGTGGTCATATGACCGACGGCCATCGATCGATGACCAATGGATGTTGACTGACAATAGGTGGTCATTGACAAATGATAACGGTCATTGACCTGTGGCCGATGACTATTGACCACTGATTAATTTTCTTTTCCTCCAAACAAATAAACAATCATATTCCACTTTATTAGTTTACTAATTTCATTTCATTTCCACCGCCTAAAACAAACACCCCCTTGATTTATAGCTTATTCTACTGCTTAAATGTTATTCCCTCATGTTTTAAATAGATGATGTAATTTAGCTCAAGGTACAACAATTTTAGCGTTATTTTTTGCATTGAAAATTGCAGTAAATTGAAGGAAAAAAAATTGTGAGGGAAAAGATGAAGGGTGAAGTTAGAAATAAAAGGATAAAAACATCATATATTTTAAAAAAATATGAATAGTAAAAAAATCATCTATTAATAGTATTTATAATTAAAAAATTTATATTTACTCCTTGCTCTTTAGTCATTTAATCAAACTCAACTAGTTATGACTTATGACCGAAAAATACATGCTTCCGAACTAATGACCTGCTAAGATCAAAGACTCGCCACAAGCAACAACGCCTGCCCACAAATTCTATACAAATAGCAAGGACCACTAAATATTTTCATCATTTCTCATTTTCGTTTTTAAGTCATAAAAGAACTGAACTAAATATCATTTTGTTTGAGTATTATGTGCTAGATCTATGGAAGGAAAAGGACAATAATAAAAGAACAGAGGCAAAGCAAAGCATATAGTATCCTCGTATCGTAATAGCATTAATAACTTATCAAAAAAATAGCATTAATATAATCCAATATAGCAAAACGTTCTTCTATTTTCTCCAAGTTCTTGATTGTATAAATTTACATACATCGACTTTTCAAAACTTACAAAGTGTCAGCAGTTGCACTTCCTCTAACCTATTTGATTAATAGTGAAAGATGTCATACCATTCTCCTTTTTTTTTCGTTTGCCTTAATTAATTACCCTGATCTTCACTATAGCTTGGTCACTTGGCATCTTAGCATCATCATCTGCACATCTGATAGCTTAAGTGGTTTCTTTATAAACATGTGAGCCCCTTCCTCCAAACACCTATAATGGTTTACGCCATACTTAAATCCCACAAGATATATAGAAATCATAGATCAATAAAAAAAAGAGTATAGAATTAGTATATATCACAGTTCCGACCAACAAATTAAAATCACAATATTTTTGTTTCTTACTGGTTGATTATGGCGGGAACGCTCTCTGAAGACATGATCACGACCGGTACTTCCCTCATACGAGACGATTCCTGTAAAACAAACAATCAAGAAGCTCATTAGTGAACTATATATAGTCGTAATTGTAAATGGGTATCCTAATTAATTTTTACACGAATGCAGAAACCTTAATTACTTTCAGGTAATCAAGATGGATTTATATTTATTATACCTTGATTTTCTTGAGTAAGTCGAAGCCAGTCATTTCGGGCATGCAGTAATCTGACAGGATTAAGTTAACTTTGTTATCTACAATGTGATGATGCCCACCATTAGAACTGCTGCTGCTGTTGGAGCCTTGCTGTTGATCATCTAGTAACCCTAAATACTCTAATGCTTTCATGGCGTTCTCTACAATTGTGACTGAAACGCTCAATTACAAAGGAATTAAAAAAATGTCAAATTCATAGTACAGTATTTACAATTAGTAAAAAAAAAACTAGGTACTAGCGAGTACAATATTGTGCCAGCATCCGCATGCGTAACTGCTTTATGTACATGTCAATTATAAGATAGGGGTGCACAGAAGAATGACAATCGAGTAGTTAATTTCGTGAACAAAAGTCGCGTAAGTCAAGAGTGTATTTGTTTCTGAAATTTTCTGTGAAAGGATCATATCTAATATTGTAAGAATACATTAATTTATTAGAAAATGAATGTTAACTACTTCAGATGATTGATAAATAAGATCAAAGCAAGGCTGAACATGCAAGACACTACCGTCTATACGTTACTAACAAGCAGCAAGAATCTCAATAAATAAAATAGATCCTAAAAGGTTTATTCGACATTGATTCCTAAGTAATGTATATAACTATTATAAAACTTGGAATAACTGAATATCCTCTGATCGATGAATAAATAATAGCAAATTGAATAAGGTATATTAGGAAAAAAAAAAAATTAGAGTTAAACAAATTTAGATATATTTCGTTGACTAACTTATAACCTTAAAATTGATATCACATAATTAATACCTACTAATTAATCCTAACATAAACTAATTAGATTTCCTTTGATTAAAATATACATTTGGTGAAAACAAAAGCAACTAAGAGCTTTCAAAGTACTACTACTAGTTTTGATCTGGAGACAAGTCAGCATGAGACGAAACAGATTATTCAGTAAACGACATAGTTTAGGACGGCAACTCACGTACTTACATTTACTAAAAGAAGGAAAAAGACAAGATGAAAGAAATAAGATGCCGAACTCGCAAATAAAATTGCCTAACCTTGCCTGTCCGTCCCCGCCCATGTTTCTTTTGTTTCTCATGCGCAGTCTCACAGATACACATCGAACCTACGTCCTTCCATTTTGCCTAAATTCGTTCCGGTACCTCTTTTTTTTTCTCTTTTGGTAAACAAACAAGTAAAGAAGTTCCAGTACCCACTCCACTGTCCATTCCTTTTTCAAACCATGCATTAATTAAATTCCCAATTAAAACAGCCATATCGATCATCATTAACCAGTTTCAAGCAGCTATACGCACGCATTCAGGGGCGGACCTAGACACACTACAAAAAAAAAAAAAATCCTAAAGTTTTATTTATATTTTGACATATATGTTATCAGACTTAAACTTTTTAGATACATGATCTTATATTTTGACACATATGTTATGAGACTTAAGTTTTTTAAATACATGATTTTATATTTTGACACATATATTATGAGACTTAAACTTTTTAAATACATGATCTTATATTTTGACACATATGTTATGAATTCCTGGGTCCGCCATTGCACGCATTACGATTTCCAAGACGCAACTGAAGTGCCATACAGCGAGTTCAATTCGAATTTGATAATTCATTCACACACAAACAACCGATTATTGCGTGACATTCGTACATAGTGCGATGTATATGTATGTAGTTAACGAGTTAGTTTTTAGAAACGAATTTAATGAGTTTGTTACCTTTACAAGACGATTTCCGGAGTAGATTCGCAACTAGGACGCGATCGAGTTGGCTATCATCAACGGCCAGAACATGCGGCCGTGGTTTTTCACTTCTGCCGTCGTTCCCGTTAGACGGTGATGATGAATATGTACTGGAAGATGATCCAGAACCGGCAAGTGCTTTAGTACTTATCATGATGTCGGACTAATTTTAGTTAGCCGATCGTTGGACTGTTTCCTAGTACTCCTTTTAGATCTATTCGTCTCTCCACGAAGAAATGTAATTGAGGGAAAGGTAAGCGTGAAAAGGAGGAGAACAATGTAGATGATTGCTTGTAGTTGTGGAAGGGAAAAGTCGAAACAAATATGAGACGGTTGCCGGGGAGAGAGAATCAAATACTACTACTACTACTCTGTTTCAAAATACTACTACTGCTTTTGCAGCAGGATCGTGGAACAAAACCGAGAGGATCAGATCAGAAGTGAATTTTTTTTATGAGATCACTCAGAGATGTACACATACATCGAGAGAGATCAGAGCGATATCTGTGATTCTGTTCCGCGCGATTCTTCTCGTGCTCCTGATCACTTTTTCGCTGAAGATCTCTTATCGTGCAGGCGAGCAGCTGGCAGGAGGGATACTCTTTATAGCTAGAGAAAAAGGAACAAGAGAAGATGTGGTTTGAAATCAAAATTCTAATTAAGCATAAAAATATCAGTATCCATCACATCTTCTTATCGCAAGCAGAGACGTTATACTCTCATCTTCCTTCTGATCGATTAGTTCTCTGTCTCTCTCTACTGCTCTGCTCTGATCGATGCGGAAGGAAGGAAAAGTAGACGAAGAAGAAGATCTTCTCTCTCTCTACTGTTTAGTCTGTCGCGGCGACAGATGACTGAGTATCAGATCAGTTTGTTGAGCTTTTGTCTATTTTTTGTTTTTAGAGGGTTAATGTCCCAACATTTCACAACAACAAAACTACAATAATATGGCTTTCGGAAAAAAAAAAACTACAATAATACTTCCTCCGTCCTGAATTGACCGTCTTGTCCACTATTTGGATGTGTCGTTTGACTTCAATATTTAACATGTAAGATAAAATAATTTTTAAAATTTGAGTTTTGCAAATGATTCGTCACATGATAAACTATATGTTACACTGTTTCGTTTTATAAAATTATTTTATCTTATATGTTAAATATTGAAGTGGAAAAACGTGCCATAAAACAAAGGAGACGGTCAATTCAGGACGGAGGGAGTATGGAAAGTGGTTATATAAGTTAAAATAATTTTATAAATTAAATTTTATAATATATAGTTTATTATATAAGAAATTATATATAAAATATTTTTATCTTATATTTTAAATATTAAAGTCAAACACCATATAGACTTTTTCTTGGCTATAAGTGAGTGTAGCTAGATAGTTACATCCAGAGGAGAACATCTGTACATGTTTGTATGGTCATATGTACATATTTGTATGACTGTTTGTACAAGTGTTCTTTCTTATATGTACAGGTTTTAATTTAAGGATGTACATATTTAATGATTCGTACAATTTTATATGACTATCTATATGTTTTTAATGCGAGGATATACATGTTTTAGTGAACATTTGTACATGTTTGTATGGTCATATGTACATGTTTGTATGACTGTCTGTACAAGTGTTCTTCCTTATATGTACAGGTTTTAATTTAAGGATGTACATATTTAATGATTCGTATAATTTTATATGACTATCTATATGCTTTTAATGCGAGGATGTACATGTTTTTACGTGAGGATGTACATGTTTTAGTGCACATTTGTACAGGTTTGTATGACAATCTGTACAAGTTTTCTTTTACGTTCTGTGTTCCATACATGTAAAATATTTTTTTTTAAGTTGTCAAAATATAACCATGACTGGTCTTGTTTTAAAGAGCTTGAATTTAGATGAACAATGATATAATTTTTTTCATTTTAGATTTATATATTAAATGTTACAGCAATTCAAAATTTTTATGATAAAAAAAGTAAAAATAAAACAAAACAAAAAGCAAAAGGCACGGACGGGGCGGCATCAGAATGTTCGTATGGGGTGACGTGAGATAGGAGATCTAATTAAACTGTTACTCCTAGTACTAGTTTATGTGCTTAATTAAGTATTACTGCGCGATATAATTAAAATCCTTGGATTTATTTTTGTGAGAAACAAAGTCGTTATATCTTATCCTATGTGGGGAACGTGTGACAGTCTGATCCAGTACTAAGTCAACTAATATTTTACTGACGGGAGTAAGGGCATCCACAATAACAAGAGTGGATTCCACTCTCAAAATAATAATATTTTATTCTTCTCCTCACAATCTCTCTCTCTTTTGCTAAGACACTCACTTTTGGGGTTCTTAGTTAAGAAACTCTCACACAACTCTCTCCTCCATGTCATATTTTATCTTTTTGTTTTATTAATTTAGAGTGGATTCCACACCATTGTGGATGCCCTAAGAATTTTAGTACTACCTCCGTCCTGTCATAAGTGTCTTATTTGCTTTTTGGCACGTTTTTCCACTTCAATATTAAATATATAAGATAAAATGATTTTTAAAAAATAATTTTTACAATATATAGTTTTTCACATAAAGATTCCATTATAAAAAAAATTTATAAAAAATATTATCTTACATGTTAAATATTGAAGTCAAACGACAAGCTCAAATAGTGAAGTGGACAATAGGAGTGGGACGGAGGGAGTATATTCTTGATTAATTAAAGGGAATGGAGACTATGGAGCTTGCTCCACCTTGTAATATGGTTTCATGCCACATGTCAATGTATTATGGCTCAATTAAAGTAAGAGAAAAAAAAATAAGAAAAATAGAGGAGGAGAGAGAATGAGGAGAGAGAAAAAATAATTTTTTTTCAAAATGTTATAACTTACAAAATAAAAGTGTAAAAATAAAAAAAATTATACCGTTGTTCATCATTTTTCGTGCTCTTCAAAACAAGATTCATCATGGATATGTTTTGGTCAACTTAAAATTTTATGTTTTTAGAATGAGTATATATTACGTATTTTTAAAGTGAATCTTACTTATTAGTAAAATGAATCTTCTTTAATAATAAAATGAACCATATTCATTAGCAAAATGAATCTTACCACAAACATCATAAAAACCACCATAGGATAGCTAAAAACGTCGAAGACATTTTTAGGGTTTGTAGTACAGGGTTTAGGACCCTAAACCCTAAACCATAAACCCTAAAAAACTGTCGAGTCAGTGACGACAATATAAAGCGTAGAAATAATACCAAAAAGATTACTCTACCGCCCAAACACCCAAAAAACCACCCTAGGATAGCTAAAACGTCGAAGGCATTTTAGGGTTTGTAGTACAGGGTTTAGGGTCTAACGACCCTAAACCACAAACCCTAAAAAACTGTCGAGTCAGTGACGACAATATAAAGCGTATAACTAATGCCAAAAAGATTACCCTACCCCCCAAACACCCAAAAAAACCACCCTAGGATAGCTAAAAACGTTGGAGACATTTTTAGGGTTTGTAGTACAGGGTTTAGGGTCGTTAGACCCTAAACCCTAAACCACAAACCCTAAAAAACTGCCGAGTCAGTGACGACAATATAAAGCGTAGAACTAATTCCAAAAAGACTACCCTACCCCCACCCCCAAACACCAAAAATCCACCCTAGGATAGCTAAAAACGTCGAAGGCATTTTTAGGGTTTGTAATGACCCTAAACCCTAAACCACAAACCCTAAAAAACTGTCGAATCAGTGACGACAATATAAAGCGTAGAACTAATGCCAAAAAGATTACCCTACCCCTAAACACCCTAAAAACCACCCTAGGAATGCTAAAAACATCGAAGACATTTTTATGGTTTGTAGTGCAGGAGTTAGACCTCTGATTCACTTTTTAACAATCTTTGATTCACTTTTCTTAAACTTAAGATTCACAATGAACATATGTATATATAAATAAATATAAAATTTTAAATTTATCAAAACATGTTCATGTAGGGTCTTATTTTGAAGAGCTAGAATTATGATGAATAATGATATAAAATTTATGTTATTTTGACTTATAACTAATAAACTACAACATTTTAAAAATTCATAAAAAGACAAAAGCAAAAAAGGACAAAAATGGTGCCACCTTGTACGGTGGCACCAGCGCTACCTTCGAATACGCCTTAATTAAATACATAGCTGCTTAGGATTATTGATTCTATATGATTATTAATTGGCGAAAGAGATATCTTAGTTATTTGCTTGATTGGTGCTCAATCTTTTTGTTTCATTTATTGCTCATTGCTTGATTGGGTGCACAACTGATCACTCTTGATCTTCATATTTTTATCAAGCTTTAATAAGCATCAATATAAATGATATGGTAAAAAAAAGATTATTCTATAACTAATTATTTACACAAAACAACGCAAAAGAAAGTATGAACTTATAAATATAATAACTTGTTAATTTAACAAAAAAATATATAGCTACCCTCATCGTGCACTTATTATTGTAAGTTTTAGCACACGAGTATCAAGTTATACAAGCTTTTTTTTAGAAAAGATCTAGACCATCTCATTCATCATCATTATTTACAATAAAGGGCATGAGTAACATCCAAAGGTCTTAAGAAACCATCCTAACTTAGTCTAAACCCATATCCTAGCACAAAACCATTCCTCATCTATAGATGAGTGAATCACACACTAACGATCTTTGTTTGACCTTATGGAATTTGACATCGTCCGACTAGCATAAGACCATGAAAGAGGATGTCAATCATTGACCTATTATTAGCAATTAAGGACCCCTCCAAACGTTCTAAAAGTTAAAGATCGCAAATAGGTATTTGTCTACACCCCAAACAACAATGACCAAGACAAACCTCCACTATGAAGAGGTTAACCACCACCAAAACCAGGGATAATACTACATCTGTACATATACAATCCTCTAGTCCAAGACCTAAATACTAAATCATAAAAGGAATGTGGACTTAAAATATACTAAGAGCATGCCAAAATTCTAAAATCTGGTTAACCAGGAGCGACCTAAATTTTGGTTACCAAACCACCAACTAATCATTTTCCTTGGCAACCCCCGGCCTTTCTAGGGTTGCCTCGTCAATTTGTTCTCCCAACACCTCCTTACTCACTGCTCTAGTTAGGGAAGCTCAATCACAAGTCAACCTTCCAGGTTCATATGGGGCTCTTGTCTCTCTTCATTTTGTCGTTCAATTTTTTCATCCATCATATTTCCTCTAGGGTGCTATCATGCATTACCCAATCAAACTTCCTTTTATTTCCAACCACTTCTAGTATCACTTCATTCACCTTCATTAGGATAAGAACATCTTCCTCCGCCCCTTCATTTCATTGATGGCTCTCTATTCTTTCCTCATACTAAGATACATCCCCATCATTTTGTTTTGCCTGATTATTATGCACAACCTTCTTATCATTTATTGCCCTTATTCTTTCCCATCAATCCTCACATATAGCGCCATACTTCATCATTTTCCTCAACTACCACCCTCTTCCCAAACCTAATACTTGTAGCTCTCATCCAGGGCCCATAAGCATACGCACCCTCCTTAACTTAGTTTGATCAGGAAAATATCTCTACTTTCATGCAATAATAGACCACATATTATAAGCATTTTTTCATAGGTAATTCGTAACACACTATTGAGTCCATCCATTGATACAAAAACACATATTAACACCAGTTTATATATATATATCAAGCATGATTTTAATGCGCATGAATTCGCCACCAAGTCAACCATCAGCTTCCTCGAACTCAATAAACCGACCTATTCTATCCCCAACCTTTACTCAAAGTTCTTATGAAAAAACAGAAAGGGGACATCATAGATACACTCCCACATGAGAATCCATTAAAATTTATGCTCCTTAGGATCCTTACGTCTATCCACACGCTGAAGAGCTAGAAGAAACCCATCAAAGGACCATGGTCCCCTACTGAGCATTGCATGCATCAAGTCAGGCTTGTGGAACTCAAATGAGAATAACTCCTTACTAACAATTCTTATCCAAAGCTCCCCTTCCATGTACCATACCCTAACCAATGTGCTCTCCATGGCTCTGATATCAGGAGTTTTATTCACAAACATCTTACCAATGAGTCACCGATCAAGTGGAAAAACATGCCCCTCATCCACCAAATCATCAAGGCAAGTTAGGGCTTGCTCTTCCTTGGTGAGAGATAAGTTGGACAGCATTCCAATCCATGAGTTTCTATACTGGCTCTTGTGCTGATTGATTTGCCAGGGTCTCCATCTCTTCCTGCCCACAATGAAGAATAACCAGTAAGGAAAGCCAAATCAAAAGATAAGAAGAAAGATTGAAAAGAAGAATTGTAAAGATGAGTAAGAGTAGAAGGTCTGCCTTGAAACCTCTACTCATTAAGTATCTCATCTCCACCGCTTGGCTATCAACCATCTTCCATGCAAAACATAATCATCACTTAGAATATCAACCGCCACGAGTAATTCCTAGAGTCTAGACACACTCCCCATAATCTAGCTAAACTATGAGTAGAAGTTGAAAAAACAAACCCTAGTTTTCTGGAGAAAACACATTTGAGAGAAAACTCATGCTTCTAGAGAGAACTCCTTAGCTTTTCTTTGTAACTATTAAAGCCTATATATTAGATAATAAGATTAAGGATACAATGAGGAATGTTTTCACACCATATTCCTTCATATGTTTCTAATCTACCAGCATTAGCTAGAATACGATCATGAACATTGTTGGTTCACTCAACATGAGATCAAGACACACTGTTTAAGGCGGATGAGCTCTCTAATTGCAAATAGGAAAATTAAACCTATTAAACGCTAAGAGAAAAATATTAGAAATTAATAAATTAAATGCCTACAGGTTGTAAATACCCGGTCACAATAATAAAGCAAATTAAGCAAGTTACCGAGGTCAAACCATGGGACTTGGAAAGCAAGTCTAGACCTAGAAGAGTAATGAGCAAGTTGGAGGGGTTGATGTTGGTTGAATTTAAAATATGTGAGAGAACAAGTAAATAAACAAGCAAATAAATTTGGTGAAAACTGTGGGTGAAATGAAACTCCGGATTCATGTTATCTTTTTCTACTAATAAATTATGCAATTCCTACTGGCTAGTTTGAGATGTCGATCGGTAAAATTTCTAAAATTTTTTCAGAGACTAAATCCTAGCCTCAAGAACTCGTCTAACAGAACGCTCTAAATCTAATCCAGATTTGAGCACAACACGAATATACGGATTTAGCACAAGGAATTAATTTTGCACTTGAAGCAAAAATATAACCTATCCAGTGTAATTTTCCACAAGTTTACAGATTAATCGACCTTTCCATATATCGCAAATCTCGCTTTAAGAGGAATTCGTAAGGCGATCAACTAAATAGCTAGATTTATTGATAGCGCAAAGGATAACTTAACCTGTAACAATCAACAAAAATCTCAAACCAAACTATTAGCAGAAATTACAAAATCATGTGAGTCAGATAACCATCCTAGAGTTAAATCCTCCTAGCCTAACATAGTAATAGAAGAGACAACAAAGAATAGAGAAGAATTCATATGAAGGTAAAGAAAAATCCTTGATCTACTCCCGGTTGCCAGATCTATTGAGAGCAGGACTTGAAGGTTGAAGGCGATGATGAATTCCCTTTGCTATGCACTGCTAGGGTTCTTCGTGGGAGAACGGTGTTGTGTGTTGCGTTCGGCTGATATTGAGCCAAGCCCTCGTGGCTTGGTCGGTAGAGGAGTGGTATCCTCGAACCAAAGGTCCTGGGTTCAAAACCTACCCCACTTATAAAAAAAATTGAAAAGAAATTTGCATGCTTAATACCCGCGTCCGGATGAGGCGTCTGGACTGTAGGGTCAGACATGACTCAGAGCGTCAAACAAGCATTTTCTTCAATGTGAGACGTCCGAACCAACTGTCCGGTCAATGAACCGGATGCTAGGGCTGGACAAAATATGTAAGAAATTCTCTACGCTGCACTCGCGCTCATAAATACAGACGACATGGGCACGTATCCGGGTAGGCTCAACCGGACAGAAGAGTCGGACATGTTTGTTCGTGGTCGAAAATACAGACGACGTGGGCACGTGTCCGGGCACGTGGACAAGTGAAAGATTCGAAAGGTAGAGCTCTATCTTGTCCGAACTTACGTCTAGACCAAAGGGTCGGACACGTCCTGTAACACCCCTACTCTATTCGGCTCCTAATCATCTTACTTAACAATATAATCGCAGCGGTAATCTCAACAATTGACTACTAGTGTCACCGTTCTTGCTCGCCCATACGAGTAATAACGTGCTTCCTGATAAGCTCTTAAATACGAAACATTTTCTCGTAGTGACAACAAGAGATAGATCTAAACTCCCAAAACCAATATAAAATACATTCACAGTGAGCTTTCTACGTATCCAAAACCTATACATGTTTCTAGGTTCATATTAAAATGCAACATTGCATGTTTAAATAACTGTAATCAAACTACCCAGCGCGTCACTCTCTTTGCCGACACCGGAAGTTGCATACCTGCAAAAATGGTAGTTTGTGGTATGGAATCAGCCCCTGCTGAGTATGTTATTACCTGACTGTCATGCACCCTCGGACCATTCAGTTATTTGGTCGAGAGCATGCAATTCGTTTCCATACAAATAGTTCAATGTTGAAACTGTAAAACAACAATATATATTGCAGTAATCTCAAATAACAAACAAGCCCCCGGCTTCACACATCGCATCGTAATAAACCACTGAAAGCGTTTACAGCGCTTATATGAGTACAGAGACTCCATTCCAACAAACACTTAATAATTCATAATTGAGTTCAGCGACTCACTCGACCAAACACCCAACCACAATCCACACATGAGTACGGTGACTCGACACAACCAGTTCACAACACATATGAGCACAATGGCTCGTTCAAACAAATCCACCAACATACCACACATAACCACAAAGCACAACCAATGAACAAGGCGAAGTAACGAGAATTATAAACGAGTATGAACTCTCGTCTTTGGCATGCAAGCCCAAATAATGTTCGCCTAATGTACGAGTTAATATAGTCGTTCGTAATTGTTCAGTCATGTCTAATGACAACGTCTTGTTAGAACGACGTGTCTCTAAGTTACCCATCTCTTATGGCGGGTCACCCACGACAATAGCCACTCCAGCGGTAGAGTCTCCGTCCTACGAACAATCTGTAGTTCGTTGGAAATTTATCCAGATACTTACGGCTACCACACGGTGTCCTAGTATCGTTAATGGATCACAGTTCACAGCAAGAGCCACATCCTTGATAAACTTATCTATACCATCGCCTCGCTTTACTATTTTTTTTTCTAACACAGCAGTCCAAGGTCGTAGTCCAATCCTGAGTATGTCGACTCGGTATCCAGTGCTAGATACGAGAGCGGCGTTAAAGAGGCCAATGCTCCGTATATAAGTCTCAGATATTTTATATATCTTATTATCCTAATGCTACAACGTTTTACTTACGTTCCTTATATTACACATATAAGATAGCATCATTGCCGCTAGTTCGTTTTATAATATGTTCATATATACGAACGGTACTGTTATCGCACAACAGTAATAATAATAAAGCAGCATTAATACGCAACTCAAGCATATTAATTCACACAAGCAGACATTCAATCTTATCATAGATTTTCACACAATGTCTGAACTGAGGAAATCCTCAGAGACAATCAAGCCACATAAATAACATACCGTTCACCCGGATTGTATTACGGTGGAGTATGAATCAGCAAGATCCTATGCTCCTTGTGTCATCTCTAATAGTCTAAACAATAAACGCTACTGATTAGCATCCCGTATAACAATCATAACTCTACAGTACCCCGTACCGTTACTAATACCTCCCGGTTAATCCCCCGTTACTAACTGTCAACGTTTGTCGGGTTTCCGGTTTAACTCGAGATTTGGAAAAACGTTACATACATGCGTAGTCTCCTATTGCACATTAATATACTTGATGTTGAACTTTGTTATCGCATGTAGCTTAATGTATATTTGTACATCATATAGTTTGTTTCTATATTGCATGTATGATTCTTTATCATGTATCATGCATCTCACCTTAGTATTTATTTTCTAAGGTTTGTTTTTCCAAGTTTAATGGAGTATAATTCGTGTAACATTAAAACCATATTATAAGTTCCATTCAAAAATTTTAATATTTCGAACAGCCTACCTTTCTTAAGTATTTACAAAATCCACCACACATTTTACATAATGTTATATTTAGTTATATAACATGTATTTGACATTTATGTCATTAACAATTATAACCTATAGTTATATATTGTTTAAAATACCATACAGCATAAAACTCTCGGTATTAATTAATTCCCACCAAACTTCCATAATTTACAAATCAGCCCCAAATTATATTTCCTTGTTATACTTATAGTATATACCTTATTTATAATCTTTATTCCTTAATATAATTATAACCCATGGTATATTTTCTCAAAACAACGAACAGACCCCATAGTCTATTTAAATTTAATTTCCACCACTTAACTTCTTATACTCACCAAAAAACCCCATCTAATAACATATAGTTTCTAATATCACCAAAACTATATATTATACATATATCTTCATAAAACTCATAATAATTCCAAAAATTACCAACTATACCAAAAGGTTATAAATATCATTATTAACCTTATACTTTCTCTAAATCTCGGTTTCACCACATATGTTACCCATTTGTAACTATTTTATGAAAATTATATATACTCATATAATTATATAAATTCCAAATTAACCAAATCCACTTCTAAAAATTCCTAATAACCCAAGGTTTGTACTAAACTCCATTAATACCCCAAGTTTTCAGAAATCACATATCACCCCAAGGCTTATAAATCTTTTACAAATTAATAAGTATCTTTTTATAAGGTAGTATTTTAATTTATTAAATTCTCCAAAATTGGTCAAAGTCTCCTATATAGTCAACTTTGACTTCTAATACCAAATGGGAACCAAAATTTAGGTAATCACCAACAATACCCCATTTTCCTATTTTACAATTTTGACCCAAAACTTTATAAAATGTTATAATTTTTATTAAATTCATTCAAAAATCCTAAACTCCTCTAAATTAAGCCCACGACTTTATAATTTCCAGTAATTATGATTTGGCCCCAACTTAATTATATAAGCATAAATTTAACTAAATAAGCTTATAAACTTAAATTAAAATGGCCTAATGACATGGCCTTTTACAACCTTGAACTTGCAAAATAAATTACACATTAATGTCTCAAGATATAGTATAAACTCACGACCTCACCATGGTTTAAATATTTTTCCACATAATGTCATAATTTGACCATTATGTTAATTAAGTCACTTAAATGACTAGCTTAGTTTATCTTAGTCATTTTTTCCATTTTTAGGTCAAATAACCCACATTAATTTCTCCACTCTCGTCACAATTTATATATGTGCTTAAAAATCATAAAAATCATAAGTTTAAGGTGTTTATACCTTGATTATTCCTTGTATGAGCTTGGTCACTTGTAGGAAAATTCACCACTTCATTTAGACATGTTTAATACACCAAAACAAGATATGGTTATATCCAAGCTTGAGCTTAACCATAAGGAATAATTAATGTAAGATTTAAGGCAAAAATCACCTTAAAAATGCAAGAGGAGTTCAAGAGAGGTTCGGCCTATTTTAGACACACCACAAGGTGTTAGATTCATCATATTGACATAGGAAATAGCTAGATCACAACAAGCTGCCTTGTTATTAGGTTTTACCTTGGAAAAATGCCTTAAAAGGGGGTATTTCCTTTGGATCTCGGCCACCCTTGCTCCAAATGGTTAACAAACTGATTGAACATGTAAATATGAAGATTATGAGTGTTTAAACTCACAAAATCAGAAGAAAGAAACCGGATGAAGAGTGGAGATCCTTAAGGTATGTTTTTACCTTAAAATGTAGATTTGAACAACCTTGGTCCCTATACTTGGTTCAGCCGAGTTTAGCTCTTGTTCTAACCTTAGAACACTGAGAATAAGCCATAGGAATTGATGAGCCACGAAATCTAGGTGTAGGTAGTGAAGAGATGAAGAAAAAGAGCTAAAAATGACCTTAAAACACTTACCTTAAGTGCTTAGGAGTTAGATCTGCCTTCCATGCTCAAGAACAAGGCTTGAGAGCTTGTAGGAAGGGAAGGAGCTCGGTTGGGAAGGCTGGAGTCGGACAAGGAGGAAGGGAATGATTGGAAGAAGTTGAAATAATTGAAAAAGGTAAGTTTTTCAAAAGTAAATGGTGTTAGGTAGCTAATTGTCAATTAATGATGGGTGTGCTGTCTTTCTGTCTCCCCTCCTCTTGCCTGCCGACTGCCATGGTGTCAAATGGGTCAATTAATTGACCATTGACCAAACTTGGTCAATATTGACTCAAACGGGCCCCCTTGTGGGGTTTTATTAATATTTTAATATTAAATTGTAAAAATTTGTAAATTTCTGGAATTAAATTCCTAATATGATATAATGTGATATATTATCATATTTAAAGGTAATTATAACCTTTAATCCCATTAAAAATCAATTTAGAAGGCAATCTCACAAAAACGTGCTTTAAGGTGTTTTAGTGCACATTTTTGTGTCACAGGGTGTTCCTGAGCTTAGTTCTCCTTGAGAACGGTTTTGTTGTGTTCCTTACTTCATTATAATACTTAGGAATCCACTATGGATCCTATTTGAGGTCATACAATCTTTATGGTGCTTTAAGTAGGGGTGACCATTTGGATTGGATAATTTGGATTTATCCAAAATCCAAATTAACCAAAATTTATTTTTGGATTTTTAACCGAATTATAAAACCGAATTTAAAATTTTGGTTATTCGAATATCCGAATTATAATTCAGTTTGGATTTCGGTTTTAACCCTGTAAAATTCGGTTAACCGAATTATCCAAACTTTTTTTTAAAGAAAATCCCTAAATCTTTCGTTAATAGTTAATAATCTTTAAACATGACAAACAGAACATCAAAATTCATAACCCTATCTCGCATTGCTCCAATGCTTCAATTATATAATGTCATACTATCCTTTTTTCGTCAAATTAATTATATATAACTGGTTTCTTTGGAACATCGTTCGTCGCTGCTCACCCCTAGTTTGATGTAACTAGTTTAATGTTTGAGTGAGTTCTTTCTGTTTCTGTTGTGATGAATTGGCAGCTAGGGAATTCATAATTTTCTAGCAACTTATGGTTATTACTGCTGCTGATGATGAACATGAAACAAAAAAATGTGTTTGATTTTTTTTTTAAATTCGGTTAACTAAAATCCGATTTTAAAAATCGGTTTTCGGTTTTTTTTAAATTTCGGTTAATTGAAATCCGAACTAAAGCAAATTTTGGATTTCAGTTCGGTTTTCGGTTTTCAACTTAATAAAATTTCGGATTTTGGATAATTTGGATTTCGGTTAATTCGGTTTTGATCAAAATTTGGATAATTCGGTTTTTAACCGAATTAACCGAAATCCAATTTTTTTTTACAATTTGGATTTCAGTTAACCGAATTATCCAAATGCTCACCCCTAGCTTTAAGGCACATTTTTTGCTTTACCGATCCTAAGACGTGTTTTGCCTTGTTGAGATCTTTTAGATTGTTCCCCAATAGTAATTAGATGTTTATTAATCATCTTAGATCATTAATAGATCTTTTAATTAAGTTTTAAAGGTTAGGGGTATTTCACGTCCGGACCATAGGGTCGGATCGGTGGTCCAGACATGAAACAAAACAGGATTCTGGCCCGTCCGGACTTCCTTCCAGGTCAAATGGTCGAACAGGTCACTCGGACATGTATATACTTATGCTCCTTTGCTCCGAAACTTGCCTAATTCCCGTTAGATCGAGTCTTAAGTGATCAAAACACCAAAACAAGACAGTTTAAGGTATTTCTCCTCAATAAAGATAAGGACTTCATTTAAACACAAAACTCGGGAAAAGGGGAAGAAAACTTGGGGTAGAAAAACCAGGGGTTTAATCAGTTAAAAGTATATCAAATGTCTGTGCATCAAATTCCCCCACACCAGCCTTTTGCTTCTCCCCAAGCAAATCTCTTAAACACAAGCTCAAGCACAGAAAATGGAAACAACAAAAGAAGGAAAACGCAAAAGAAGATTCTACAAGTCTTTCAAATCAAGGGGTACTCAGCCTTTCAACTGTAATATCATAACACAATCCTATAAGTCATTCAAAAGCATAAGAAAGAGAACAAAAACCTTAAGAATTTAGCTTTTAACCTTGAGCCAATCGACCTGAGATTCATTCACATTCCTTTGAACAGCAAGGGACATGAAGTAAAACCATATTCCATTATACCTTTCAATGCCACGTACTCTTGATCCATTTGATAAAAGTTATTATTAACATTTCAGCTTAGATAATGCAAACATACTTCAATTGAAGTACATCGTTTTCCTCTTTCTTTAACCTCAGACTTTTCTCTCTACCCTTGTAGCGGTTTTGAGTCAACTATCCCAAATTCAGAGAACCTTAGGTAGCTAGGTGATAAATCACCCCACAGAACTTAATAACCGAGTGGATGAGGCCTGTTTAGGATCAGAATTTTTGCCTTTATGGATTAACGGAGTACCTTGCAATTCAAACCCATGCTCAAAGCTAAAAAACATCATTCAGGTGGTAAATACTCTCAAACTCATTAGCATAAGTGAGCAAAGACTTCAATAAAAACAATTATGCACCGCAAAACAGTTGAAATTTTTTGTTCCCCATGTTTTGTCAACTTTCAAGAACTTCCTCTATGGATCCCTTCCTGGTTACCACCACTTACAACACTTAAACAAATGCAAGAGAAACAAGCTTAAAAACCAGGTGTGATGGAGCGAATCCTCCCCCACACTTAAACTGGAGCAATGCCCTTATTGCTTAGACAAAAGTAATACAGAGAAGCATGCAATACAAAGGAACACTTCACGAAGTGCAAAACAAAAGGAAGTATTAAAAGAAAGTATATAAGCATAGCATAAAAAGAGTACTCCCTAGAGTTCACAGAGTGGCACCAGTAAGAGCTTCCCCACACTTGAGTTCAACTATGAGTGGAATGATAACAAAATTTCCTGAAAGAAGAACCTACATAGCCAGAAGAACTCAAGTGGAAACCACACGAAGACATAAGTAGAAAAAGAACAATAACTCAAACTGAAAATAAAAGTAAAACAAAATGAAAAAAGAAAAAGAAAATAACAAACAAAATATCGAATTTAGGGAAAATTCACGATATACCCCTGTTTTCTTTCGTAATTCACAATATACCCCTGTGATTTTTGTAATTCAACATTAAACATGCTTAAATGTTGTCCACAATTGATGAAACTTTACATGGACGATGCTAAAGTGTTATATTTTGGTCCAATATCAAATTTGAAGCTTTTTAAGCTCACATGTGACATGTGGGATCCAATGAATATGTGACTGTTCATTGGGTCCCACAGGCCACATGTGAGCTTAAAAAACTTCAAATTTGATATTGGACCAAAATATAACACTTTAGCATCGTCCATGTAAAGTTTCATCAATTTTGGACAACATTTAAGCATGTTTAAAGTTAAATTACTAAAATCACAGGGGTATATTGTGAATTACGAAAGAAAACAGGGGTATCTCGTGAATTTTCCCAAAAAAGAATATCAAACCAATGGGTTACCTTCCATCAAGCTGCCCAGATTTAAACCCCTGGCTGGACTGAGCACAAGAAAACTCAAGGAGGTGCGCTAAACAGCTAGCCAGCGCTTTCAACTTTCCCAATTTTGCACGAAGTCTCCATGATAAACACTTCTGCTTCTTCTTGGTCAAAGCATTAGCTGAGAAAACTGGCTTAGCAACAGAGCTATTGCTACCCTCTAAGAAAGAGACTGTCTGCAAAGGTGGGTGAGCATTATTAGACCCAAAGATACCTCTTCAACCGAGCACCATTGACTTTGAACACTTCACCAGATTTATTCTCAAGCTCGTAGGCCCCATAAGAAGTGACACCAACAATTTTGAAAGGACCTGCCCAGTGGGATTTCAGCTTCCCAAGAAAGAGTCACAACCTAGAATTAAAGAGCAACACCAAACCACCAACTTCAAAGTCTCTCCTCTAGATCATCTGATCATGAATCCTTTTGGTGCGCTCTTTATAAATCTTAGAGCTGTCATATGCACGTTCCCTCAATTCCTCATGCTCAGAAAGTTGAAATTTCATCTTTTCTTCAGCAACATGCAAGTCAAAATTCAGGGCCTTTTAGCGCCCAGTAATCCTTGTGCTTGAGCTCTACTAGAAGATGACAATCTTTGCCATAGACGAGCTTAAAAGGAGACATCCCAATGGGAGTCTTGAAAGTACTCCGATAGGCCCACAGAGCATCATCCAATTTATATGACCAATCCTTCCTGGAAGAATTAACAATTTTCTGTAGATTCCATTTCAACTTCTGGTTCATCACTTCTGCTTGGCCATTGGTTTGGGGATGATAAGACAAAGCTACCTTGTGTATCACCCCATACTTAGACAACAACGAATCAAAAATATGATTACAAAAGTGAGAACCACCATCACTGATGATCGCTCTAGGCACCCCAAATCTGGTGAAAATGTACTTCTTGAAAAATTTCACCACTGTCTTAGAATCAGCGGCGTGGCAAGGAATAGCTTCAACCCACTTGGAAACATAGTCAACAACAACCAGAATAAACTAGTTTCCATGGGAAGAAGGAAATGGGCCCACAAAGTCAATGCCCCAGACATCAAACAGTTCAACCTCAAGGATACCTTGCTGGGGCATCTCGTGCCTTCTAGAAATGTTCCTCATTCTCTGACAACTGTCACAGTGAGAGCAGAAACGGTGAACATCTTTGTGAAGAGTGGGCCAGTAGAATCCACACTCTAACACCTTAGCCGCTATCCTGGTAGGACCATGATGTCTACCTACCTCCAGAATGGCATGACTCAATGACTTTCTCAACTTTTTAATCTGGCAAGCATCACCGCATCAGACCATCAACACAAACCCTAAAGAGATAGGGATCCTCCCAAATATAGTGGCAAGTTTCATATAGAAACTTTTTCTTCTGGTTATAGCTTAAATCATGAGGGACCAGCCCAGATGTAAGATAGTTAGCTAGATTTGCAAACCATGGCTCATTCTCCTTTCCAATCACAAAAACTGTCTCATTAGGAAAGAATTCATTGATGGGCACCCCATCAGCAGGAACCTCCAACCTAGACAAATGATCTACAACTCCAATTTGTTTTCCTTCCTTATCAACAACTTCAAAATCACAATCTTGGAGAAGCAAGATCCATCTCAGAAGTCTAGACTTAGAATAATTTTTGTGGAAGAGGTATTTTAAAGCAGTATGATTAGTATGAATAATTACCTTACTCCCAAGAAAATAGGGCCTGAATTTGTCGAAAGCAAACATCAATGCAAGCAACTTCTTCTCTGTAGTAGTGTAGTTTTTCTGAGCATCAATGAGTTTTGCTTGCATAAGTGATCATGCGTAGAATTTTATCTTTTCTCAGACAAAGAGCAGCACCCACAGTAAAGTCACTGAAATTGTCATAATTTCAAAGGGAAGAGACCGGGCTGGAGGAACAACAATAGGGGCTAAGCATAGCTTGTCCTTAATAGTCTCAAAAGTTGTCATACACTTATCTGTGAATTGAAACTTGACATCTCTCTGCACGATCTAAAAAGGGATTTGCAATCTTAGATAAGTCTTGAATGAACCTCCTATATAGAACCCTGCATGACCAAAGAATGACCGGACATCCTTCACTGAAGTAGGAGGAGGAGGTAAATTTTCAATGACCTCAACTTTTACCCTGTCCAGTTGAATGCCTTCTTGTACAATAAAATGGCAGTTCTCCCAGTTCAGAACAAGATTGGTTTCCTCACAGCGGGCTAAAATCAAATCAAGTTGCTCAAGAGATACATCAAAACTTTGGCCATACATAAAAAAGTCATCCTTGAACACCTCAATGTTGCGCTCTATGAAATCATTAAAAATGGCCATCATACACCTCTGAAACGTAGCAGGTGCATTACAAAGTCTAAAAGGCATCCTTTGATAAGCAGACGTACCATAAGGACAGGTGAAAGTCATCTTATCCTGATCTTTTGGCGCAATGGGGATCTGAAAGTGGCCATTGTAGCCATCAAGGAAGCAGTAGAGCTCCTGACTAGCTAACCGCTCAAGCATCTGATCAATGAATGGGAGCAGAAAGTGGTCCTTCCTCGTGGCATTGTGGAGACACCCTCTGGCTATTTGGGATGGGGTAAATAATACCTGCATCAAGGAGCTTCAGAACCTCACCCATAACCATCTCCTTCAAATTGGGATTCAGTCTCCTCTGTGGCTGCCTCAAAACTATCTTCCATGTAGATTTTGTGAGTGCAAGAACCTGGATTGATCCCCTTTATATCAGCAACTGACCACCTCATCGCACCCTTATGTCTCCTTAGCACATTCTGAAGCCTACTCTCCTCGAAATAGACAAAGATGTAGAGATAATAACAAGGCAGGGTGCTACCCTCCGCCAAGAAAGCATACTTCAAATTAGAAGGAAGAGATTTAAGTTCAATGGAAGGGGGCTTCTCTACTGAAGGGACAAGCCTTTGAATAGGCCTGTCAAGCTTCTCCACAGGGGGAGTGAAAGGGCGAAAGAAGGAATGCCCCTGATTAAGCTGCTGAACACAGAAGCAACTTCCACATTCTCTCTGTCATCCTCAATTGATTGGCTCAATACTTGCTCTAAAACATCAGAGGACGCAAGCAAGGAAACAATAATATCAGCCCATATAAAATCATGGAACCCAAACCCAACCCGTTTAAATACAAATAATCTTGTTTTTCTACAGAATGATCAAACCTCCCTAAAAGCATGCACACACGACGGTCATTTATTTCAAATTATTGTGTGTCGTTATTCCAAATGTTAACATTATGTTAAATGGGTCAATAATCGTAACCCATATCCGTTATTTGTGCAGATGAAATGGTGTGAATGCTGGATTTGTGCGGCTGCAAGAATGAATGACATATTATTAAGGTTTTCAAACAAAGAGTGAATGATGGATATAGATGGTCCATAATATGCATTTGTTTTAAAAAAATTAAATGTGTGGGCATAAAGAAGTGATACGATTTTGTTTACTATTATACTAATAGTTATAGAATTAATACATATCAAAGTAACATCTTTCTATTAATCAATTTATTTATTTTTATTAAATTAAGTAAAAAGGATCGGGTTGAATTCATGTTAGAACTATTAACCCATACTCACCCATATATTTAATAGGTAACTCATACCCGACCCAACAATTAAATGATTTAATAGTCTTAGCCCATACCTGTTATTTACGGGTTGGGTTTGGATCGGATTTTTGGTAGGAAAAAGTTGCCACCCCTAAGTTGAGATTATTATACTGAAAGTAGGTGATATATTTCTACAACAAAAGTGTATATTCATTAAACAAATGTGAAGTTAGATAAAAAGTGTATAAAGAGGGTATAATTTTTAAGAGGAAAAATTCACAATATGCTAATAAAATGTTTCATAATTCACTATATACCCCTTTTTTGAACTTGTCCCTCATATACCACGAAAGTATCTTAAAATTCACAAAATGCCACAATTTGGTAACGGACGTTAAATGTACCCTGGAAAATGACCATATTGCCCCTGACAGTTTCATTTTCATTATTTTTTTAAATTGAAGGTTGTGGTTTTTATAATGACTATTTTATTGAATTCTTTTAAAAGTTCACAATATACCCCTGATTTTGCAAAAAGTTCACAAAAATACTCCTATATTTTTCAAATAAGTTCACAATATGCCCCTATTTTTATATAAAAAAAATCACAGTATGCCCTATTTTTTATAAAAAAGTTCACAATATATATGCCCATATTTTTCTTTTAAGCTATTGTAACAACTATTTTTTGTTCAAACGGAAAGCCTTACTACAACTGTAGAGCTTGTGATTTCTTTCAATGGTGGACACCGATGATGCACGATCGATACAACCCTCATCCTAAAATGAGACACACTTTCAAAGAAATCACAAGCCCATCAGTTGTAGTATGTCCTGCCAACTGAAGTGTTTTTGTGTGACACTTTGAACGCGTGTCTTACTTTAGGATGAGGATTGTATTGATCGTGCATCACCGGGCCCGCCATTGAAAGAAACCACAAGCCCAACATTTATAGTAAGGATTTCCGTTTGAACATAAAATAAATGTTACAACAGCTTAAACCGAAAATAGAGGCATATTGTGAACTTTTGTAAAAAAAAATAGGGGCATATTGTGATTTTTTTATAAAAATAGGGGCATGTTGTGAACTTTTTTGTAAAATGTGTTATTTTTTATGAACTTTTTGTAAAAACAGAGGTATATTGTGAACTTTTTTTAAAAAATAAAAAATAGTGATTATAAAAACACTAATTTGAAAAAAAAATTAAAAATGAAATTGTCAGGGGCAATATGGTCATTTTCCAGAGCACAGTTAACATCCATTACCAAATTGTGATATTTTGTAAATTTCAAAACATTTTTATGACATATAAGGGACAATTTTCAAAAAAGGGGTGTATCACGAATTATTAAACATTATAGGGGCATAGTATATATTTTCAGTTTTAAAATGAAAGAGTAGATTGGTTTGACAAAATGTGGATATTTGAGTAATTTGTTGCTATATGATTTTTTATTTGATAGTAAAATTTTATTAAATAACAAAATAGAGGTACCAATTATGAATAAGAAAACAAAAGTATTTTGTAATATTAAAAAAATCTAAATATATAGGTTTTCAAAGACACATCTGTAGAGTAGTGAAGACATGAGATTTTAATTTAACTTCATTTTAAGAGACAATATTTTCTGGTAAGATTTTATTGTTTCAATAACTATTTTATTTAAGGGTCAATAATATCTTGAGCACCATGCTCATAAACACAATATATATAAATTCACCGTTAAATACCCTTAGAATTATTTCATTGTACAATGGTTTAGTTATATAATCTTATCCCTAACTAGAAACTAGACCAGAAATTTTCACATAAAATATTGAGTGAGGATTGAAATTTTAATCCACAAACGCTTTTATGTGACGGGTTAAGGTTAGATTATAGAGAATTCAAGCCTTTTATGTCAAGTTGAACTTGAAAAAAGGCGAAAAATATAGCTTACTTTCATACCATTTCAAGTCGAGTTATTTTTCAGTTTTTTTTTGAGGAAAGAAAGCCAGAATCGAAACAAGAAACTACGGAGATAAATCGTCAGAACAGAGTTCCAGAATTTGAGTGGGGAAGTTGTCCCACCAAACTAAGGAACGTCCCGGAGGGGCCAGCCACGCACAAACATCTGCTGCCCTGTTAGCTGAGCGGCGAACGAAAGAGAAAGAGATCGCATCTGCACGGGAAGAAGCATCGTGGATCTCGGCCAATACTGGAGCAATCGCAGGCGAAGGGTCCTGGAGCTCAGCAATAAGGAGGACACAGGCCTTGGAGTCAGACTCCACTTCTAAACAACCAAACTCAGCCGAAAGCGCGGTTTGTAGTCCAAAGACAACTGCCTCTGCCTCCGCAACAACCACAGGGATGATGGCTTGAATAAGAAGATACATTTATTTAACAAAAATTAGATTAATTATCACGTTGTTTACATATATACTATAACCTAATTCGACTTCAAGTCCAATTAACCTGGTTGGATTAAACCGTATGGAACGTCCTAGCTATGGATGGTTCAGTGCATCAGATCATTTGCATTGTACCCACTCAAAACATGAAACTCAAAAGAAAATAAAAGTTTGTTTATATGTTGTAAGTCTTTTATTTTTTCTTTGAATCTTGTATTTTTGTTGTATCTTTTTTTCCCTCACCTAATAGTGTTTAGTAACTTTAGTTTCATAAACTTTGTTTCCTACTGTACTTCCTTCTTTTTTTACCTTTATAAACGAATAAGGACAATAATTTACTACTTGTTAACATGAATTTGATGTTCGAGTTTATTGTTTTAGTAATTTGGATCAAGACTAGTACTCTCGTCCATTGAATGCAAGTCATTCTAGTTTTTTTTTTATCAATTTAAGAATAAATTTCTTAAATTACTCCTAATTTAAATACGACACTTAAATTTATAAATAATAATGTTCTATTAAAAATATAGTTTTCAAATAAATATTTTATAAATCTGTTAACAATCTATTTTAGTATTAAACTAATATTTCAGCCCTAATTAAAGATGAGATCCAAATTTTAAACAAATTTTCATTTTCATATTTTTTCCTCCACATAATTAAATTATTATTTCAACAATTTTATTTTAGATATTTTAAGTTGAACATCCTCGTTGTGATACAAAAGTCTAAGACATGAGCACAACTTCTTTTAAAACCAAGACATATTGAAAAAATGAAAATATCATAAAATATTAAAATAAGTAAATGTTTCATTTTTTAAAATTTATTCAGTATCATAAAAAGAATATTGTGTTCTAAATAAAAAAATTTAATCAATTTTTATACCAATTAAGTACCATAATTTATATCAAATAAGTTCCATAATTGTTACCATACATTTTTTAATTATTATTTTCTATCAATTTAAATTATTTCTTCAAAATAAATTATTATATTTAAAAATTTTAATTTTTTAAATTTATCAAAAAAATAAAAAATATAAAAAAAAGTTAATTTGAAGAAATAATCCAAATTGATAGAAAATAATAATTAAAACATATATGATAAAAATTATGGTACTTATTTGGTATAAATTTTTAGTAGAAATTTAGTTTAAATTATTTGGTTAGAACATTATGGTACTGAATAAATTTTTAAAAAAAAATATATTATTAAATATTTTATGATATTTTCATTTTTTTAATTTTTATAATTTTTAAATTTTTTAAACTTTTATAAATTTTTAAATTTTTAAATTTAATATTTTTTTATATTTTTATTGTATTTTGATATTTTTATGAATTTTTTAACACTTGAGGCATGTTGTGAATTTTAAAAGTATTTTGTTCACTAGTTGAAGTACTTTTGTCTTTTTTCTATCCACTCAATTACTATAATGGTATTTCATAGAATTTTATGAAAATATAATGACATTTTGTGACTTTCTTTTTTTAATGACATTTCATGAATTAACCGAAAATATAGTGACATTCATGAAATGTCACATCTTTTTTTATTCAAAGTATATGGGTATTAATATTCTAGTTAAATTTAGATTATAGTAATATTCTTTTAACGTTATAAAGATTTTGGAATTAGTTAGAAAATAAAAAATATATAGAATATGTCTTAAGATTTTATAATCAATTTGAAAATCTTCAACAAACTAGTAATATGAGGTATAATAGGAAAAATATAGAAAAAAACTAAATAGACTTGCAGTTTGAATTAGACTAGAATTACTTACATTTGAATTGGAAAGATTATTGTTTACTATTCCAAACAATATCATTAAACTTTATTTCGAGGTATAAATCATACTAGCATTATATAAAGTTATTATTAATATCTATATGTGCAACACCTCTATTTTACATATACCTCTAATTTAAAATTCTAAGTCCTCCACTATATGCAATGATGTATATTCTACCTAATTTTCCTTTATTTTTTAACCTGCAACAGTTTTTTTTAACCAGTTTAATTATGAAGTCCGTCAAATGATAGTTGCCATTACTTTTAACTTTTCTTTTAACAACAATTGAACTATATATATACATGAGACTAATTCTCCATTTAATTACTCATGGAAAAGCCGTCCACAATCGCTCAGTAGTAATTCCAATCCCGCTTGGGTATTCTTCATTTATCTTTGCAGCACCAAAGGAAGGCGAGATAATAGTATGTTCTGTATTTGGCCCATAGCAAATCAGCAAGTTCCCCCTAAGACATGAGCACAACTTTTTTTTAAACCAAGACATGAGCACAACTTCGCTTTGCATTTCAAGTACCGATACAAAAGCCTAAACCAAGCGAGCTAGGTAAGTACGTACTTTGTGAGGGTAACTCAGAATTAGGTAGTTTCGTGAGGTAACTCGTACAGAATACCAGACCCGCCGAAACTGAGTTTACATAATAAGCCTAATGATTGGTGCACTTTACTGGAAGGCAAAATTGCATTTCTTTACCAGTAGGAGTTGGTTAAAAAGAAGGTACATATCACTTACAAACGACACCATCATTCATAACAGCCATCATAATCATTTTATGCTGCCTTTTGGAATAGATGAAGTGCAAGGTCCCGCCGATGTCATAAACGGAATTCCCTTGAATGTCGCAACGCCCTTGTCGTCAGTATATAGGTGCTGCAGGCAAGGAAGAAATCAAGGAAAAAAAATTCACCAATAAAATTCTCACGTTCGTAGCTATTTCAAGGGTTGGAAGAGACGTCAGTATACTAAGGACAACATCAATAAAAAAGATGGCAAGCTCACAGGTGTAATTTTATCCAATTGCTTCTTCTTGGGGTTTAACACATCCTCAGGCTTCCCATCATGCCTACAGCCACAACAAATAGTTCAAGACCAAGCTAAAGGTAACAACCACCAGAGAGAGGTGACAGGAGCCAAGGGCTCAAGGTGACTATCAAATGTGTTTGTATGCATGTCTAAGTTTTCAAAATGCTTCAGCATGGAGAACCCCTCAGGCGGCAGAAAAAAACAAAATCATTTGGGTCAATTTGCGTGCCAATCATTTTAAAATACTTACCCAGAGATTGAAATTCGCTCTCCAGGTTTTGCTCCTTCTGGGGGCAGCAAGGGCTCTACTTTGGTATGGTCCTCATTAGAGGCACAGAGAACCTGAATCAGAGGATGTAGAGAGATAAGTTGATTATCATCTCTTAGAAACCATAAGGCTAGAGTAGAAACAACATGGTATAATAAAGAGTAAATTACTCAGAACCCCCTTCAGGTATGGGCATAATACAGTTAACCCCCTTGTGTTTATCATAATTATTGGTAACCACCCTGAGGTTACAGTATCTCTGACTATGAGCCCCAAACTATAATTTTTTTATCAAAACGTTAACTATATGTTGACCCATTAGCTTAATCACATTATTAATGACATGTTGGACAAAAAACACTGCTTAATCATCATTCTTATTGTCTAAACAATGTCAACCCTACCTCGAAAATGCATCCAAATTGGGATGAGGGAGACTTAAACGATGTTGATTAAGTAGTTTTGTTGTCGAGGCTAGCATTAATAATGTGATTAAGCTGATGGGTCAACATATAGTTAACGTTTTGATAAAAAAAATTATAGTTCGGGGTTCATAGTCAGAGATACTGTAACCTCAGGGTGGTTACTAATAATTATGATAAACACAAGGGGGTTAACTGTTATACCCATACCTGAAGGGGGTTCCGAGTAATTTACTCTATAATAAAACAAAGGGGAAGGGGAGCTTATTTGAAAGCATATAAGCATGACCATATCTGAGAGACAGTGAGAGAGAACAGAAAGCTGACCAGCCCTTCAGACACCACATCTCGTAACTTTCCAGGTTTGACATTTGTGATCAGTACCACGAGTCGATTCTGCGGATTATTACCCATTCAACTTTTAGTCTGTGGAAGAGGTCAACTGAAAAGTATAAACGAAATAAAAAAGTGGCTTCCTACCACCAGCTCATCTGGATTGCAATACTTTGCCAAACCACTGACCACTTGTCTCAGTTTACCTTCTCCCACATCGATTTCCTCAACTAATAAACTAAAACCAAATCAATTGTAAGGAAAATCTTGTTTACATGCATTTTTAACAGAATATCAAATGGACTTCTTTTTCATGTTACTTGAATAGAGGGCTAACCTATCAGCTGAAGGATGTTTGGATGCTTTGTGAATGAGGCCAACTTGCATATTAAGCAGACTCACAGGAACTTCAGCATCTTTTGCTGTCGCTGCCTTTTCAGGTGCCTTCTTCTCGTCAGCAACTTTCTTATCACCCTTGGCCTTTTGCTGAATAGTCTATCAAAGTAATTAAAGATCTAGTATAAATAAATAGTGGAAGAGCATGATAAAACGTTTAATAGTCTAAAAATAATGTGATTCTAAAGCCACCAGAGTTCCAGGGCAACAGAAGCTTACAGTCATGAAGTTGAAGCTACATTTACAAGCTAAAAAGAACTCAAATAAAACAGATTTTCAAAGCAAGATTTGTCAGCCAATACAAAAAGCAAGGACAACAAGGATTCCTTTTTCTTAGTGACTAGGCACTGTTAATGTCCAAGTGGGGTATACTGAAAGAAAAGAGTTTGATTCTCTATACCATCATTTTCATCCTAATACAGATGTTCTACAACGTGTAGAATCATATTAACTCAGTCGAATACACCTACAGCATTATTTATTTCTATGATCCTAAGATCCACAATTTCTATCATATAAATACCAGAAAAGGACACACTACCAGACTATACATGGAAAGGGTAAGAAGAAATTCTTGATGGATTCATCCTTCAACACCTGTGGCAAAATACATGCCAATAGCACCAAGCAGAATCCAAAATCTGAAGGGAGAAGGGAGGAGAAGATACCGAATCACCCCCTTTCTTCGAATTGCTGTCAGGAACATCAGAGGTCTTTGGTCCCTTAGAAGCATTGTTTCCCTCGCTATCAGCTTTTGTAGCTTTTGCTTCTTTCCCAGGGTTGGCTTCCACCTTAGCTGGCACCTTTTTCACCTGCCCACGAATACAAGGACTTCTTTCATAATGACCAATCGATAATAATATTCAGCTAGTCTTTTTCTATCATACAACTCCAATTGAAGTGCACTTACTGGAGGTTCAAGTTGAGCCTTTTCTATAGAAAGTCTCTCAAAAAGATCCGCAAGGTCTTCTTTACTCTGCGTGAGTAATCAAACACTAAAGGTTGATCAAATAATCAACTCCAAAACGAAGATACAGTACCTAGTAGGTAAGACAATCTTTCGCAGCAAGGCAAAAGAAGGAGCTAATCACTCTCACAAAGGACAACACGTTCATGAGGGCTGTGATATCTTAGAAGCACCAATACCAGAGCCAAGGAAATCATATTTAGCTTCAAAGAATACTTGTAATTCAGATCTTACCTGAACATAGTCCATCCATCTCAACACATGTGACAGCTTCTGCCTCTCTACTTTTGGAAGACCGATCTGTTAAATGCAAAAAAACCCAGATCAAACCTCACCATCTCCAACTGGTTACTAATTCCTTACATCTATGCTGAGAGTACTACAGTTCCTAGTGACAACAACACTTGCAATATAGTTTTTCATCATTCCTATCTGACTAGCTTTCATAGGACCAAGGGATGGGCAAGTGTTGTTGTACTCTTAGAATTTCACCTGAACAGCAGAACTATTACACAGCAAAATGATATTATGAAACACTCATATAAATATCTTCCTTCCCTAATTTACTGCTAATTGTAGTTTATAGTAGTGAATCCCAAAAACAGAAAATACTAAAAGATTAGTGCTCTTCATTCTAGAAAACAGTATAAAGTAAAGTTGAGATAGAATCCAAAGAAAGAATAGCACCAAATTACAGCAAACCAAAGAGAACATGGTCCAAATAAAAAAAAAAAGCAACATCGAAAAATGTAGAAAAGAATCCCTACCACAGACTGATGAATAGCTGAGAATACAATTGTGTCGACTTCTGATAGTTTGAGACCACCTCCAAGAAGAACGGATTTAGTAACCAACTCATTGTTCAAAGAGGTCAAAGCCCCATCAGGG
The DNA here is from genome assembly GCA_023374045.1 of Limonium bicolor. NCBI lineage: Eukaryota > Viridiplantae > Streptophyta > Magnoliopsida > Caryophyllales > Plumbaginaceae > Limonium > Limonium bicolor. The sequence goes on along the minus strand of CM041777.1, from coordinate 360,078,300 downwards.
GACCCCGAGTCCGCCGCAAAATCATTGGCAAATGATATCCACTTCAGTGCCTAAAACATAGACTGCTTATTTCAGGGATCAACATACCAGCACATGCTTCCAAAATAAGATAACATAGAAGAATCCAGTTGAGCCCTGTGGTAGTACAAGCGAGACAGCAGTAACTATATCTTTTTACATTGCGTATAAGAAAAATGCATATTATCAGCGCTTACTCCTAGCGATCCCAAGAACATCAAGTCCTTACCCCAGAGCACATACTGAGGGTGCAGATATACTGAATTGAGGATCTGTCTCAGCAGAAATGGATAGAGTATCACCTCAATTAACAATCATCACTCACTATGCCATTAACATTGGCCATGTATCCAGTAACTTAGCATCCGGTTCACGATAGATTTGCTAGCAAAAATAAACATAAACTGGAGAGTGTCATCTCTTTTAAAGTATCAATGTCTACAAACATATTTTCCTAGCTCAGCAATAGCTCAGTTCACCAGCTTAGAACAATCAGGCATTATCTAGAGTGAGACCATGAACTTCTCCTCGCGCAAAGCAAAATTGTAATCCAAAGAAAAGGTGAAATCGTGACTTTAACGGTGGAAAGACTAGCTTTAATATTAATACAGCTTAATTACCACTGCTGATCTCACCTCATCATTGCCAAGGAGCGGTGCTCCAGCTTGTGATGCCTGTAAAATGGAAGTGCACATGCTCTTCAAATCGCATTTCTCGACTTCGCCGGAGAAGCTCTTCTGCATTCAAATAAGAAACACAAATTGAAAGTCAATCGAAAATCAATACTCAACCCCGTATCCTCTGGACAATCTCATCATCGAGTTCTCGCATTCAGATGTGCGGAAGGAAGACGACAGTGGAACGTCAACTAATCAATCAATTGGGAGACGGGAAACAGTAAAAAAAGAAAGAAAGTAATCAATTTGCTCACAGGAACAAGCGAAAGGCGTTTGCATAGAGAAAGAATGACTGCTTGGTCGCTGCCCCGCGCCATGAGTTACGTACGTACGTCTGTGCCCCGCTTCACTCCGCTCGGCTCCAATCTTAGGACTGAAACTAGTTGTTCTAGCTAAGATTCTGGGAACCAGTCTCGGGTGGCAAGTGAGAGAAGGTATGAGAAGAGAACCCCTTTGATTTTACTAGTTCTTTCTTGTTGTGGGTTTACCTTACCCTCTTCTCAATAGGGTTTATGCTTACAATTTAACAAGCAGCTGTTTGGGCTTCGACATTTAGATACCCAGGCGAATATCATTCAGAGTATACTGTTTGCGCCCACACATTTTTTATTGAGCCCATTAGTACGAATGGGCTACGCTACACGATTTCATTCAGCCTAACAGAAACGAATGGGCAGCTGCTTGAAACTGGGTATTAAACGCAAGCTATAAAATTCCATTTTCAATGTTCATATGACTCCCGTGCCCTGCTGTGGTACTTACCAGCCTGCCAACCTGCACATAAATACGAAGAATCGCAGTGGTGATATTCTCTGCGCCGCAAGACAACATTTACTAACTAACTATTGCTTAATTATTGCCTCTGTTTGTTATCAAACTGACTTATCTGTTGCTCAGGAAATAAGAAGAGCGGAATAAATACAAAGCTACTTCTTTCTTTTTCTTTTTTTTCTCTGCGCATAATGTAAACAAAGTAAAGGCCGAGGTGTGCAGTTGGTAAAGGTGAAAGAAGAATAAGGAAAGGGTGTCATCGAGTTAAAAGGAACAGCTGTTGTTGGATGTCTTGAGCCGTGGACTCATGTGTTCATCCGGAAAAGTGGAGTAAATGAGAGTACTGCTGGATAGGTGCTGTGCTGTCATGTCAACTTCATCTTTGGCGTATTCTCTTCATGCATTTGGTTAGAAGTAGACCGAAAATTATGTTGATAATAATCATCTTCTTAATACATTGTCATTTTTAAAAATGTTTTGGTCTTTCTAACCTCTTATTTTCCACATTCACATCTTTGATTTTCTCACACCCATAATTCTCATATTCCTCATAAGTCATAAAAAGTAACGATAAAATAGTCTAGAACTTATCTCCTTAATTTGTGTACATTATACTAAAAAAAAGGAATAATTACTTTTTTTTTTCACGAACGATGAAAAATTATAAGTAATACTAATGCAGATTGATATCTAAAACAACACATTTCTGAGCGATGCTGGACTTTTTAGAAACTTAACTTTGGAACTATGAATAACATTTTTCTTCAGATAAACAATAAATAATTATATAATATAGACACTAGTTACAAACATAAGTAATTGATAACACTACTTATCTTATCATCTCCTCCTCTAGAAACCGCTATATTTCCGATATCCTCACAAACTAGAATTTGTGAATTTGGGAGGCCGAGCTAAAATGATATACCGACCCACAAATGTTTAGCGTTCGTTTTGATGATTAAGAAAGGTAATCAGAATGATTATGTTTCCTATTATTTGTTTAGTTTTTCTTACTTTTGGAAAGGTAACAAAGAATGAGATTACCACAAATCTCTTTAATTTGATTCTTCATCTGCTTTAGAAATGTTGATTCCTTTTTTTTGGTATATTTTGACTGGTGACATATGGACATTAAACTATGACTAATAATCATTGACGAGTGACTGATGACTAACAATGGTTGAGTACTGACCAACAGTCATTAATCGGTTATTCATTTTGATTCCTCTACACAAACAAACAACTAGGAAAATTAAAAAGATTTCTTTTTCATTCTCTTTTCTAATTCTATTCCGTTTTTTTTTCACCCAAAACAAACACTCCTTAAGGGTATTAGAGCATCCACAGCAAGGGTTGATTCCACCCATTCCTTACTAAGAAACCAATATAAGCTCTTACAATAGAGTGGAATCCCCCACTTTTCTCTCTCCAAGTTCCTTAGCTAAGGAATGTGTAAAGTGTGTTCTTATTGGTTGTTTTATTATTTTATGTGTTATAATAAGAAAAAAGTAAGAGAGAGGTAGATAAAGTAGTGTATGGTATTGTATAAATAAGGAAGTGAGAGAATGTTAAGAACTTTGTTATTGTAGTGTGAATAGATTGATAGAGTTTCTTATAGAATAAAATAATATATAATAATGATGTGGCATCTAGGGAAATGTTAAGAGATTACTTATTGTTGTGGATGCCCTTAGGGCATGAGAGTGATGTAATTCCAAGTATAAAAGAAATGGAAAATATAAATAAAGGGGAGTCGAAGAATAAGAGTTTCTTAACTAAGAAATGTTCTTGAAAACCCATACAAATAAGAGAGAGAATGTGAGAGAGCATAATAAAAAAATTTTTGCTAGTAGGCTGAATTCACTTTCCTTATTAAGGATTCCTTAAGAGAAAGTGAGTAAACTTTTATGTTTGCATTGGCAATAGTTCTATTAATTCAAGTCCCGGTATGATGGTGAATTATGAACAAAAATAGCACTTAGATTATTGAAAAAGGCCAAATTCTTAGCTACATGTGGATGTAGCTATCTTGGCTACATCCAAGGAGATTTTAGTCAAATTAAAATAAAAAATATCTTTTATACTAGGGTAATTTTGTAATTAATAAAATATAGTGGGATAAAATTGAAAATGGAAACAAACAAGTGAGTATGGCGCGTATGCTGTCGACTTCGTTTTTTATTTTTTTTTCTTAAATTTTCTTAATTTTTATTAAAATAACAATAATTTAAATTGTTGTAACTTTTAATATATAAGTCTAAAATGAAAAAAAATTATATCATTGCTCATCTAAATTCAAGCTCTTCAAAACAAGACCAGTCATGGATATGTTTTGACAACTTTAAAAAAATTACTTTTACATGTATACCATGATATTTTAATGTGAAGATGTATGTACTTGTTTTAATGTGAGAATGTACATGTTTTAATGTGACGATGTACATGTTCAAATGTGAGAATGTACATATTTTTTGATGAACATCTGTACATGTTTGTATGGCCATCTGTACATATTTGTATGACTGCCTGTACAAGTGTTATTTCTTATATGTACAGGTTTTAATCTAAGAATATACATATTTAGTTATTCGTACAGATTTATGTGACCTTCTGTATGTTTTTAATGTACATCTTTTTATGTGAGGATGTACATGTTTTAGTGAACATTTGTATAGGTTTGTATGATCATCTGTACAAGTTTTCTTTTACATTCTATGCACTATATATGTAAAAATATATATTTTTTAAAGTTGTCAAAATATATTCATGACTGATTTTGTTTTGAAGAGTTTTAATTTAGGTGAACAATGATATAACTTTTTTTCATTTTGGACTTATATATCAAAAGTTATAATAATTAAAAATTTTTGTGATAAAAAAGGAAAAACAAATTTTTTAAAAAATATTGATGTTTCGACGGCGCCTTAAAAAAAAAAAAACGAACGAGGCGCAGGTATGTAGCCAGAGTTGGCTACAGTGACCTGCAGCCAAGAGAGTCCGTTGAAAAAGTGTTAGTTGAAGTGACTTGAATATTGATGTCAAATGCCGAGGATTGAAGTATCTCTTCTTTATTAAGTGAAATGAGAACTAATTAATTCATTCATATTAATTTATTGATACTTAAGATGTAATGTGGATATAAAAGGACATTATTGAGTTTTTTCATATTAATTTATTGATACTTTAGTTGTAATGTGGATATAAAAGGACATTATTGAGTTTTTTTGGAAATGACTTGTATATGTAACATATTTGGTTAGTTTTATCGTCTCGCAAGATATCTAGTATTGTGAGATTTTGATGCTAAATTTGAGAGTTACATATTTGTGTATGTAAGAAAAAAAATTATAGTACACTAAATTGTGTGATATAGTACATCTTTGTAATCTCATAATATTATTTATAATAGAAGTTTGGATTATGTTACCTTTTTCCTCATAATTTTTTTTTTGTCTTCTTAATTTTCATTTTATCTTTAGACATGTTCGATTCCGTGAATTCGTTACAAAAAGGAATTAATAAGTTTGCAACCCAATTTGTTCGCCTTTGTATAGAACTATAACCGGAATCAGAACTACAACTGGAACTGGAACCGGAACATGAATATGCTTTTCTCTGGTGACCGACCAATGGAGACAAAGGGCGTGAGGTGCCTCTTTGTTCTTATTAACCGAGGCAACCACTTGTCTCACCCTCTGAGTCTCACTGGATGAAAGGAGGCAAGTTTTGTATGGTTGATCTTATACATATTGCCCAACGACAAATCTGTTTCAAAATCGACCGAATTCATCTCTATTAAACATTATAATATTGAAACAAAGGGTAAATTATTGTTCTATTTATCATTTTGTCTGTCTTTTGATTTTTTTCCCTGGTTTATATTGTTTTATTACTAGTTTTTTTAATACATTGTTCTATTACTACTATCCGTGACTATATTATAGTATTGCGTATTTATTTATACGCGTACAAGTATTAATAATTTTGATTAGCAGTAGCCAGTAGTTGTTCTTTGCCTGGTTTATAAGAAAAGGTCAAACAAATACAAACGGGGATAACAAGAAGATTCTTTTTCCAAAACGGAAAATGACAACGCTACATGCAAACGGATCCCGGTAGGCAGTGCACTGGTCTGTCACTTCAATCTCGGTTTCCTTCAGGCTAAAAGTCAAACTTGGAAGAGAGACAAAATGATCCGTAATAGTAGTCAGCACTCAGCGGTAGTAGTTGGCCACGCTCGTGAATGGTGAATACTGAATTGTAAATGGGTTACAGCTTCATGCGCAATTCTGTTTTAAGCAATCCACACTTCTCGCCGAATAGCACTATCGTCTTTTTCCCTTTTCAGTGTACGCCCTCTTCATCGCCGTGCTGTCAGCTTTACTTGAATTACATTCTTCTCCCTCTATTACCTTTTATTTGTTTGACCTTTATACCCCGTCATTACAAACTGGCAAAGATTCCATATATGCAGGAGATTGTATAATGCCAGTGTGCAATGGATCGTCATTTTCCATGATGTATAAAGGGGAAGATAGCCCACGCAGTCACTCATTGTGCAGTTGAATATTCAGGTTGCTAAAAGCTTGCCAAGATGTATTGCTACAAGATCAAGAGGGCGTTCGATCTCCGCTGCCAAACGCAGCTATTGCTGCGAAAATATAAAACTCACCGTAGTTAATATTAGTGGGTGACATGTGTATAGAGTTCTGATTTTATTCAATCAAAAATGGACAAGTGTCCCTTTTTTTTGTCATAAAGCGACTTTATCCTCAAACCTGGCCAACGAACGGGCCATGCTTGGTCAAAAGCGAGACCTATGATCTTTGATGTATTCACAAGAACGTTGGTGAACAAAACAAATTTGTGTGTTGGATACCAAAAAATAAAGACGTATTCTAGGTTAATTCAAGCAATCATATATACTCTCCCTGGTTGTATCAAACTCCAGTTGTATAGGGACAAAAAGTGTTTATGTAGCCTGATAATGCTAACAACTCTTAGCTACATCATTGTGTAACTAGTTTTCAGTATATTCTTTTAAAATAGAAATATACATAAAAATTATACTTTCAATATATAGTTCATTGTATAATTTTTTCATATACAATATACATATTTGAATTGTTGGATGTACAATAAATGTAACTATCTCCAAGACGCTGGCAAAAAATTACATAATACTAATTGATATTTTACTTGTTTTATATATTTTTAACCCAACTTTTCATTTTTAATATGTTACTACATGAAATAGTAGTTAGTTCTTTATTAATTATGAAGTCAAATTCATCTTATATATCAATTCATATTTTCTATTCATATATTGAATATCAATTATTTATTTTCTCTCAGGTATTTATTTATATTATTTTTGTCAAACATCGAAATAATGTAATTAGGTTCCGTTTTAACCAGAAAAAAAAATACGGACACACCTGACCTGAGCAAAGAGAAAAAAATAATATACTTTTTTTTATCGGAGTAAGAGTTTGCTTACTAATCTTCAAATCCAAACACATATATGGAAGCTCTCTCACACCCATCATCTCATACCGATCAACAAACATATATAAATGAGGAACGAAGAAACGTCTCTGTTTTCTCATCTCTATCACTATGGACATATCACCGACAACAGCACCCTCTTCAAAACGGAAATCAAGTGCACCCAACCCAAGCTTCTGCGGCTATACCTACCTATCAGAGACATTTATGGCACTGCCCTGTCCACCACCTTATTTATGATTCGTCCATAAACTTTCCCTCTTTTTTCTCAGGTCCTCACATGTTTTCTTGTGTACCTAGCTTCCACCATGCCTCTTATTCTTTCTACTCTCTGTTCCGAGAGATGGGGTGAGTTTATGGAGTCTATCACAGATACCAAACATGCCTCGTTAAGAGAGAGGATACAGTACCACAGAGCACAGAGCAAAAAGAAGAAACAACAATCTATATAGTATACATCACTGAAGGTATCCTTTTGTTTCGAAGAAACCTAGCTAGGATCCATACATATACAACGCCATGCCACTAGGCTAAAGACGATGAAGATAATTCTTACTACGGTTATGTATTGGCGGAGTATAAGTATAACCCAAATAATAATAATGACTTCGTAAAAAAAATTACTATGTTTTTTGTTCCAATACCAGGGCTAACTTCTATTGTTTTCTTTTTTAAATCAAACCATTCTTCATAAAACATGCATTATAACCCTAGATAACATATATATAGAAATAACGTCATACAACTTCTAACAGCCAGAACATAGGCAAGACTACTATAAGCAACTGAACCAACATACGTTGTTGTAGTATAGCGGGACTAAGTCCCAATCGTCGAACACTCTAGAAGAGAATTTGTTTCTTCCAAATACTGTCACTGGTGGAACGGAACCCTTTAATTACGGTAGTTTAATTACGGCTTTATCACAAACCGTGATTAATAGGAAGACCGGAATTAATTAACGACGTTTATTGACTTAACCGTAAGCAATAATCGATCGGAGGTAGGCGTGCCTTTTTTAGAACAAACTTTAGATGACGGTTATTAGTAAAACCGTAATGTAAAGTCCCGTGTTGACGCGCGCTTTACGGTCAACGGACTTTAGATTACGGTTTTACTAATAACCGTCATCTAAAGTCCCCGCTCACTGATGTTCAACGACGTCGTCTTGACCTGACGCCAAATATTTCCCGCATTATTTGATTTTTTCGATGCCGCGCGTAATCTAAATTACAGTGAACGACGTCGTCTTACCAGCTTATTGTACATTAAAAAGAACTTTATACTAATGTGTTACATATGTTTGATCGAATAAGACTCATGGCATAATGGCCGTGGGTACATGAGTCAACACCATCGATCTTGAGTTCGAAACCCAGCATAGGCCAAAATATTTTTGCGCTTTTTTTTTATTTCGTTAGACTTTAGATTACGGTTATTTAGGAACCGTCATTTAAAGTGTGACTTTACATTACGGTTTTCTTGTAAACCGTAATCTAAAGTCCTTTTAACTAGAACATTTGCCCGTTTACTCTGCACACTTACAGTAACTCTTCTTCTCTCTCGCGCTATCTTTTGTACTGAAATCGCCTCCTCTCTCCCGTCTCCTTGCTAACGGCCATCGCCGCCGTCGCTCCCACCACCTTTGTCACTCCCATTGCCGCCGGTCACCACCCATTTACCACTGGTCTCACCGTCGACGTCTCTATCGCGTACTGGGTATGCGATCGATCGATTGTCGTTTTTTTCTAACTGTGTTCATATACATGCAGTTTGATTGCAAGTTCTAACCTCGTTTCTATCGAATCCTGAGAGTGTAATGGCAAATGTTCTAACCTTGTTCATATATTTGTGCCCAGATTCACAGTTAATTGCAATCTAGTTCGTGGGCTGATTTGTGCACTACTTGCCCACTTCGTTGCTTAGTAACGGTAATTTTGCAAACCAAACTGTAAACTGTTGTGTTTATTTATTCTTAGCATTTAGTATTACAATTAATACATAATAGTGTAGTTTTAAAAATGCTACTACTTAAAACTGCCACAGGAAAGAAAGTAAGTTCAAGTATATTACCAATTCCTGAAAATAGCTCATTTTCAACTGCTCAATCTGCTATGCCAGATGCTCACTGTTTGATTCACAAGCTGTGACAGGAATCAAAAATGCTATTGTTATAACCACCAGAAAGAATAAGATGAGTTTGGGTATTTTAATGGTTCTAGAATGACTAGTTTCAGTCTTCAATCTGAAGTACTGCAGAGAAGGTCATAAACTTCATTTGCAGTAGAAGAAGATAAGTTTATGTATGTTACCAGTTCTAGATGGTGCATGCGAATTTGACTTTGATAAAACTAATTTGGAGACGTTAGAAATATAGGGGAGATGCTGTCGAATTTTTTCCGCGGTTTAGCTAGCATTTAACTTTGATTTTTTGATGAATTCTAATGTTGTCGTTTTTCATTTATGCATCAGGACTACGACTTTATTTTGGCTTCCGACCTCAACCGTCTTAGCATCGGCTAATCGTCTACCAGAGGTAAGATTATATATATATATACATATAATATTTGACAAACTACCAAACATAGTTATCCGCCCAAAATATACCTAATAGAGGTATATCTTCGACAGTCCCTGTCGGGACTGTCCATGATTGTTAAATCTCACACCTAGGGTGTGAATGTGTTTTTAATATGTACTTTATTGATTATTTCGGCAGTATCTCTTTATTGTTCTTCAAATGCATATATTATTGATTAATATCATAATATCGTGCATTTGAAGAACTGTAGGGATATGCTACCGAAATTTTCAATAAATTACATATTAAAAACACGTTCACCGGTGGGATTTAATACTCATGGATGGATTTAGGTTGATAAGATACAAAAGTGTAAAGACTCTGCCACGGGTGACGGTATGAAATGGCTGCCTTCATATAAATAGTTAGAAGGAGATGGAACGTTCGTGGATTTACAGCGGAAATTTGGACGACAAGTTTTTAGAAGGAGTTGATAAGTTATGCACGGTGTTGGCGAACAATCTGAAACCTACAGACAAGGGATACATATTTTGTCCGTGTGTCGACTGCCAAAACAATCTGAGATATCGCGGCGTTGACACAATTAAGGAACATCTGATTCGCCGCGGTTTTACAAAAGATTTCCAAGACATAATCCGATGGCATGGCCAGAGTGCATTCGATGTTATTAAGCCTGACGAAGGGGATAATGTTCAGGCAAACACAGAAACAGAACTCGGAGATGACACAGTTGCGGGTGATCCAGAAGACGTTATAGATTACGTTGAGCCAGATTTCTGGGACGATGACATTGAGACTATGCTCGAAGATGTGGAACGACATCACTCTAACACGCCAGACAAGTATGAAAATTTGTTGGATACATCCAAAACACCATTGTACCCCGGGTGTGACCCTACAAAGTTAAGCAAGTTGAGTGTCATCCTCAAGCTATTCAACTTGAAAGCGGACCATGGCTGGAGTGACGTAAGTTTCACTGCCCTCTTGGAACTGTTGAAATACGTTCTTCCAGTGGACAACGTTTTACTAACGACTACGTACTCAGCCAAAAAACTGATGTGCCCAATGGGTATGGAGTACCAGAAAATTCATGCTTGTCCAAATGGTTGCATGCTGTTTTGGAAATCGGATGAATTTGCTGAAACCTGTTCAGCATATGGAGCGTCACGGTATTTGAAGAAACAACAAACTCACATCAGCGATAGTAATAAAGGTTCACCAGCTAACGTACTGTGGTACTTGCCCATCATTCCAAGGTTTAGACGTTTGTTCTCCATTGAGAAAGACGCAGAGAATCTTCGGTGGCGTTCAGTTCATAGGAAAAAGGATGGCAGATTGAGACATCCCGATGATGCACCACAGTGGAGAAACATAGACATAAAATTTCCTGAGTTTGGTAACGAACCGAGAAACCTGAGGCTAGGCTTGTGCACGGATGGGATGAACCCTTACAGTACACAGTACCTGGCCTGTGCTTTTGGTTATTTACAATCTACCGTCGTGGTTATGCATGAAACCAAGACACATCTTGTTGTCTTTGTTAATATCGGGTCCAAAGCAACCGGGCAACAAAATTGATGTATTCCTACAACCTTTGATAGAGGATCTACAACTCTTGTGGAATGAAGGGGCTACGGTTTACGACTCATTCAGCAAAGAGGACTTCAATTTGCGTGCTATGTTGTACTGCACAATCAATGATTTCCCCTCCTATGGTAATCTTTCAGGCTATTCAATCAAGGGGGCGTTGGCGTGTCCGATTTGTGGTGAAAACACTTGTAGCATTCGCTTGAAACATAGTGGCAAAAACGTGTACATGGGCCACCGAAAATTGCTTCCAAAAGGACATAAGTATCGAAAGATGGCGAAAAAGTTCAATGGGAAAACTGATCACAGCGTGGCGCACCAGCCTTTGACAGGTACAGAGATTTACAAAAAGTTGGAAAATATTGTCAACAACTTTGGGCCGCCAACCAAAAGTGGTGAAAAAAGTGTTTGGAAAAAGAAATCAATTTTTTGGGAACTCGAGTACTGGCAACATCTGGAGGTTAGACATTGTATTGATGGGATGCATGTCGAGAAAAATGTTGGTGAAAGTATCACTAGCACCCTTTTGAACATAAAAGGAAAGACAAAGGATCATTTGAAAGGAAGAAAAGATTTAATTGAGTTGGGCATACGCACAGAGCTTGGCCCGCAAGAACGTGGAAAACGCACATTCTTGCCTCCTGCCTGTCACACTCTGTCTAAAGAAGAGAAACATAGTGTATGCAGTACCCTTTACAACATCAAGGTGCCTTCAGGATACTCCTCAAACATAAGAAGCCTAGTGTCCATGACAGATTTCAAATTAGTAGGAATGAAATCTCACAATTATCATGTCCTACTTCAAGAATTTTTGCCAATTGCATTACGTGGGATCTTGCCGGATGCTGTCAGATACACAATCACAAACATCAGTGTCTTCCTTAAATCCATTTCGTCTAAGGTTCTTGATGTGGACACTCTGACTAAACTACAAAAGGATCTCATTGTGACAATGTGCCAGCTGGAGATGTATTTTCCTCCATCGTTCTTTGACATAATGATACATCTCCTCGTGCATCTTGTAAGAGAGATTCTGATGTGTGGTCCTTTGTACCTTCGCTACATGTATCCGTTCGAAAGGTACATGGGTGTACTGAAGAAGAAAATGAAGAATCGTCGTCACCTAGAGGGTAGTATTATAGAGGGCACTATCATAGAGGAAGTTGTAGACTTCTGCACCAATTACCTAGAAGGTATCGTTACCATTGGACTTCCACGTTCTAGACACGAGGGCAGATTGAAGGGTGTTGGCACGGTAGGACGGAAACTGAAAAGAATTGACATAGACACTCTTAACAAAGCTCATTTAGTTGTGCTAAGTCATCTTGAAGATGTCAAACCATACTTTGATGAACACTTGTGTGTTTTAAGATCACAATATCCAGACATGAGTGATGATAGAGTACAAAATGAGCAGAATAGGACATTTGTCAGATGGTTCAAAGACAGAGTGTTATCCGATCAGTCCATGAATGTGCCTGAACTGATTAAAGTAATTGCATTTGGACCAAATCTGGATGTAATTTCTTATGAGGGGTACGATGTCAACGGATTCACCTTTTTCACACAACGTCAGGATCACAAGTCAACAAATCAAAACAGTGGCGTAGAGCTTGAAGCTTATCAAAACTTATATGACATCGGTGTTGTAGGTCACAGTCCAGTCTCAGTAAAACAATCATATTTTGGTGTTATACAAGACATCTGGGTATTGGACTACAACAGCTACGAAATGTGTGTTTTCCGCTGTAACTGGGTTAACAACAATCATGGCTACTGTGAGGAGGAGCATGGTATGAAACTGGTTGATCTGTCTAGAGCTACTCCCACGGTTGAGCCATTCGTTGTTGGGATGAAGGTTAAGCAGATATTTTATGTAACCGATCCCTGTAATCCTAGATGGTCTGTGGTGCTTAAAGGGAGAAGAGGAATAGTTGGTGTGGATGGTGTGGTTGATGAGGATGAGTATGACGCAGAAGATGAACCTCCAACTGTTCCTATTTCATTGGAAGAGACCGAGGTCACAAGTCATCGTGATTATATACGATCAGACCATAACGAGGGAATGTGGATTGAGAGATAATGGTGTATGTAAGTTATTACTATTAAAATTTATATGAAATTAACAATCTTTTACTTCTTGCTTGTATACGACCATTATGAAATGCTTAATTTAATTTAAATTTTCTTTCAATCCTTGCAGGCATGGCTGATGAAGAGTTCGAGTTATTTTGCCGCGAGTTCAAAGATGAGCAGCAAGGGGTACTGGTTCCTTCTACCAGTGTCGTTATTGCTGCTGGCCCTTCTAGATCAGCCACAGCTGTTGCCAGCCGGATGACATCAGTCTTCTCTGGGACAAGTTTGGGAGGTATTGTGGGGGCAGCAGATCAGAGTTCGCTAGTCAACTAGGGTGCCTGTCCAGATCACATTGCTGCATCAACCACACATGGCCACAAGTCCCGAAAGAAGTTAAGGAGACCATCTGGAAGAAGGTGCAAGAACGATACAAGATCCCAGACGAAATGAAGAAGACCGTTCTTTCTGCGGTGCGCGGTAAAGCTAAATCATTCCGCCACTACTTGGTGGATAACTGGATCACCAGGGTGCCCCCACGCGAGCCTCCGCCGTATGTCGTGTACAACGGCATGATCACTGAAGAGGAGTGGAAGGAGTTCGTTGAGCAGCACTCCACCCCCGAGTTCAGGGTATGTTACGTGTACTCTTTTTTGAATTAATGTTCATAATGATTTATCCCTGATTTTCTAATTAATTTTTTGTTGTACTGTCTTAACAGCAAAGACAACAACAAGCACGGCAAAACCGTGAAGCTAATCTCCACCCCCACACCATGGGACAAAGGGGATATATGGGCAGCCTCGAGGGATGGAAAGAAGCTGGTTTGCTGACGCAGAGGAACGAGGATGGCAGTGAATGCCCGATCGAGGATATCTCTGAGGCGAGGAGGGTGCAGATGTTCATACTGGGACGCCAGACAACGACCAGCGAAGGTCAGAGAATATTTCGTCATGCTGAGACGGAACAACTGGCTAACCAAATTGTAAGTGTTTGAAATTAAGTAGCCGTTAAATAATTTACTTATATAGTCAAGTGTTTGTTGATCTTAAATTTAGTGCTAACTTCTTTGACAACTGGACAGTATGAAGCGGCACAGAGAGGAGAAGTAGACATACACGCTCCTCCTTCTCAAGACGACGCTCTCAATCAAGCGCTTGGGAAGAAGGATCACCCGGGGCGTGTTAGAGGATTTGGGGGAGAAGTACGTCAGAAGCACGTATTCCCGCCATTTGCTAGGAAGGGTCAGATGAGTGCTGCTGAAGTCGAGGCGATGGTAGATCGTAAGTTCACTGCTGAGCACCAAGCTAATGAGGAGATGATGGCTGCTGAGCGCCGGGCTTTCGAGGAGAGGCTGCAGGAAGCATTGAATTCGATCGCACAAGCGACTACTCAACAGCAGCATGATCCTCCTCGACCGTCTTCCTCGTCCAGTTGTGCTCCTGCCGCTGACCCGTACCCGTTTGCCAACATCCAGGTTAGCTTTGTTTAACAATTTTTCTCCTTAAATAAAGTCATTTAAATAGTATTAGATTGGACTCACTTATTTGTTTCATATATTATCTATGTTTATTAAAGGAGCAAAAAAAATGTCGTCTCCAAATACCATTAGAAGGGCACCCTGTAGATGTGGCCTACGGGACGGTGTTGCCATCAGGTCCACTCACGCTCATCAGTTTCGTACGTCTACCCCCATTCTATGCGCGTGTGACCTTGGACCAGATAATTGATGGATTTGAGCATGCATACCTTCCAATGGCGTTTGATAACAAATGCACGCTGATTGAAGCGAAGGGAGACATATTGCCATGGCCAGCATGTTATATTGTTGTCACTAATGAGGTAAGACTGTTTGACAACCATTTAGTATCTAATAAAATCCATTATTTAGCATGAAGGGTAAGAATCCAGTGAATCGGGGTGCGAAAAGTAAGAATCCAGCACCCGTCCTGGCTCGCACCAGGACTGTTGAGGCGCCTAAAAGTGAGTTCACACTGCCAGCAAAATTTGTGGGTCACTTAGGGCCTCGTCAGATGAATCTCTACTATAAGATCATTGCGAAGTCAAATGCTGGTACTATCAACTTCATGATGACGCTTCCAAAGTGGATGTTTCACTACAAAGAAGATATGACCACGGCGGTCAACTTTGGGGACATCAGAGAGATGATGATTGGAGATTACCTGAACATTAACATTATTCAAGCTTATATGAAGTAAGTGTTCTTTTCTCATACTGTAAAAACATATAGAATAAGTATCTATGAAGTTGCATTGGCTAACTTTTTATAGTATATGTGATATAATAGAGCTCTACTTGAGAGATGTTATGAGAAGAACATCACCTCCATTACTGCGGTGTTCCCGGAGCATTTATCGTACGACTCAGTCAATAGGGAACCGGGGAGGTTTGGTGAATACATGAGGCATTGCTTTAATGTTGTTGATGAACAGAAAAAATCATTTATTCTAATGCCGTATCACCAAACGTGAGTTTTAATATAAAATTACATACTAATTAGCTAACTTTTTTACCTTCATTTCTCATTTCATTTTGTATTTGAAATTGTAGCCACCACTGGGCTTTGTTTATCTTCTGCACTGCCGCCGCTACTCTGCTCATTCTAGATCCACTAGGGCAGTGGACAGAATTCAACACTGAAGACTTAATCAAAACGTAAGTTTTTATTACTATTTAATTGTTTGTAAGTTTTTTTGAACCAAAGTTAATGTACTCGTTCATTCTGCTTAACGCTTTTGTTAATTATATGTGACAGTTGTTACAGTCAAACCGCTCAGGGAGAGTTTGCTGAAATTACCGTCGATTACATCAAGGTTTGGTAATACATGTATTTCATTCGTGCTGCTTATCTTTATACAATTGTTTTACATTTGTGAATTTTGGTGATTTAGTGCCCTACCCAAAAGGATTCTAGGAGTTGCGGGTACTACGTGATGCGGTATATGTACGAGTTCTGCGGGTACTTCACAACATTTGATAACTCTATAGACAAGGTAACACGAACGCTATCTTGTATTTAATTCTTTTCGGCAGATTTTTTGTGTCTTTATCTTAATCTCATTATGGGTTGCATTCCTTTTCTTGTTCCAGATTAAAGAGCATTATGCCCGATTCAAGACTTACAGTGCAAACGACTTGTATCATGTCAGAGAGAGCACGACAGCCATGATGCTCAGAATGGGGTGGTAGACTATAACTTGCTAGCTTTTTGTATATATTGTAGTGGCATGAAACTGAATGGAGTGGTAGACTAGATGTAACAGATTCTGCTGTATTGAATATTTTTGTTGCTATAACAGATTCAGCTGTAACAGATTTTCGATCTGGTGTATATTAGATGTTATCTCTGTTGCAATTGTGCACAAAGAATGAATTTGTGATGTTGCTATTTGATTTAGGTGTTTCAATTGTGCGGTTTCTGCACATCTGTTGCTCTGATGCCCTCTGTTGCATCTCTATTATAATTCTGGCTCTGTTGCAATTGTGTAGCTTTGTAATAAAAAAAATGAAAAAAAAAACACTTTAGATTACGGTTATTGTTAAAACCGTAATCTAAAGTTACGGTTTTATTAATAACCGTAATGTAAAGTCCATGACACGCGGGACCGAAAAAGGGCCTTTAATTACGGTTTTAAACCGTAATTAAACACGTCACATCTTTAGTGACGCCCGCGTAGACTACGGTCCAGAACCGTAATCATACACGGTTTTGGACCGTAATTAAAGGGTTCCGTTCCACCAGTGAGTAAAAACAAGAGACTGAAACCTTCAACACCCAATGACACATACTAATGTGAAGCTAACTTGAACTTAGTCGTCCATAGATGGTGATTAAAAAAACAAAATATGAACTAGAGTAACTAGCACCATAACCATCCTACCGGATAATTAAAACATCATTAACATACTAGAAAAACAGTGATTACTGAGGGAAAAAGTCCTCGGAAACAGTCTAAAATTCGTCGGAAACATCAATTTCCGAGAACTTTCCGAGGAAAAAATGTCATCGGAAAGAGGCTCGTCGGAAAAAAAAATTTCCGACCAAATATGTACCCCTCGGAAATTTCCGAGGAAATGTCCTCGAAACTAGTGTTTCTGACAATTCTAACTATCACTTGATTTTCTGACGGATAAGGAGTTTACAAGGAATTTGCAGGGACAAGTCCTCATAAATATTTGAGGAAAAAGTCCTAGGAAATTTCCGAGATATTTGGTCCTCGGAATTTTCCGAGGTGTACTGTGGTCGGAAAGTTCCGAGAGAATGTCCTCGGAAAGTAGCAGATCATTTCCGAGAAGAATTCCTTGGAAAGTCCTCGGAAAAAATGCTAAAAAATAAAAATAAATTCAATAATTACACTTCAGCCCTGCTCTTACAAATCAGAATGTACCTGTGGTATATTATGCAATCTAACACTAGACATCATCATATGCACCACTAGGCATTATCTCACACATTTATACTAGCACTTCAAATCCAAGATCAATTCAAATATTAGATAAATCTTAAGTCTATTGGACATCATCCAAAAGTTTTGCAACATCCAAAAAAGTTTGCCATATCCAAAGGTAGACAATATCCAAAACTAGGCAACATCCAAAACTAGGCAATATCTAAAACTAGGCAATATCCAAAAGTTTGTCATATCTAGTACTCACGTCTCACAATATAGACTATCAAGCACCACTTAGCCCATTCTCGTTCCCATTCTCACTCCCACTCCCACTCCCACCCCTTCCACCACTCATTCCAAACTGACTCATATTCAAGCTAGACATCTTGCTTGATATGAATTGTCCCCACATTGCCTCCATTTGCTCTTGAACTCGTTGCTGAAATTCAGCCTCTTGTGCTTGTTTCCTCTACTGCAGTTCTATCTCCTCATCTTGTCTTCTCTTTTGGAATTCAGCTTCTTGTGCTATCACTGCTTGCTCTCTCTCCTCTATTTCCTTCATGCGCTCATCCAAAACCTTCTTCACGGTGTCATTAACATTAGAACCAAGGTCTCCGGATGGGGGGTAGGTGACACTTGGCTCAGAGCTGGTGTACTTCTCTGGAAAGTATGTCTTGGCACAGGTACCCAAGCCAAAAACCCGTCGCTTTTTCTTCCCTTTGACAACTTTGAAGTACACACCTTTCTCATCAACAGGTGTGGGCTCCTCGCCCTCTCCAAGCTGCTCTAATTGCTCATTCTGCATGGCCTCGATTGCTTCCTTGAATTCATCCTTTAAGAATAAACATATAAGTTATGTCAGAACAATAATAAAAAGTATACATAACACTTTTGATTGACAAATTATGATTCAATTAACTTACAGCAACTTGTTTAGATTTATCATTTGCCCATTGTTGTCCCCTTGCTTCTTTACGTGTGTGGGTGTACTCATACAAAGTGTAGACTGAGGGTTCAGTGCCATGCTGCTCAGTCTGGATTAGCCATCAAATACCATCACAAGATATTGTATTAGTTGGTCATATATATCATTAACAATCAGAAAAAAAGGAAATGTTAAAAAACTACTACATTCTGAAAAGACTGGGAGGGCTGTAATGAGGCTGCAAAACAGTAGCAAAATCAGCAATAATTCATATGTGTTGTGTCATTCTTATCAGCTTGAATCAGACATAAACAAGGCTCAAAATAACTAAATGAAACAACCTTTAAAAAGGCTGTAATGGCTGTAAAACTGCAGCAATATCAGCAACAATTTACATGGTCTTTGTCATTCTTATCAGCTTGAATCAGACATAAACAAGGCTTAAAATAACCAAATGAAACAACCTTTAAAAAGGTCGTAATGTGGCTGTAAAATAGCGGCAATATCAGCAATAATTCATATGTTTTGTGTCATTCTTATCAGCTTGAATCAGACATAAACAAGGCTCAAAATAACCAAACAAAACAACCTTTAAAAAGGCCGTAATGTGGCTGTAAAACTGCAACAATATCAGCAACAATTTACATGGTCTTTGTCATTCTTATCAGCTTGAATCAGACATAAACAAGGCTTAAAATAACCAAATGAAACAACCTTTAAAAAGGTCGTAATGTGGCTGTAAAACAGCGGCAATATCAACAATAATTCATATGTTTTGTGTCATTCTTATCAGCTTGAATCAGACATAAACAAGGCTCAAAATAACCAAACGAAACAACCTTTAAAAAGGCCGTAATGTGGCTGTAAAACTGCAGCAATATCATTTACATGGTCTTTGTCATTCTTATCAGCTTGAATCAGACATAAACAAGGCTTAAAATAACCAAATGAAACAACCTTTAAAAAGGCCATAATGTGGCTGTAAAACAGCGGCAATATCAGCAACAATTTTTGTGTTTTTTGTCAATCTTATCAACTTGAATGAAACATAAACAAGGCTCAAAATAACCAACAACAATATCAGTAACAATTTACAACTACAATTTGATCATCAAGCTATGTGTATAATAAGTAACATGAGAGAACAAAAGAAAAATGATTACTTACCAAAATCTTCTTAGTGGAATAAATAGACCTCGAGCCACTAGTATGTGTGGCTAGACTTGAGCCATTATCTTCCCCTTTGCGCCGATTCTTTGAGTTTTGCTCACATCTGGCTTTGTATGATGGATCCTCCCACTTTTTTTCCAAGCTTCCCATATTTCAGGTTTCACTTTGAGCCTAGGCTTTTTCTTTCGTGTTCTCATCTCAGACATTACATCACCGTATCTTTTCTCCATTCTTTCGTAAAACAAGTGATATACATCAGCATCAGAACATGTCCATCGAAATTTTTTCTGCAACATAACATAAAAAAATCAAAATTATCCACATTAGAACTAGATTCATTACATATACTTTATGTAAATTTGTAATAAGTGTAACCCTTAACCTTGAACTCATTGAAATAAAACAATTTCTGATCAGCTGTCAATGCACCCCATGTCCACGCATTAGGGAACCAAGCTGAGTCAAGAATGCCAAGTAGTGATCGCCCAACTTTAATATCAGGCTCTAATACATCATTGTAAGATCAATGCTAAAATCATATCTTTAACGCTAATAAAAAATAATTCAAACAAAATATGTAATAGAATTTGAGCAATTCATAATTTAAATCTACATACCCATTAATCCAAAGGTCGATCCTTCGATCAATGATCTCAGATCCAGTGCCTCCACTAGCATCATCATGCCGATCAGATTCCATACCTGAATCAGTCTGAGCTAGATCCTCAAAATTCGGTGAATTAGAAGGTGAATCCTCAAAAGAAGTGGTAGGCAATGGTGGTAAGCGTGATACATGGGTTGTCACTACTTGATCTCTTTGAGTAGTTGATGGAGACTGTCCGGTAGATCCATTTGCAGATAACCCACGTCCAGATGATCCACGTCCATTTACAGATGATCCACGTCCAGATGATCCACGTCCTGGTGCTCCACGACCAGATCGGTGCTGGTCTCTCGAAGAAAATCCTGATTCAGGGGCATTTGGCATCCTGCGTTTCATCTTGGATACAAAAAACAAAGATACAAAATAAATATAAGTTATTCAAAATACGTTAAATATATTTATTAATTGCAAGAAAAGCAAAAACATATGAGTATTAATACATTATTATGAACTATTCCCAATCATCGTCTTCACTAGCATCATCAACCTCTTCATCAGATAACACCACAATCCCATCATCACCTTCTTCTTCATTTAATGTTTCATTCGCATCTACTACCGTTTCACCATCCTCCATGCTATCTGCTAGAAATATCTTATCAATACCAATGTTAGTGGAGATGTCAAGATGATTCTCATTTGTATCATCCTTTTGCAATGGAGGAATTTGTGACTAAACTGTTGTTGATTGTGGTATGTCCAGCTCACTTCTTGCCTTCACTTTGCAAACATTCCACCAATTGATCCTCTCTCACCTTTTTGAGGGATAAGTACAATAATAGACCTGTCTCGCTTGTGCTGCGAGAATAAAGGGTTTATAGTTTCTTAACCTTTTAGTATGATTGATATCAATCATCTTATATCGAGGATGAATCATGAGGCCTGAAGGTTTTCTTGGATCAGACCATTCACATTTGAAGAGGACAGTCTTCTTCATTGGATAACCAGGATACTCCAACTTAAGTATCTCATCAACCAATCCATAATAATCACTCTCTTCATTACCAGTATTCGATCCCTTAATGCATACCCCGTTGTTCATTGTTGCCCGGTCCTCACCATAAGACTTTGTGTGAAATTTGAAGCCATTGACGTAATACCCACTGTATGACATTGCAAAATTAATAGGAACATGGGCCAAACTCTAGATGTATGGGTTTGAGATTGTATCTGCACATGACTGTTTGTTGCAATATATTAGCCAGTATGAATCATTTGAACATCGTCTGATTCTTATAATAAACAAATTAGCAAAAAATTTAATCTTACGTATGAGCGAAACCAGCTGCTAAAATCTGTCCAAAGTTTAGCATTTAATGCTTGCTCACTGATTGTTGGATCATCTTCCCGTAAGGATTCAAAGTACAAATTGTAGAATTTATACTGTCATAATTAGATCTTTAGATGACTATATGAAAATACTTAGTCAGTAGAACATACTCAATGAAAGGGTTAACTTCTGGACAGTTCAGAAGCACATAAGTTTGAGCCACTCTGAGATCTCTATCCTGAGGTGTCATCTTCGTGCCACGTCCAATTGGCTTGCCAGCTGGGCAAAAAATTGATATTCTTTCGTTATCACCAATACCATCATCAACACTAACCTCATTCCTTCATAGCCTCTGTGGAATGCTTGGCTCCCCATCTTCAAAATAAAATGAGCTAAACTTAGCTATTTCTTCCAGTAGATATCCACTACAAATAGAGCCTTCGACTTGATTTTTGTTTGTTATCTTCCTTTTAAGCTTTCCCTGATACCTATAATTGACAAGGGTAATCAATGATAAAAATGATTGGTTGTTCTTACTACAACACAAATGTAAGATTAGCTAGCGATGTACTTAAGGGTATGTACCTTTCAAATGGATACATCCATCTATATTGTACAGGACCAGCTAGTTTTGCTTCATAAGGCAAGTGTATTGGAAGATGTTCCATTGAATCAAAAAAACTTGGGGAGAAAATCCTTTCCAACTTACATAAAATAATTGGGATGTTATCCTCCATCTTCTTAACATCTGCCACTGAAAGGGAAGTTGAAGTCAACTCTTTGAAAAAAAGGCTCAACTCTGTAATTGGCTCCCATACTAGTGGAGGGAGAAGGTGTCGACACACAATGGGTAACAATCTTTGCATAAAAACATGACAAGCATGGCTTTTCATCCCATGCAACCTCAACTTTCTAAAATCAACACATCTTCCTAAACTTGACGCGTAACCATCTGGAAACTTTAACTGTTTCACCCAATCACACAAAATTTGTCTTGCTTCTTTATCTAGCACATAAGATGCCTTTGGATATTTTTTTGACACTGGATCGTAAGCCAACTCTGGACGGTTACATATTTCATTTAACTCGTCCCTTGACTTTTTGGTGTCTTTTGTTTTGCCATCAACATTGAGAATCGTGTTAAAAATGTTGTCAAACACATTTTTTTCTATATGCATGACATCAAGGTTGTGCCTAACTAACAATTTGCTCCAATAGGGTAGATCCCAAAATATACTTCTTTTGTTCCAACCACAAGTCTTTGATATCACGGCATTCACTCTCTCATAATCAATCTCGGTCACCTTCTTTAGCCCTAATCGGTTCAACTCAGATAAAATCTCATCTCCATCCTTTATGTAGGGTGTGCATGTCCTCACCATAGAATCTTTTCTAAAACCATGTTTGTCATAACGAAATTGATGCCTTGACGGGAGAAACTTCCTGTGATTGTCGAACCATGATTGCTTATGACTACATGGAAGGGTGAAAGCATTAGTTTCCTCCATACAATACGGACATGCCAACCTGCCCGTTGTGCTCCATCCAGAAAGCATTGCATAAGCAGGGAAGTCGCTGATGGTCCATAACAAAACGGCTTTCATAATGAAATTTTGCTTTTTTGACGTGTCATATGTGAGAACACCTACATTCCATAGATTTTGAAGCTCTTCAATTAGAGACTGCAAGAAGACATCAATCTTTGCCTTAGGGTTGATTGGTCCTGGTACCAGCACAGTGAGGAAAAAGAATTCATCCTTCATACACATACCAGGGGGTAGGTTGTAAGGGGTGAGAATCACTGGCCATGATGAGTATTGATGCCCAAACTTCTCAAAAGGTTGAAAACCGTTAGTACACAAGCCAAGTCTAACATTACGTAACTCGGATGCAAAGTTAGGAAATGTAGAATCAAAATGCTTCCATGCCTCAGAGTCTGACGGGTGACAAACTTTCCCATCCTCCATACAATGCTCAGCATGCCATCTCTTCTCATTAGCTGTCGCCATAGATGCGTAAAGCCTTTGGAATCTTGGAGTGATAGGAAAATAGACATTTCTTTGTAAGGTTATTTTCCTTCGTTTGTTTCCATCTCTAAGAGGCTTGTATCTCGGATGATGGCATATCTTACAAGCATACAAATCTTTGTCTACCCCCCAATAGATCATGCAATTCTTTACACAACAATGGATTACCTCCACCGGCAATCCCAACCCTTGAACTAGCTTTCTAGTACTATAAAAGTCCTTAGGGATGGGATTATTTTCGGGCCATAATCGATGATACGGTTGACAAATCTCTTTGATCATCTTCTCCGATGCTTGATATTTAGTTTTCATTTCCAACAAATTCACAACAATGGATAACAAAGTTTCTTTTGAATTGAACAACCTCGGTCGCGCGGATTGGATCAAGCTGTAGAACTTTTGAGCCTCGGCATTGGGCAATTCCTCCCTGTTTTACTGCTCATCAGTATTAACAAAATCATGATCTGGATCAAATGCATCAACAATCATCCTTTCATACCGATGAACAACCATATATGTAGTACTAGACCCGGCTCTACTTTCATTACTATTCATGAGTAGGTTCGTTGTGTTGTCCACCACCTCACCATGAAAAATCCAATCGAAGTAACCATCAACGAACCCCTTCTGGCATATATGCACTTTTACAGTATCTGGATCCAAGTAGTTCTTGTTCTGGCACTTATGTCGAGGGCATAGACACTTCATTTTGTCTTTGAATTGTTCTGTCACAAAAGCACCATTTTTGGTGTTTCTGTACATCCATACCCTATCAGCTCTCATAACTTTACCACCTGATTCTTCAATATGGACAATCGACGATTAAGTTGATGAATTATATACCAAACTTAATTGCTTAATTATTTATAATTGTGAACAAGTGCAATATAATTGCTAATTTCAGAATTGTTTGGTATATATCAATCCAATGAATTAGTATAAGTTGTGTCTTTCAATTATATTTCATGTTTAGTTGCTCGTATTGTTGTACTTACTTCCTCACTATAATAACTACACATATAAAATAATTAAATCCCTGCACACTAATCAATTCAAAGTAGAGATAAGAAACAAATGACCTAACCTGATTTCATTGCGTTACCGGGTATTTAAAAAATATATATCCATGTTTGAAAGATTCTATATTAAAAAATGAGTTTAGTGTAAAATTGGCACCCTAGCTAGCAACAGAAGTGAACTACAACAGAGATGATCAGCGGAGAGATGGATAGGTTGGAAAAAACTTACAGGAACTTGAGAATGAAGAGTTTGGAAAGTGAAAATGGAACTGGACCGGTGATATTGTTGTAAAACAGATCCAAACTCACAAGCGTCTTCAACTCACCACTCTTTCGGTATGTGGCTTTCCTAGTTGTTCATGTAAAGCTCCTTGCATAAAATAGCCACATCAATAGGAATGGAAGAAGCTCACCATTAACTTATCAAACCAAATTTTAGTAACCAATAATCATGTTAAATAACACCTTTTGCCTTATGAATGCTCTATTGTTCTCTAGGAACGTAAAAATACATACAACGTTAATTAAACTAACAACCTACAAAACATTTAGCTAAGGTATCACATGTATTCCAACAAAAGCCGCATCTGGAACTGAAAGACTATCATATTAAAAGATGATCATAAGACATCAGCAACACAATTCTGCTCCTGCAACAACAGAGAATGAACTCTGGAACTTAAAGCCCACATGTGCTTCTGACAGTATTAGCTTTGGCCTTTCTAGAATACAAAGATTTCAAAATCAACACTCGTGGAAATTATAGAATACAAAACAATTTCTTAATTGGTTCCCTTATCCTAAGCCGCACTAGAGAAGGGGAGGGAACCAAAAAAAGCAAGATTTAAATGTATGAATCGAAATGCCAAATCTCTGATGACATGTGTAACACCCCTCTCAGATAAATACGTAATAGTCACTCACGTTAACAGAAAAATAAAACGTCTTACAGCGGAAGAATAAACAACGACATTAAAACTTACTCGGGTGTCACCTGCCATTACTCGCCCATGCGAGTAACGAAGCAGAAACTAAATCCAACACTAAAACAACAACACTACTAAACCGCTGTGACAACGAGATATCTCCTATACATCCTACTAAGTCCACACCCATAACAGTCGACAAGTGAGCATCTACCCAAATCCCAAACAAATACAACCGTACCGTCATACATCCACAACTGATATTGTTATACAAATAAATTCCTTGTACAGTAATTAAAGTAATCCTAACTACCCTGTGCCCGCACATCGGCTTCGACGGAGATCAGCAACCTGCACAATGAGTGTAGTCTCAGCGATAGACGCTGAGTATGCCGGGCCTGGACCCTATTGCTCACTTGTCATTTTTAACCATCTTGTTATTAGATTGGTTTCATGCTTTACCGTTTTACAGATATAATAAATATTGTAACAAACATGCATAAAATTCATAACCATCCATCCAATCTAAACAGTCATCATATATATACACATCACAGCCACACTTCATACGATACAATAACATTGTTTATTAACATCATCACATTTTACAACACTCGGCCCCCCGGGCCTTCACATATCATTTGATTTGGTTAGCACTGTCGGGCGTCAATTTGGACAACCTGAAATATATTCACTTGGACAGTAGTCCCACGTACACACAAGGTGCTCACTGCCCTGATCATCCGAAGACTCCGGGACTATTTCACTTTGCCTTTGTAAAGGCGTCCATTTAGGTGGCCAAGGGCCTGGTGCCAACGGCAGCACACTCCGCCTAACGATCTATCTAGGTTCGTTCAGGATTAACTAGGGTAAACCCGATACGGGTCAACCCAAGAGATCTCTACGCGCGACCAGCAGCCGGTGACTGTCTGGATTAAGGTACAACATCAATTTCATTCACACTCCACTGTTAACTTGTTAGTTAGTAAATCTGTTACAGTTTTAATTATGGAAACACCACTTAATCTGTTGGTTTCCCTATGGGTCTTACGCATGCCTAGAATGAAACTAGGTAGTACTTATGTTCGAGTCGAAGCTCTAGGGACCGACAATGTCGTGCCCCGTTCCTAAGTGTTTTACTTAGGTTATAACTACATACTTGTAATACTTAGTGTATTAGGTCAGGCAACGGTAATCACAATCACATAACTCGTATATGTAGTTTTATATAAGTCGACGTAGTATTAGTCTCGTAGGACGTTCGTGCATAAATAAATAATGCAGTAAACACAGATATCCATCACGCACATAATCACACATGTTATCAAACAAATCTGAGCCCGAGGAATTCCTCAGGACAACCCGGATCAAACCCCTTTACATACCGTACACCTTAGACCAGGATGCGCAGTATAGACCACTAAGCTTTCTCGAGCGCGCACGTCTGACAGGCGATCTAACAATACGAAGAACGCTAAGTATCAATCCACATGATAATATGATTCGGTATCTCCGAATAACGTCAGTAACCCCGGTATTACATCCCCGGATTTCAACTGTTATTGGTTAAGGTATCGTTATCCTTAGAAACTCTTTACTCGTAGTATGTATTAATATACGGTTTACAAGGACGTTGGTTTTTATTCGAACGTCGTGGTTAACGTTTTCAACGTAGGAATTACAGTTTCCAACCGTGGTATTTATTAAGCGTTATGCCTTATAGAAGTTTGTTCGTATAATTAATCCAACTGTTATATCGCATGCATAGGTATATGTTATAATCCATAGTCGCATGCGTGGTTACATTTTATAACCTATAGTTGTATGCGTTTGTTGGACAAAATAGTAGTTAAACTATCTTGCTACTTATGAGCAGTGAACCCAATCATTGTAGTACAACAAGGTCGTATCCACAGAGACTTCACAACTATCTAATTGATTATCAAGTTAGTAAATGTACAAGAAGATAAATAAAAATGCATAAAATGTAAACTGGGGGTTTAGCCAGTGGCAATCTTGGTGTTGGGAAAATAAAAATAATTAAAAGTTTTAAATAAAACTGTAGTGTATTGAATGGATGGAAAATGTACTAAGGAAGGTGGAATCGCCCAAATATACTTCAGACATTAATTATAATCCTAATTGGCTCTATTTGTATGTTTAGGAATTTATTATCTTGTGGCCTTCCTAAATCATAGATAAGGACAACTCTTAATTAATTCAATAGACTTTTTACAATCAGAAGAAGTCTAAAATCATTAATTAGCATTAAGCAAGAATTCTTTTAATAACAGCGATGGATTTTATCTGCTAATCAAGGAGATAATATCTAACGTTCGTCTCTCTTTGTGGTCTATTCTCAAATTTACAAAATCATTGAAATAAAAGAAACCGTAAATGCGTAAAAATGATCAGTTCTTAAGCATTTAATAATTTAGAGAGACAAAACAGATATTTATAAGCAAATTCGGTATTATAAATAAGTCTGAATTATTTAGGGTTAAACACCCATCCTAAACACAAATATAAAATTACTCAGACATTAACACGAATGAAAATAAAATAAAGATAGAAGTAGCCATTGTTTTGGAGACTGCTGGAGGAGACGGGAGTGCGACTCACTTCTGCTCCAGCTGCTTCCCTTCTCTTCTTCTTATCGTGCTTCGGCTGAGTGGTGGAATGAAGAATAAAAATAAAATGGAGAAGTGGGGGATAAGAGGATGGAATGGATCGTAGGTGTGGTTTGTGTTGTGGTCGATGGTCGTGGTCTGATGAACGGTGGTGAACTTTGGATTCAGAGGAAGGGATCATTCATTTGAGCAGAAGGAGCGTGGGTTTTATAGAAGAAAGGAGGAGGAAGAAGACAGGCTGGAACACGCGTGAGGAATTTAAGGTGTGTCGGTGCCTGATATTGCTGATAGAGAAGATAGATATGTTTGCAGGCGCCGCAGAAAAACGGGGAAGACGGTCGGAGCGTCAATTATTCTCGATCTGGGTTGCACCTCTATTTGTTGTCCGGTCTTTTCTCCACGGACATGCCACAGACATTTCTTTCTTGTCCGTCCTTATTTCCACGGACAACACAGCTCTCCATTCTTTCTTGTCCGGTAAAATATCCACGGACACATTGTGTCCTTGCTTGCGTCCTGGCTAATTTCCACGGACGGATCTTCAATTTGGGCGCGTCCGGCTTTATTTCCGCGGACACACCACGGACGGGTTTAGCCTTTGATCTTGTCCGGCCAAATTTACCCGGACATGCCACAGACACAATTATCCTTGTCCGCCCTTTTCTTCTCGGACAACACACACATGGCCGGCCTTATTTCCACGGACAGGATTATCTCCTTGTGTCACGTCCGGCCTTGTTTCCACGGACGTGACCCGGACGTCTCTAACACATCGATCCGTGTCACGTCCGGCCTTTTATCCCCGGACGTGACCCGGACGTGTGTATTTGACTCGTTTTCTTTTGCGAACTTTGACCGGCTCTACATTCTTCGTTTGGACTCCGTTTTTCGAACCGTTTGCGCCTACGCGTTCGTCTCTTTGTCTACTTTGCTCCTAGCTTGGTTTTCCTCATGTTTAACCAATAAATCTGTAAGATAACCAATAAAACATAAACTAGAGGAAAACTATCCAAAGTGAAGAAATGAGCAAGAAAAGTGCTAATATAATATATGAAATACACCCATAAACACATGCTCATTTGGACACTTATCAGCGTTCCATGCAACGTTAGTTTATATTACATAGTATATTACTATTCTTTAATATACCCTATATTATACAACTTCTCAATTATGTAACAAATTGTGTTTATTTAAAACCTTATGACTTTATAGTATATAATTATACTAACAAGTCAATATTTATTATTTATTACTATATGGTTTGTGAACCATAATATATATGTGCATGTTATTTGCGCCGGTTTGCATATGTGTATATATGTACATTGATTTTGTAACACCCCAACCACCACCGTACACTTAACATCAAACTGCAGCGGAAATCTCAACTCATTACATTACTTAATTCAATGGTGTTACACGCCGTTAACCACCCACGTGGCTAACAAGGCTAATACATGTACATTGTATCGGTCTGATGGACCAGATTCCCGAGCAACTACACAATACAATCCTTATTCCATTTCCAACATTTATTATATACATACATTCCCACTGTACCGAGTATTTACAAGCTAATGCCGATAACAATTTCGGTCTTACTACGCTTACAATGCTTACGCCATTTAAATGGCTACCCATGTATAAACATCTACCCCGTCCTACTCTCGAACGGCTTCCAGCTCCTTGTACCTGAAATAGAAAAGGAGAGAAAGGGTGGCCCCCAAGGGGCTCAGCACCTTTGTTGGTATGGTAATCCCGCAGCCCACATGCTACCGGGCCACGCACAACTAATTGTCGTCTTAGCATGCAGTTGATTATATTTAAATCATGCATACAAACCATAAACATACAACACTTAACATTTCGC
This sequence comes from Limonium bicolor, assembly GCA_023374045.1. Taxonomy (NCBI): domain Eukaryota; kingdom Viridiplantae; phylum Streptophyta; class Magnoliopsida; order Caryophyllales; family Plumbaginaceae; genus Limonium; species Limonium bicolor. The sequence goes on along the minus strand of CM041777.1, from coordinate 360,048,205 downwards.
CTCAATGGGCTTAACCTATAACCAACACATCCACACTTAACAAATCATCCAATGAATCCTTAAACCCTAGAGTGGCTCTCCTCTAAAACGGAGCTACTTCCTTAATGAACGACACGTACCCATTAATCGGGTTATCCTTAAACGCCTCTTGTCACAAACTGGGATTCATTTCCATGTTCCACACACTCCATATCCTACAACATATCTCATCCCTCACATAACAAAACATAACAAAACCTTTCTTGTTTCGGCGTACACATGACAACATCGCATTCATTTTAAACACCTAACGTATACATATCATAGCATAGCAGGGAAAATTGCTTAGCATAATAACAACACAAACACCATAAGATCGGTTCACACAAGGAACCTTCCACCATAGTTAGTATATATAGTGAGCCTAGAGATTATTGCCAACCTCATGCTAAGCTCGTTACCAACCTCGTTACCGTCCAGTTATATCGAACGGTTAACTTAAACCCAAGGTGTGTCGGATATAGTAATCCCAAGCACACCGAAATAACATACGTATGCCCCTGTGGCCCGACGTGAGTCAGTAACTAGCTTTGGATAAGCTAAGGGAAGGTAGAAACCAAATTGGAATACCACCTATACATACACCAAGAGAGCCGAACCGGATATGACATCGACTCCCGTCCATCACACGCGTGGCCGGAACATACCGGACTCCTCACCCCCCATTAGCACATATATACTTATAAATAAGTAGTTAGAGACCCGTTATGGAGCCTACCACACCCACACACCATACGGTATCATAACCGAGTTAAGCACACAAGGGAGGTTCACACACTTGCTTATATCAACAATATCCACTAACTCACACATAGCCGTGGTTAGAACGTTCCCCAGGTTTGGGTCGTTAACTCCGAATACCGATCTCTCACGTGTTCCTAGTTCTAGTTAGCTAAGGTTCAACACTTATTTGAGGTTAAACGGTATCGGAGACCAGTTGCGCCACATAAATGAATTACCATAAACTCATTACATGTTTTGATCTTACAAGGTGGCAAACACTCAGCAAAACACATTGGCATACAAGCCGGTGTAATCCGGTAGGACACAGGTTGCAAGAAAACCATACCTGTCGCCATGGTCCACCGTATCATGTCCTTTTAGGTTCCTCGAACGAATCCCGTACAACTGGTAACATCACAATTACTTTTATTAATATTGGGGTAACATGTTTGCTTAACGTTTAAAGCGCCCATAGTTTACCCCGTCATTCCCGTTACACTTGTTTACACATTTTAAGGCCTTTATATGCCACCAAACAAGGCCTAAACATCACCTAAAACCATTACCATTCAATTCCCCATGATTAGAAGCCTTTAAAACAGATTTTTCAACACTTTTGACCTGGTCCGGGACTTGGTCCGGACCCAAGGTCCCGGACCACTTGTAGAATGTACTCTCGGCCTTATTTTACCCTTGGTCCGGGTCTTGGTCCTGGACTAAGGACCCGGACCACTTCTAAACTTCACTCTCGGCTCTTTTTTAAGGGGTGGTCCGGGTACCTATACAAGGGCTAGGTCCGGACCATGTTATTAACTTGTCAAAACATCATTTTTCAACCCCTAAACCAACCTTAAACCTTACCTAATCATTCCATAAACTTTCCACATGTTTCCTACATGTTTAAACACCTTAAAACAAGCACTAAAACTTTCCTAAATCATCACTAACTGGTTACTCAATTCCTTACAACAATTCCTAGCACTTATAACATTTTTCTTAGATTCCTAAGTGGTATATCATGCTACTACCTCAACTAACCAAAGTGTTGTCTCACAAACATTACCACCACCAAAAGCATATTTCTCATACTCACCTCCTTTGCACAATTGCTTCTAATTTCCACAAGTTTTCACTTAGACCTTCACTAGGGATTCTTTTCCTTTGTTTACCAAATCTTGAACAAGACTTAACACTTCACATAACAATTCCTTGGTGTGTTCAAAACACCCATTTGAGTTCTAAATCCTCCAAGACAATGCCCATGGCACCTTAACACCTAAGAACACCATGATTCACCTTCTTCCCCCATCTTAACACTTAACAAGTTGCTAGTACCTTCTAGGTCTTAAAATCTCATTTCATCACATAAACTCCTTTGTTTATCAACTAAATTTTGCCATAGCTTCTCTTGTAAACTCTCACACCCAAACACTTAGGTTTTCACCTTTAGACAACCAAGAACACTTAAATCCATCAAGAACACCATCACACAAAACTTCACCAAATTACACATCACAATATAGTGCATGATTTAAATTGCTTGGCACTTAGGCCCTTAAAATGCACGGCTCTTAGGCCCTTAAATTGCATAAATCTTAAACACTGAATTTCCCACATAATAATGCCCTTGACCTGCAAATACACTCAACATTACATATGTCCTTTTACTAGTCTCCTTGAGAACTTTTCACTAAGTCCTTTACCATTAGCTCCTTAGGTAGTTTTAACAAGCATTATAAGCTCATTTCTCCTAAGGCATTAAACCACATTGAGATAGCATGTTACCTCTTTTCCACTCAAACTTCTTTCTTGTTTCCTCTTAAAACCGGCAAGGCATTTCTTTCCTTGTCAACTACTAAACAATATACCAATATGAAATGAGTAATAAGCTTTATGCATCTCATTGTAAACCCTAGGTTTACATTATTTCAAAACATTAATGTAGTGTTTACCTTGATCTTTGAAGGGAGTTTGAATATCTATGAAGAGAGGACTCCAACTAGCCATAAGAGATTGGAATGAAGCTAGAACAAAGTCACACAAAGAGCTCCATCAATGTGCAATTTCGGCCAAAGCAAAAACATGAAGGAAACTTGATTTTCTTTGAGATTCCTTACCTAGAAGCAAAGGAGAGTAATAATATGTAGAAACACAAGCTCAAGCTCCATCCATGGTGATTCCTCTTGGCACCAAAACAGAGCTCTTGGGATTTTGAAAGGATAGAATTGAAGAGCTTGATGAGAGGAAGAGATTGGTGGGTTGTTTTTGATTTGGACATGTGAGCTAGATTTTACAAGAGGTCAAATGTAGAGTTTAAATGGTGGTGGTGTGTATTACGTGAGAGAGCAGCAAGAAGAGAGGTAGAAGAAGAGTGGAGCCGTGTGAAATGAGAAAGAAATGAGAATGAAGATAACCTTTGCTTTTGAAGATATTTGTTCTTTTAAAGCAAATAGTACATTAATTAGCATTCTTCTTTCTTAGTAAATCAACAAGGGTGGTGAGTCACCAAACCTTAAAAAAAACGGTCCCCAATAGTACCTAGGGGTTTTAGACTTTATTAATCAATTGTCTCACTTATAACATCATATGTTACAAACTAGGCTTATTAAAGTTACTATTCACAAAACAAGGCAATAGAAGTGAAATTTTTGATTTCCCTTGTATAGCCACCCAAATGTGATACTATATAGTACACATGTTAATTAAAGAGTAATGATGGACATTTAGCCATTCAAAACTCATTTACAAGACAATTTTTTCAAAAACGTGCTTTAAGACTCCTTAAAGCACTTTTTGTGTTTTAACTTGTTTTCAAGCTTGGTTTTCTTTGGTAATTGATTTAATATGTTCAATAACATATTTATAAGGTATAGATATGACCATTAGGTCTTATACAAATTTATCCCAAGCTTAGAGCACATTTTTGCTCTTATTGACTTTAAGGTATTTTCTTGTGTTTTGTTTGGTTTCATTGTCTACCAAAGTTTCCTAAGGACTTAATTAGCCTTATAAAGTCATAATTAAATATTATCAAGTCTTGGTAGGTCTTTGGGTCCTAACCAAGTTCACTCCAAGCTTAGAGCATGTTTTTGCTCAAACCGTGTCTTAGTGTTTTATTGGTTTTACCATGGTTTAAATGGTTCATTTATGTTTCTAAGGCACTTTTTAGCCTTTAAATACCATAGTTTAACATTTACACAACATACCAAGGTTTGGGGTATTTCAGATTTCTTAATGAAACATGAAGCCTTATATTATGTGCATGTTCATTCCTCATCCAAGGTTTATTTAACCTTCCAAAAATCATATATTAACCATAGTATTTTATGTCATTGTATACTATAGTTTATATCCTTATTTTCAATATGTAAGCTTGCGCTACAACATGTTGGTTAATAAACCATACTTTTGACCACATAATATTATAAAGTGTTACACTTGTATCATCATATTATATAGTATGATATATTATATGTCATTAACTTATAACATATAGTTCTAGCACTTATATATATGTACCGAAATAACATTCACATGTGATACACTTACACTTCCTTATTCTCATAATTCTCATTAGTTACAATATACCCACATAATTTGATACCATGTTATAGATACCTTATTCTATAACATCAAAACTTTGTAATAAGATATAACCTATGGTTTTAATATCTCTTTGTTCATTATTGCCGAGAAGGCATGTATTTCCCATTTCATTTCCTTTCAAATCCTATACTTTCCAAATATTACAATTTCACCACAATTTTTATATAACATACTTAACTTACCATATACTATAGCATTTGAATCATATAGTATGTATACTATATAGTCTCAATATTTCCGAAAAATACAAACAAACCCTTAGGTTCTGTTTTTTTTTAACCCTTAACTTCCCATATTTACACTTTTACCACAAATCTTATAATATTTTTACATATCATATGTTATATCATTCCAAACATTATATTATTTATAACATATAGTTTTTATATGTTATTTCCTTAAGGAAAAATTACATTGCCCACCCATGAGGTATTAGGGAATTACAATGCCCACCCATGAGCTTTAGAAAATTACAATGCCCACCCATGAGATATTAAGAAATTACAATGCCCACCCACGAGTTTTAGAAAATTACAGTGTCCACCCATGTACTTATCAAAATGAGGTGAAATTCAAGGATCTAAGTAAATTTTACATTGATTAATCAATTCAACTATGTAAAGAAATAAAAAACCTAATTTACACCGTGCAACGTTGAAGTGATGAAATGAAGAAAAAACATGCTAAAATTATGAGGAATTACATATATGTTCACCTAATTTTATTTGATTTTATTTCTTTATTTTGTTATTTTTAGGCATGTTTTATTTATTGGACTTCTAATTGGTCATATAAGATTAATTTAGGGTTTTTTAATTTTTTTACCATTGTCTAAGTTGTTTCTTAAGGTAATCATTATTTTACATATTCAATTTCACCTCATTTTGATAAGTACATGGGTGGGCACTGTAATTTTCTAAAACTCGTGGGTGGGCATTGTAATTTCTTAATATCTCAGGGTGGGCATTGTAATTTTCTAAAGCTCATGGGTGGGCATTGTAATTCCCCAATACCTCATGGGTGGGCAATGTAATTTTCCCTTTCCTTAATATTACCGAACAGCCCATAACTGTTGGGTATATTTCTTTTCCAGCCACTATCTTTTCCTTATTTACAAAATAACCACATATATTATCATAATGTTTATACATGTGTTATACTATATAGTTTAATATTCATTATTGATATAACCTATAGTTTCTTGTTACTTATTTCCACACAACCCCCTTCTGTTTCTGAAATTCCTTTTTCCTCCCCATCCTTTTCCTTATTTACATTTTGACCCAAATTTATATTATATACTTTTATATGTCACAAAAACCATATATTATACTCTTTTATCAATATACCCACTTATATAACTCCAAAAATTCCCAAATTTTATACTTAGGATATAAATCACTATATTAACCAAACTATACCCTTACTTTTCGGTATTTGCATTTTAACCCCCAAAAGTTTTATAAATTCAACATTCCACCTTTAATGTTACTAAGCTCATAAATTAATTATTTATGACATTAAATTTGGTCAAGGCTTTTATTTTGGTCAATATTGACCCAATATACACTAGTTTGACCATAGGTTTATGTCTTGCGGTTTTGACCACACTTTCTCAAAAATTACAATTTGACCCCCATATTTTATAAAACTTAATAAAATTCATAGAATAACTCTTTTAAACATAGTTTTCGGTTTTATTTTATCAAGCCTCAACATTTATTTAAATTGCTAATAAACCCCAAATACTTACGGTAACAATCATTTTGTTCTAAATTCAGTTTAAACCCATTTTTAAATTAATATAGCAATTAAATTAAATGGCCTAAAATGCTTGGCCTTATTACCAACCTTAGATTATAATATAATTTACTTATAAATGTCATAAAAACATAGGTATCTCTCGGTTTTGGTATATACCTTGTAATAACATTTTATAAATTGTGTTTTTAACTCTTTATTAATTTCCATGACATGATATGTCACATATATCTTAAGTTAACCATCCAAAATGTTATAAACCATGTTAATATATAGTTGACCACTTCTAAGCCTTGTGACTCACGGTTTTTCACATATATCCATAATAACATTTTATAATTGGTATTTTAAACATCTAATTAATTCTTAAGACATTATTTGTCACGTAAACATTAGGTAAATTCACCAAACATGTTATCTATCATTTTAATACATAGTTTAGTCATACTAATCCTTACAACCTCTTGGTAACAATTAAATATATAATAAATGACATAAAAACCTTGTAATATGTAAGTATAGTATACTTACTTGATCAACTAGCAGACCAAGCAGCCAAACAGCATCACAATGCCCCCGGCTATGAACACACATATATCAGTTTTTATTTTTAACATCACCCCCATATACTCTTAATTAATACTCCACTTCGGTAATCATCTAGCTCACCTTGCTAGATTAGCGCATGGGTTTAATTTCCACACTTGTGCAAGACTTGTTTTTCCATGTTCCAGCACACATACGGTCACCATATATGCAGAGAAAAGGAATAATATTAGTCTTATGATATTAGGATCAAAAGGAGCTAGTTTATGCTTAACAAAAGGCATGGTATATACCTTAATATGGGTTGATTTTGGAGGCTATTCGCGCATGTATTTAGTGAGCAAAAACATATGTTAACTACCGCTTATATCACATATATTACCGGTAGAACAAGGGGGGAAACAAGGCTTGGTTTTCTTACCGAAAAGGATGGGAAGTTAGCTCCTAGTATTGACGTTGCTATGCATGGATAATGGAGGTTTTTCCTCTCTGTTTTCGTACGTGAAGTAGGCAAGTTTTGAGCTGGGAAAAACAGTGTTAAACTGGAGCTTAAACTAGTACATACACTTGGTAACATAAGGAGAAGGAAATTGAATTTTTTTCCTTACTGAGAGCTTGTTAAACCAAGGTAGTTGCATGGGTTTGTTTCTTCACAAGGCTGGGCCTCATCTACTGGTCTTTTACGTGAAGAAAACAAAATATAAGCTGGGGAAAACTGGACATATGTTACCGGTATAACCAGAGGTATAAATGGAGTTTGTGCAGATTTTTTACCTTGAAGAGTTAGCTAGGTAAGCTTCCCCTTCCTCTTCTATTTTCAGCCGAGATATCCCACTACTTCAACCACCCACCTAGCTTGTTGCTGGATAAAATGAAGATGGTGAGCTCCTCTGGTTGTACGTGAAGAAAACAGGAGGAAAGCTCATGACAAGTTGGGGTATTTCCTCTGGTTTTGGACGTGAAGAAAAACAAGAAAAAAGCTCAAGATCAGCTAGGTGCGCTTCTCTGTTTTTGTACATGAAGAAATCAGAGAGCAAAGCTTAGATGAAGCTGGGAATGTTGAAGTATATTACCGGTAACAAGGAGGAAAGAATAAGCTGGTTTATTTACCTTGAACAAGTTATGAAAACCAACTACTTTCTTCTTCTGGTTTCAGCCGATAAACTGCTCATCTTCATACGTTAACACAGCTTTGTTTGCTGTATGAAAACCAGAATGATTAAGTCTTTTAAAGAGAGGAGGAAGGAAGGAGGAGAATGGATATTTATGAGTCAAAAACACTCACCTATAAAAGGGGATAGTAGCCATGGAAGTTGAAGATGGTTCACGGTTTTGGGACAGCAAGAAGAAGCTGGGATGTTTACGCTTCTAGAATGATAGAAGAAAGGTGCAGAAATGTCTTGTTTACAGTGGAGAAGGAGGACGGTGGAAGAAGAAAAAGAAATCGGTTAACAAGAGTAGGTATGGGTTAGTCAAAATCGAGACAATTTCCTAGCTGTATTGGGAAGCTTCCCATGTCTGAAATAATCTCTTGAGCAGGAGCTATCGGACATGATGGGTAGAAGTAGTAAAATAGAGGAAGTTGATTGATTGTGATTATGTTGTAATATGTATATATATATGTCATAATGTTCATCTCTGTTGTATGGTGGTCGGTGGTCTGCAGGTCCCACAAGTAGGTAAGGTGGGCTACAGATTTAAATAGGCAGCGGCAATGATGTGTACAAGGTGGGTGAGATAGGTAGCTTAACTTAGTTATTATATACTACCTATGTACATAAATCGGTGTCTCTCTTTTTTTTTTTTTTTGCAGGTGTCCAGAGCTTATAATGGATGAGAACGACATAACAAAGCAGGCGGAAGTAGATAGCTTCGGTGGGAGCAATTAGTTTGATTAGTTAATATTATGTAGTAATAAGATGTTACATTATATTATATGTACACATGTCATGAAGACTTATCTCCTATATGTAGTGATCGGTGGACTTTTAATAGGTGTTTAGAGACTACAATTGGATGAGAATAACATGCCATAACTGGCGGAAGTACATGGCCAAGGCAGATAGGTGTGTTTAATTGGTTAGTATTGAAAAGTAATAAAATCGTCACTTAATGAAGGTAAAGATGATGACTCACCATTACTTGTAAATGGGGACGGTAATATGCTGGGAAATGAGCCTTGTATTGGCGGAAGTTATGGTCCAAGTCAAGGGCAACATATTGCCCATAGACTAGATTAAGAGATTAAATGTTATTTTTGCACTATTTGGTTATTATTTACAAAACAATGCACATATTTTCGGATTTTTGAAAAAAAAAACTTTGAATTATACATTCTAATGTGGTACATTATGTCACATTAGTATATTTAAGGGTATTCAAGACCCTAAAATCAAATAAAACTCATTTTGGAGACAATCTCGCAAAAATGTGCTTTAAGAAAGCTTAGCGCACATTTTATGTTCTAGTGAGTTTCTGAGCTTGGTTTCCCTTGGAAACGGTTTTAATGTGTTCATCTATGTGTTATAGGCTCAGGTTAAAATTTTAGATCAAACGGAGTTCGTTTGGATATTTAATCACCCTAAAAGGTCAAAGGGTGTAATTCTTGCTTTCTGTTAAACTTTGTTGTGTTTAATTTATTTTTAAGGCATGTTTAGGCCTTAATTATATGTTTAATCAATATTTAATTAAGTAGGGGTATTTCAACATGAGTACAACCTAACTGGTGATCATTCTCTCAATTTTATCTTAATAAATTATTACTAATTACTGATGAAGACCGAAGCAAAAGACAAAAGTATAAACTGGATCTTATTACATTTGATAAGCACAGATAAACTGACAAGGCATAGATGAGAAACCAACAGACTACATCAGAAACTTTGACAGCTCATTAAGGGCATCCACAATAGGGCTGCCCATGGTAGGTTAACCGCCTTATTCGGTTAACCGAAACCGGGTCTTCGGTTTTCTAAAATCCAATTCCGTTACCATTCCATTTAGATCGGTTAACCGGATTCGGTTAACCGTTTAATTCGGTTTTCTAAAATCCGATTCCATTACCATTCCATTTAGACCGGTTAACCTTTAATTCGGTTCGGTTTTATCGGTTAACCTTGTAGCCGTGTATTTTTTTTATTGATGAAAACCATACCATTATTATTATAGTACAACATTGATCATTTACCTAAATCCTGAGTGACAAATCAAACACATGTAACAAAAAATATAATATTGTGCATATTCCCTCAATAGCTAACATTAATTATTATATAAGATGAACATTAATATTTAAAGATTTTTATTGTTTATATAATCGGTTAACCGTGGTTAACCGAGCGGTTAACCGTTCAGGAAAATTTAATACCGTTACCGAAACCGAAACCGGTCAATTTACACGGTTCGGTTAACCATACCGCAAGAACCGGTACGGTTCACTTCGGTTTCGGTCGGATACCGCGGTTTCGGAATTTTTTGGGCAGCCCTAATCCACAATGGTGAAAGTGGATTTCACTCACCAACAAATATTATTTTATTATCTCCTCTTACCATCTCTCTCTTACTTACCTAGGTTCTCTAAAAAGAGAGTGTTTTAGTTAAGAACCCTCCCACATCCTCTCTCCTCCACCTCATCATTTTCTTTTTTCTCTTTTAACATTATGGGTGGAATCACACCATTGTGGATGCCCTAAAACGGTGAAGCACACTCCGGTTAATTAAAAAAAACAAATTACACCAGTCGCATCTGATGCACACAAACTAATGGCAAACGTTCAAAACGATGACAATAGAAATGCAGGCCATTTCGCAAAGCAAAACGTTGCCATATGAACCGTGAAAGAAACCTTCACCGACTCATAGATGAACAACATGTATTTATTATATTTTTTGAATCTGAAAATCACTTACAAGTCTATCGTTGGAAACCAAACTACATCCACCAAACAATGTAAAACTAAAACCTCCAAATACTGAATTTCTGCGATGGATAATGTCAAAATTAACGAATTGCACAGACTTCTAATGATTCATCAACCATCTAACCCAATAGCGCTTCTCAGAGCGTACACTGAGAAGGTAAATTGGAATGCAACATACTACGAACAGAACCAGAAACATGAAATTAGAACAGAAAGAGAGAAAATCTTCTATACAAGGAGTGTGGTTGCGTAAAAATAATGTACACAAACAACAGCAGAGTAAAATCGCATAAGCTTAATTTAGGTCTTGAAACTCTACCTTCTTGGCTGAGAAGATAAATCGAAGAACATAGAGAGGAAGGGTTGCGCGTCTTGCTTCTTCTCTCACGAGCCGGGGCAGCGGAGGAGATTTTCCAGTTCGTACAGAGAGACAAAGGCTTGACAAAAATGGCGGAACTTGACTGAAATTGGCGCTTGACTGAAACTTGAAGGATGTAGAAGCGAACAGACGATTTACTTTTGGCACTAGGTAAAAAGAACCACAAATCGATTCCGAGGACCTGTTTTGTTTTTTTTTTTAAGTTTCCGAGAGAATAACTAATGATTTCTGAGGAAGTTCTCGTAAATTTTGTGCGCTAAATTGTATTTGGATTCCTGCTATTATTTCCGGCGAAATTATTTACGAGAAAATTTTACAGCAAAGTTCTCGGAAAACAACTTAAAAATATTTTTCTCGGAAACAAGAGAAGTTCCTCAGAATGACCTCAGAAATTTCCGAGAAATAAGGGTCCTCCGAAATTATTTGTCGGTAATCACTGTTTTTTTAGTAGTGATAATTAAACAGATTAAACCAATAAAGCACTAACAAAGACCAACAACATATGATACATGCTTGTTTCCATGCTAATCATCATCTTCATCTTCCTGCTCGGTCTCGAGACTTCCGCATTGGCGCTGCTTGATGAGTGTCCAAATGAACCAATTCTAAAGGTGTAATTCACATGTTTTATAAACACTTTTAATGTTCATTTTTCCACTTTAGCTAATTTTGTCTATTATTGGTGTTTTTACACATTCATTGTTTAAAAAAGAGAGGAACGCATGGACGCAAATAAATCTCAAATCGAAGCTAGAACGAAGACGATATGCTATATTGTATAGCTGTCTGGACAGCCCATTAGTGGAAGATTTCGACACTGGTCCGAGTATGTGTCTGGGTATTAAACCTGGGCAAACAATTGTAAGACGTCCGGACTTACAAGTCCTGATATTATACTTCTCTATTAAATAAACAAGCATTAGTAACCATTCATCCCTTTCAATTTCCACATTATCATCATTTGGTCGCTCACCAGAGAACCTTTCCAACATACTCCCACCAATACATTACTGAATAAAACGGTACTAAAACTCCCATTTGAAATTTTAAGTGTTTGACCTTGGGGAGCCTTCGCTTTAGATACTTTGAATAGCATTTCCTCTCCTTGCTTCTCCACCAAAATCGTCAGAGCACCAACCAAAGTCTCTATAGCTTGCCGGTGTAGACACCAAAAATTCTCACCCGTTTTATATTAAGACCAAAATACAAGAATAAACATGCTTCTAGAAATATGGTGGTCGTCCCTGTTTTCAACTAAAGGAATTTCTTTTTCTCCGACATCTAAGATCTCACATTCCTATGGAAAAGGAGCACGAGCCTTTTTATTTTATTTTTTTTATTTTATTTTTATTGATTTTATTGTAACCTATTTTTTTTTAACTACTTCATTTTGTGTACTTATTTTTGTTGCTTTTTGTTTTAAAATATTTCACTGTTTTATTATTACCTTGTATTATTTTATGTACTCGATTGATTCATACTTTTTATTATTTATTATTTCCTTTTGATTTTCTCGTTGTTTTATCATCGTCATTTCCATCATTTTATGTAACTTTTACTACTGTTATTTTATCTATTTATTTTATTTGTTTTTGTCTCCCCTTCACGGGCATTATTTTTCATCATTTCATGCACATGTGCTATTCCTTTATTTATGTCTCATTACGTTTTGAATCCTATCTGTATTTCATAACTTCTTGTCACTATATTATTGTTCTCATTTCATAGTATATTTTCCTTTTGAATTGGTAGCATTTTTAGAATAGTTATCCCGGTCCGGGCTAAAACCCTAGTGTTATTTTCTCCCGTGAAGATATTGATTTCTGACTCAGCATAGCCGGTTAGCATACTCTCCATGTAACCCAATGGTTCTAGGTTCGATTCCTAGCTAAGGAGTTTTTTTTTATTTCTCGTTTAACTTGCGATACGACTTTTGTTTTATAGTCTACTGTTATAAACTGAAATCCGCCACAGCTCAAGTGGTTAAGGTGTGACAGGCATTGCTTGAAAACCCAAGTTCAAAACCTGGGCAGAGCATGACTGGTTGTTTTTATTTTGTTTTCTCCTTTCCTGTCTCAACTAGACTGACCTAGACCCAGGGGTGGAACCGGCCCAGAAAACAAAAAAAACAGTCCAACACCTCTTCTTAAAAATGCTTTTTCATTCTAAAACAAAAAAAAACCCCTACAGTATGGGCATTTTCTTGAAAGAGCCGACCAACCCCATACTCTTTATTCTTTTGTCTTCTTCCCCAAGTCGATGGCCACGCCTGGGAATCTCAAAACTGAAAAACACTATAGCATGGGTCTGAATTCTTGAAAGAGCCGATTGCCCTCCCCCAACATTCTCGGCATGCTTCCTCGGTACTCAACGCTGAAGGAGCTTGAAGGTTGCCCAACTCCTTCAAAATGCCCATCTCGTCTTCATCCTGCGATAGGGAGTCGACGGCGAAATCATCTCCCTCTCCATCGGGAATCACCGCCACCCACGCCTGGAAATCTCAAGACCGAAAGACAAAACAAACCCAGAAGCTCGACTCCCATTTCCTTCTCCTTCTCGAATTCGAACTTGTAAGCTGGAATACCCAGAAAATTTCTCCATCTCCTTCGAAGTCTTCTTCCGCCTTCGAATCGCCAACTACAACTCCCTCCCACTGCGCGTTCTTGTCTGGAACTTCTTCTCAAAACCCATCCATCTCCTTACCAAAAGGATTAACTTCCCCATTCTACCTCGTCGGCCTGTGGTTCAAAAGCGTAAGTAAAACCCTCTCTGAATTCGTCCCTCTCCTGTCTCTGTATCTCTCAACTCCCTCTTTTCGTGTTCCTCTTTTGATTTTTGTCTAATGAAGCCGATCAAAGGCGGCTCTAGTAAGCGTATGGAGTGTTGGTTTTCTGGAAATTGATTTCCGATGTTCACACCAACTCCCACGCTTCAAAACTCGACTCACTTTCTTTTTCTCATTCAAACCTTCGTGTTTTGTTTTGTTCCCGTTTTAAAGTTCCAAACATCGACTTCAAAATGAAGCTTAGCATTATGGGTTCCTGGGTTTATGAATTGCGAACAAGTCGAACAAAATTTTCTGGCCTTCTGATTATTAGTGCTTTCAATGTTTGCGTATATGTACCCCGATGAATACCAGGCCCCAAAAATGGGTCTATGGGTTTGAGAGTGCAGAAAATCGCACTACATGTTCATTTTGTCATTTCGAAATATGGGGTGTTCTTCCTTCTCCGCTAGAACTGATCTCGAAACTCTAGTTTTATACCACATACATCCCATTATTCATGTTCCTTGTTGGTGTCGGTTGATTCCAAGCCAGGTTTAAAATGCAAGGCCACTGTAACATTAAGATGATCAGTATGTTCTCTGTGGTTCGCCTTCGATGTGTACTTCTGTCAATCTCGATATCATATAAGAAAGTTTATATGTGGAGTTACCTTTATACTGAGATGTGTGGTTCGTTTGAGCAGGATGTTTGCTACGGTCCTGGTTACTTTGACATCTTTTCAAACAGTTACCTCTTAGTACTGATCTGAGCCATGTTTATAAGGCTGATTTTTCTGTTCCGTTTGAAATACATCTTCCTCTGTCGAAAGGTTTGTGAGATGCCTATGATCGGCTAAGAAAAACTCTGGTGGTTCGGGTTTGTCACTACACTACCCTGGTTCATTACGATGTGGCTTCTGGTTGTAACTGATTGCTTTTAGTTCAAGTGCTTATTTCAGTGGGTAGTTTGATGTCTAGACAGCAGACAGAAAGATGTTTAGTGTTTGGCTGTTTAAGAGTAAATCCACAACGTCTCTTCCTCTAATTGACAGATTCACAGTGAAGCAACAACAGAATGATTAGTTTGGCATTCATTCCTTTAGGAAAGAACGATTAGGAAAAGAGATTTAAATAAACAGAAATAAAACAAACTGTTTGACTTTTAATTTGGATTTGAATTTTTGTTTAATGAACTGGGGCTCCTCATTCTCTGTTTGAAACCTCCACTTCCTCAATGATAGTGAACAGATGTTGATTAATTGTGATTATCATTCCTGAATGTTTCCTTGATTAATCGTTATTCCTGATTGATTACCATGAAGATTCGCTTCTTGTATTTATTTATACACTATACATGTACACGTTTTACGAATAACTTCATTGCAAAATTTCAATTCAGCTCTTTGTATCTCTAACTATCTAAGCCCTAGTTACTATGTCCTTAGGTCCAAGCCATTAGGATAGAGGGGGTCCCCCTGGTCTGATAGGTCATTGACCAATCTCGTGGTGGTGACACCCCTAAACCCTAAAACACACACCTAAAATATGTATATATATATATATATACTAACATTCTCATTTCGGTTTTAGACCATCAGATTTTCCTAATTCAAAATCTCTCACCCACATTCCAACCCAAATCACATTCTAGCCCAAATCATTATGGGCCCAAGCCCATTTCGAACCCAAACCCATTTAAGCCCACTAGCTCTTAATAGTTTCGAGCAAGTTTTTAAACAGCCCATTTTAGAAGCCTAACTCCCAAAATCTGAGCCCAAGCTCAACTCGGCCCAACAAGCCCACAAAACCGGCCCAACCTCAACTCGGCCCAACCTCAACTCGGTCCAATATCCAAGCCCACACTCGAGGCCCAAGCCCACACTCGAGGCTCAAGCCCACAATCAAAGTCCAAGCCCACACTTGAAGCCCAAGCCCACAACCGGCCCACGCCTAAACCGGCCCAATCTCGGGTCAAGCCCAATCCCCAGTCAAGCCCAGTCCCCAGTCAAGCCCAATCCCCAGTCAAACCCAATCCCCAGTCAAACCCAATACCCAGTTAAACCGATTTGACCAACTCTGAACATTGACCAATCCAACTTTGACCCAAACATTGATCAATCCAACTATGACCCAAACATTGATCAACCCAAGTTTGATCCAACCTTTGACCAATCCAATTTTTTCCCGAAGTTTGACCATCCCACTTTGACCCAAACATTGATCAATCCAACTTTGACCCAAACATTGACCAACCCAAGTTTGTTCCAACCTTTGACCAATCCAATTTTTTCCCGAAGTTTGACCATCCCACTTTGACCCAACCTTTGACCAATCCCACTTTGACCCAAACTTTGACCAATTCAACTTTGACCTAGCTTTGACCTTGATCGAGCATTGACTTTGACCCAATTTTACCAATTCAACTTGGACTAACCCGAACTTTGACTCGGACTGTTTTTCAATCCCGGCCCAAATTCAATTCTAAACTCAATTCATTTAGCCCAATTCAATTCAGATCAGTTCCATGCAATTCAAACTCAAGTCCATTGCATCCAATCCGCACTCAACCTGTAAATCTCATTTAAACTCTAAAAATCCAAAAACATTCCTCATCATTCAGCTTTAATTCAAAAATCCTAAAAATCTCCTTTCTCGAATTTCAAACAATCATTTTATTCAAACTTCATCAAGTTTTCAAAAGAAACCATTTTGTGGAATTTTAAAGGAAAAACTCTTCTCACATCACAAAAAACTCTTCTCAACAAGCAGAAAGTTCTCCTCACATATACAGAAAGTTTTCTTCTAAAACATTTCTCAAAATCAGTGTTTCTTTACAGAAAATTCCGAACAACTTCAAAAGTTTTCCAATTCAGTTTTTAACTCAATTAAACCGTTTTCGGGGAGCAAGAAATGTCTAACCCCTTCAAAACATTTCCTCCATGGTTAGAACATCGTTTGTCTCCCTTCCAAAAATAAAAATCCGAGGTGGGGCACTGGGGTCGTAACCTCCCTTGTCGTAGTCTGGATCTCTTTAGGCGGGGCATTAGGGTGACAAACCTCCCCTAATTGCAGCCTAGATTTTTACAAGGCGGGGTGCTAAGGAAGTAACGACCTTCCTAGTTGCAGCCGGGATTTTAGAATAGTCTAACTCCCTTCTGCTCAATTTCAATGTTTTTGATTTTTAACGTTTTAAAACCCGGGAGTTAGAGACGTTATTAGGGTTCGACCGAGAGCATCTCATTCATGGTGTTTCTCTCTGAACCCTATTTTTCGACGTAAATTCATTGCCCCATCTTTCGAGCCTCGGCACTTACATTAATTAAGTGTCGTGTTCGAGGGGGTACATAGGGTAATCCTTCAGGATTATCCGCCCTTTTACAACATAAAGTGATTTTTCTGGTTTTAAAAACTTTAAGAGAGACAATGTTAAATAAACCAATCCAACCCTTCCCATAGAACCTGAGATACCATAAACATTTCTCAATCCTCCTCTGAACCAACTCCAAGTCACATATGACCTCCAATTCTTAAATGCTCCCGAACAACCTTAGTCATCTTAAACCTGAGACATCTTCAAGACCCGAACACCTGTAAACCAAATATCCTCTTTCACACTCCATCAACACTTTCGACTTCCTAAAACACCTTAAAAATTTGACCATTCTAAAATCCAAACTTTACAGACACGAAAAGGACCCGAGCACCTCTCAACTCCACAAAATGACCAAAATACCCCTCAGTCCCACAAAATGACCAAAATACCCCTAAGCTCTACAAAATGATCAAGAATTCCTTAACTCCAGCGAATGATCCAAAAAAATATGACCAAAGTGCCCTTTTGCTCCTCAAAACTTCTAGCATCCTTTTAAACTCGTGAAAGTCAAAACAACCTCAAACCTCTCAACATCCAAACCGATTTCACCGACCAATATTTCAAGACTAGCCTATTTCTCCAAACTCTTGGAAATCATCTGTTCTTCCGTTCACACTCAATCATATCATTTGGATTTAAATTGAATCTCTCTAAAAAGGTTTTGAAAGAAGGCAAACCCGACAATCGAGACCGTGGTTTCCTCGGGCACCAATCCGAAGTCGTGGTCGTTGACACTTCTGAGGCGTGTAACCCAGTGCGAACCCAACATAGAATATCTGCAAATGACCAGATAAGTTCTATCCATAATGAACAACCTCAGAGTCAACTAACGGTTCTTAGAACCCTCCTCTTCCCTTCCTAGTTCCTTAGGTCAAACTAGGTGGCGACTCTAGTCAATTCCGCCTTATAGAGGCATAAGTCTGCGTGGAGCCCATTGAGAGCGGGTGTAGTGCTCACTAATACTCCCTATATGCTTTATGGGAAAGACGGACGATAAAGTAGGTATTTGAGGGCTGCCAGAATAACGGGTTTTCACCCTCCACGGAATGGCATTTTCTAGGATCTAGGCTTCTCAGTCAGACCATATTTAGATAGACCCCCCCTCATACCGAAAAATCACCCTCCACAGCCGGAAAACCTTCATCAGGTGATGAAGAAAACTGTCAGCCATCTGTGTTTTGACTACCAACCATATTAAACCATAACCGCCCAAAATGTAATTTATCACCAGAAACTTGCTTGAATCTCCATCCTCTTTTGTGAGCAAACAACCAACAGAGTAGTATGGGACAACATCATCTAATCGACGGGGATAGTTGACCAATTTCTAAAGTCGATCGACCCATCGCCACAAAATACCATTGGCGGTGTTAATGTGCTCTCTCAATCCCTAAAAATTTCCCCTTCTAAAATCAGAAAACTCCTCCATCAGCTTTCTATCAACTATTATTGCTTGTGTCTACACCATCATATGCATATGTCTAGCGTAGATGTCCAAGTCGGCAGCTCTGCCCTTCGGTACTAAAAAAACCCAAAAAAAACCTACAGACAAAATAGACTTTTTCCCTGGCACTATACTACTTGTAATTTAAAGCAAAAACAAAATCAGAGGCAGAAATATAGTCTCCATGAGGAAGATGGATAAAAAAAAAACTTTACATGCAAAAATTTGATTAGTTGACAAGAGGACATAGGATGAAGAAAAAAAAAGAAACAGAAGGTATGAACCCACAACACCCACAGGTGTCAAGGGAAAGTTCAGTTGACAAAAATATTAGCCCCCCATGTAAAAGGAGATTAGAAATCACCATGTCGGACACCATTGAAAAAAAAGAGCTAGACTAAATCAAAAACACATGAGAATGGAAGAAGAAAGGAAAAAGGGCTCTCGCCGAAAAGAGAAACAGGGAAAACAAGGCTCTCACCAAAAAGAGAAAAACAAAATCTATAGGGATATATTAATGTTGTTAATGTTGATTTCACATCATCCAGCTACTATTAGAGCCGTTATAACAAATGAAGCAACTTCCCATATGACACGAACAAATATCACCCAACGCTTAGCCAATTTAACTTAACATCATAAAATAACTTTGCTACTCGTAAGTCCAAATTCATTTGATCAATGGCTATATAATATTTATCAAAAGTTTTATAACTCTATCAATAAAGTAATTTAACTTACTCATTTAATAATTCAATCTTTATAAAAAAATAGCTCGAAAAATTGCATTTTGACAAAGAAATATGATACCCTGAGCAGAAAGGAAGGTAATTGCGCTTACAACATGTTGGAGATCAAGTGTGAGTCCCACATTGAAAAATTATATA
Source organism: Limonium bicolor (assembly GCA_023374045.1). Lineage (NCBI taxonomy): Eukaryota > Viridiplantae > Streptophyta > Magnoliopsida > Caryophyllales > Plumbaginaceae > Limonium > Limonium bicolor. The sequence goes on along the minus strand of CM041777.1, from coordinate 360,028,761 downwards.
GCTAGTAAGTAGCTCATATAGCCTATGAGCTACTTCACCAAATGCCAATTGGTTTTAGGATGGAACCTCATGGGTTATTGGGCCTTACTAGTCTATACGGGTATTTTATATAAGGGAAAATTACATCCCCACCCATGACGTTTGGTGAAATTACACACCCCACCCATGAGGTTTCAAAAATTACTTTGCCCACCCATGTGGTTTCCTCTATTTTACATCCGACAACTTTTCTAATATTTGATCAACTCAAAAGATGCTTAAACATTGTCCAAAATTGATAAAACTTTACATGGATGATGCTAAGGTGTTATATTTTTGTCCAATGTCAAATCCAAAGTTTTTTAAGCTCATATATGACCTGTGAGACCCAATGAAAATATGTTCACATGTCACATGTTTCATCGGGTCCCACGGATCACATATGAGCTTAAAAAACTTTGGATTTCATGCTAGAACAAAATATAACACCTTAGTATCGTTCATGTAAAGTTTCATCAATTTTGGACAACATTTAACCATCTTTTAAGTTGATCAAATATTAAAAAAGTTGTCGGATGTAAAATAGAGAAAACCACATGGGTGGGCAAAATAATTTTTGAAACCTCGTGGGTGGGGAGTGTAATTTTGCCAAACGTCATGGGTGGAGAATGTAATTTTCCCTTTATATAATTCCCTCCGTTGGGCGTATTTCTTCCCCCACAATATTTCTAACATGGTATCAGAGCCCAGGTTCAACCTTGGGTAATGCACCACTGTCTAATGGATACCCGAGTAAAAACAGACTGTGTCACGATAAACCAAGAGATGGGACCGGGTCAGTACCGTAAAAAAAATGGACTGTGTCACGGAGAAGAAACCGGGCCAGTACTAAGTGGGGTCCAAAGCCAAACAGGGTGCAATGTGGGAGGTCTCGGAGGTGAAAGACTCACACTTGAGGGGGGATGTTGGAGATCAAGTGTGAGTCCCACATTGAAAAATTATATAGCTAGTAAGTAGCTCATATGGCCTATGAGCTACTCCACCTAATGCCAATTGGTTTTAGGATGGAACCTCATGGGTTATTGGGCCTTACTAGTCTATACGAGTATTTTATATAATTCTCTCTGTTGGGTCTATATCTTCCCCCACAATATTTCTAACACAACAAAGCATCAGATGGAGTTTATGGCAATGGGGGGTCATATGTAGGAATAGGAGGGGAGATGTCTTGGGAGCAGGGTTAAAGGGTAACGTGACATATGTTTTCCAAAAGTATGGAGGATAAAGCTTTACGTTTTGGTATCGATTGTGCAGAGTAGGTTTTTGTAAAGTAAGAATAATTTAGACCCTAAATATCTAATTGATTTTGTCAAGCCATAGGGGGAAGTTAGTTATGAAGTTAGATCCATCATGAATGATTTAGTAGATATTTCATTAAGGTTTGAAGTTATTTTGTGGAAACATGTAACTAAGGATGCTAATGTAGGCGCGCATATTTTAACAAACCTAGGCAAGGGAGGAATGATGAATGCCTAATTTTTTTGACACATGTGGAGCTGATACATGATATCAGTTATGAGTTGAAGTTTAAAAAAAGGAAAAATTACATCCCCCACCCATAACGTTTGGCGAAATTACATAGCCCACCCACGAGGTTTCAAAAATTACTTTACCCACCCATGTGGTTTCCATAATTTTACATCCAGCAACTTTTCCAATATTTGATCAACTTAAAAGATGGTTAAATGTTGTCCAAGATTGTTGAAACTTTACATGGATGATACTAAGGTGTTATATTTAGGTAAAACGTGAAATCCAAAGTTTTTTTAAGCTCATATGTGATCTGTGGGACCCAATGAAACATGTGACACGTGAACGTGTTTTCATTGGGTCCCATAGGTCATATATGACCTTAAAAACTTTGGATTTGACATTGGACAAAAATATAACACCTTTTAGCATCGTCCATGTAAAGTTTCATCAGTTATGGACAACATCTAACCATCTTTTAAGTTGATCAAATATTAGAAAAGTTGTTGGATGTAAAATTGTGGAAACCACATGGGTGGGCAAAGTAATTTTTGAAACCTCGTGGGTGGGCTGTGTAATTTCACCAAACGTCATGGGTGGGGATGTAATTTTCCCTTAAAAAAATAGATAAAAGAAAAAGAAAAAAAACTAATAATAATCATTTATGTAACATATTAAAAAACTAATTACTCGGAACCCCCTTGAAGATTGGGTATATTACAGTTAACCCCCTTGTGTTTCTCATAATTATTGGTAACCACCTTGAATTTACGGTATCTCTGACTATGAGCCCCCGAACTATAATTTCATTATCAAAAAGTTAACTACGTGCTGACCCATCAGCTTAATCACTTTATTAATGACATGTTGAACAAAAAATACTGCTTAATCAACATTCTTATTGTCCGGAAAACATCAACCCTACCTCGAAAATGTATTTGAATTGGGATGAAGGATAGTTAGACGATGTTGATTAAGCAGTTTTGTTGTTTAACATGTCATTAATAAAGTGAATAAGCTGATGGGTCAACACGTAGTTAATACTTTGATAATGAAGTTATAGTTTGGGGGCTCATAGTCAGAGATATTGTAACTTCAAGGTGGTTACCAATAATTATGAGAAACACAAGGGGGTTAACTGTAATATGTCCAATACTCAAGGGGGTTCCGAGTAATTTACTCAAAAAAATAACTAAATAAACCTAAAACTCACAAAAAAATGGCCAAATTATTTTGGTGTAATGAAGAGTCCATTCTTTTGTCACATTATCTAACGAGTTTATTTGATCAGCTAGTTTATTCTCTCTGTATGTCACATACATCAATTGTCATATCAACTATTTTTTTTCTCTACTTTTTTCTGTTGACAACTAATATCACCTACATGTTTCAGGTGACAAAAAAAATGGGACCATCCAAAGATGTTTTACCATTTATTTTTTTTATCCTAAAAAACCCTGTTTTACCATTAGTGTAGCATATATGTGACGCTTGGTCACATTCCACAAATGCTAGAAAGCCAAGAGCAGGGATGCGTTCGCCACACCCTTTTTGCGCATTTTTTGACAGCATAAATGTACAGCATATGCTGTTTTGGACTCCTTTATTTGTTTTTGCTGTTCGCCTAAAACAGCATAAATGTCAGCATAAATGACAGCATAAATGTCAGCATAAATGCCCGCAGCAAATGCTACTTTTTCGTTTTCGTGCTTTCACTTCCGTTTCTTTACCCACTTCATAATGCAATTACTGTGACTATTGATTTAAAAAAAATAAATTTTTTACAAGTTACTTTATTTATTACAAATTACATGATGCTTTAAATAATTTATAAAAAATAGTACTACATCTTTAGCCAAATTTACAAAAAAACACATTTATAATACAAATCTATAATATATTATTTGTAATACCACATAGATTAATAAAATTTAAAAAACGAATAAATATACACACTTGTTGATATATAAATTAAAATATTAAAATAGTATATAGAAATATGAATGCATATAAATTTATTAACATACAAAGTTACAAAAATATTATATATTATTAAAAGTTATAATTTCACTAAATAAATTCACATAACATTATCAGAAAATTTGAAACGGTTTTTCTCTTTTTTTAAGCTTTTATATTTGTAAGAATTATAAATTTTAGATAATAAAAAGATATTGTTTAGGAGTTACAAGTTTTGCTTAAATAATAGAAATAAAAATTTTATTGTTTGTGAATTTTTTTTTATTTTTACTAACAAAATAAAGTTACGTAGTGTAATTAATAAATTATAATTGTAACGACGAAAGGTAAACGCACTACATATAACTAACTGAACCAAACATGCTACATATATGCTGCACTGCCAAACAACAGTTTTCAAAACAGCTGCATTTATGCCAGCACATTCCTGCCAGCAAATATGCTGCATTTATACCAGCGCATTCCTATTGTCAAATATGCTACATTTATACTGTCAAAACAGCCATGCCTAACAGAGCCTGAGGTTACTGGCCAGCTGGATTGAATTTACTGACCTCGTGCTTATTCTTGACATGAATGATGGCGCATCCATGAGCCAACCACCTATCTAGGACAAATCGGATCACCTCTGCCGTTGGATCAACCACTCTATGATACTAGTATGAGTTTTTTTTATTTATTTATTGAGGTGCACTCTATGATATGAGAAATTAATGATGATGCTTTAATTTTTGGGGAAGCTTTCTGAGAAAAATTTAATATGATGATGCCGCAGTCCCCAGCTACCAAACTGCGACGCCAATTAAAGCTTCGGTTAATTTCTCACGCTGAATTCTCACACTTTCCGCTCTGAATTGACAACGCCCACTTTTTTCTCTCGTCCCCCACCACCCCACTTTTTCCGTCCTCTCTCGACCGGCTATCCTACCACCACCACCATCACCTCACCAGCGGCAGCTGCCCGCTCTCCATTTGAACCTTTCTCTTTGCCGTTGGTGCTACATTACTTTAACACAACTACTTTCCTCAGTGGCGCTGAGGCTGCCCCCATCAACTCGTGTTAGAGCTGGTTAACTTCACACAAATTCGTGTATCGTTCTAGGGTTTCTGCGCAATACTAAACTCCATTGGTAAGTGAGTTTACATTGGAGCTGAAGCTTTGTCACCCGGACTTGGTGCTGGCTTGGCCGTTGTGCTCACCCAGCACATTTCTTGCCTTGGACGCCCGCACAGTTGTGTTTTTGGCTATTATGGAGCCGTAGACACTGGAAGAATCGCAGATCAACGGCAGTGTTAGGTGAAGTCTCCGTTTCCCAGCTAATTCTTTTTCCGTCCTCAAAGCTCCTCACTGTTTCTGACTCGTGTTCCAGGTTCAAAAATCGAGATTTGTGTTCCTGTTATGCTTCTAGTGCATTACTGGCCTCCTTGGGTGCTCTCAGCGTCATCACGTTGAAATGCAGCCTCCCCTTCTCTTCCCTTCACTAATTCTTCGGGCTACCGCTGTATTCTAGTCTTTCATTGATCCCTCTCGAGGGTGTTCTCACCCAAATTCTCTTTCTTTGAGCTCGGTAAAAATGAACAGTGGCCTGATATCTGCACTTATCTTCCTTGTTCTATATCCAACCTCGGTGAAACCGTTAACCCAGCCCCTCAACGACGACGTTCTGGGATTGATAGTCTTCAAGGCCGATGTTCAGGACCCTAACGTGAGACTGGCTACTTGGAACGAGGATGATGATAGTCCCTGCAGCTGGGAAGGGGTTGGGTGCAGCCCCAGATCCAACCGGGTCACCGAAGTTGTCCTTGACGGCTTTTCCCTTTCTGGCCGGATAGGGAGAGGCCTTTTCCAGTTGCAGTCTCTCAGAAAATTATCTCTGGCGAGAAACAACCTTACAGGTACAATCAGTCCTGCTCTGGCGAGGCTCCCGAATCTCAGATTTTTGGATTTAGGGGAGAATGATCTTTCCGGACCCCTACCTGGTGATTTCTTTCGTCAATGCGGTCCGCTAAGAGGGATTTCTCTAGCGGGAAACAGGTTATCGGGTCCCATTCCCCCGAGTCTAGGCAACTGTTCTTCGCTTGTTGCGGTTAACTTCTCGTCCAATCAGTTTTCCGGTCCGTTGCCGTCGGCTATTTGGTCCTTACACGCGCTCAGGTCACTCGATCTGTCTCATAATTTGTTGGATGGTGAGGTTCCTCAAGGGATTGAAGGTCTCTACAATATGAGATCACTTGATTTGAGTGTGAATAAGCTCACTGGTAATATTCCGGATGGCATTGGTGGTTGTCCGTTGCTGAAGTCGGTTTACCTTAGCGAGAATTCTTTATCTGGTAATCTTCCACATTCATTGTCAAATTTAAGCTACTGTAGTTATCTCAATTTGGGTGGGAACACACTCACGGGCAAGATTTGGGACTGGATTGGGGACATGAAATCCATAGAGACCCTTGATCTTTCCACAAACAAGCTCGCTGGTAGTGTTCCTAGTTCTATTGGAAGCCTTAGGTCACTGCAAGTGCTCAATCTTTATGCAAACTCTCTGAGTGGGAGCTTGCCGGAGTCTATGCTAAACTGCTCTAGTCTTCACACTTTAGACCTAGGGCGAAATTCCCTGACTGGTGAACTCCCCCGGTGGTTCTCTCAGTTGGGTTTGGAAGAAATTCGACTTTCCGGGAATAAATTGGCAGGAAGCTTGAATGCTGTTTTATCTTCATCTGAGCCAGTCTTGCTACACAGTCTTCGAGTGTTAGATGTCTCCAACAATGGTCTTTTTGGGGAAATTCCATCATCTATTGGACAGCTTAAGGAATTGACCGTTCTGGACTTGAGTCAAAATCAGCTGAATGGGAGTATACCTGAAGAAATTGGAATTGCTATTTCTCTGAACGAGCTGATCTTGGATGATAACTCTTTTGTAGGGAGTATCCCGCCTAGCATCAAACAATGCTCCTCGCTCTCAGTCTTGTAAGTTTTCTTATTGATGTGGTGCTTATGCGCTTATCATTTATATATCTATTTCTGTCTAATTGATTACCATGTTGTATGGCAAACATCCAACTTCATTGTCCTTTGTTGATGTATTGCTCGTCATGCATATCCGGGTTTCTGCTTTTCTGAAATTCTCATCATATTGTGCTACTACACTTATTGCTATGTAGCATGATTTTAACAAGAAAAAACTGAAGTACTTCTGAGTGGATAAGCTGTGTGATTGTTTGTTACTGCTTGTCCATGATGGTGGATATTGCCTTTTTTGGCATTTGATCAATAGATATTGTCGTTCCTTTTCTCTACTCAGTTGCAGATGAGTTCACTCAATTAGATCGTGGAGAAGTATATAATCCTTTTCTTGCCAATTTAATGCAGGACTCTGTCGCATAATGAACTCAATGGCCCTTTACCGTCAGCCATATCTAAGCTCTCTAATCTCAGAACGGTTGATCTGTCTTTCAACAAATTTAGCGGGTCTCTGCCCAAACAGTTGTCTGATCTCTCCCATCTTATATCCTTCAACATTTCCCATAATAACTTCCAAGGTGAACTCCCATCTGGTGGCTTCTTTAATGCCATACCTCTCTCCAGCGTTGCAGCCAATCCATCTCTTTGTGGATCTGTTACCAAGCGGGATTGTTCTACTGTTCTTCCGAAACCCATTGTTCTAAATCCCAACTCAACCTCCTCCTACTCTGAAACGGGGCCAGTTCCTCCAACTTTTGCCCACAAGAAGATCATCCTCAGCATCTCAGCCCTCATTGCAATAGGTGCAGCTGCTTTTATTGTTGTTGGTGTGATCGCTGTTGCTGTTCTCAACTTCCAAGTCCGGTCCTCGAAATCTCGTTCTGCTGCAGCAGCAGCATATGCCCTGTCTGGAGCTGGCAGTGATGACTATAGTAGCAACTCACCCTCTACTGATGCCAGCTCTGGTAAACTGGTCATGTTCTCAGGGGAGCCTGATTTCAGCACCGGTACCCATGCACTACTCAACAAGGACTGCGAGCTTGGTCGGGGTGGATTTGGAGCGGTATATCGGACCATCCTAGGGGATGGGAAACCAGTTGCGATAAAGAAGCTGACAGTCTCAAGCCTTGTCAAATCACAGGATGATTTTGAGAGAGAAGTTAAGAAGCTGGGGAAGATTCGTCACCCCAACCTCGTTGAGCTGAATGGGTACTACTGGACTCCTTCATTGCAGCTCCTCATCTACGAGTATGTGTCTGGTGGAAGCTTGCACAAGCATCTCCATGAAGGATCCAATGTCAACAGTTTCCTTTCATGGAATGACAGATTCAACATTGTTCTAGGAATGGCTAAAGGCTTGTCTCATTTGCACCAACTGAATGTGATCCATTACAATCTGAAATCCAGCAATATCCTCATAGGTGAAGAAGCTGGTGAGGCTAAGGTGGGTGATTTCGGCCTTGCAAGGCTGCTGCCGATGTTGGACAGGTACATTCTTAGCAGCAAGATCCAGAGTGCATTGGGCTATATGGCTCCAGAATTTGCTTGCAAGACAGTGAAGATTACTGAGAAGTGCGATGTTTATGGGTTTGGGGTTTTGGTTTTGGAAGTGGTGACTGGAAAGAGGCCTGTCGAGTACATGGAAGATGATGTGATAGTCCTATGTGATATGGTTAGAGGAGCCCTGGAGGAAGGCAGAGTGGAAGAGTGCATCGATGCTCGATTACAAGGGAAGTTCCCAGCTGAAGAGGCCATTCCTGTTGTAAAACTTGGGTTAATATGCACTTCTCAGGTACCTTCTAACAGGCCGGATATGAGAGAGGTGGTTAAGATATTGGAGCTGATTAGATGCCCCTCATCATCTGAAGGGCAAGAAGAAGAATCTAACTAATGATGATTCATATGTGGGTCTGTCGATTGTGGTTGTTTTCTCTTTTGGGTTATCTGGAGAGCATAATATTGTGGAGGTGTGGTTAGATTAGAAGATTTCGGGGAAGAAGAATCCGGTCCGGTCCATTGATTACTTAGGAAGTGGTATCTATATTGCACCTGGCAGACAAATTTGATGTGGGGAAGTCCATTGTTGTTCCGTAATTGGAATTGCTGATTGCATTTGTCTGTGAATTCGTTTGTTTGTAGTTTTTGGTAGTTTCTTTCTGTTGGTTCGCTATGTACTATTTTGCCAAAGTGTAGAGTGTAGCTAGGTTAGGTTCTTAGCCGGATTCCTCTTCACCGGTTTCCTTCAATTGAGAGGGCATATATATATGTCTATCCCGTGTATGGATCATATCTTGGAGCCTTGGTTCTTCTTACTAACTGACAGTAATCAAATGTGTTTAGCTTTCTGGGTTATGCTTGAATGTATCAAAGGGTGCGCGTTCCTTCTTCCTTACAATGGACAGATGATGACTCTTACCTTGTTGTTGGTGTAGGTTGCACTTAATTCGTTCTCTGAAACCTTCTGTTTTTGTTTTTTCATCCCTTTGTTTTGCCCCACTGTATGCATTTACTGGTTACAGCACTACAAACAACTGAGTCGATTAAAAAGTGAAATGATAAAGTCAGAAAGTGGTGAGATTCTGTGGACAGTGGACACCAACTTATGAGATATCATATCATAATCATATACTAGTAGTCTGTCTGTTAATAATAGAGTATCATCATTTAGATTCCCATAGATTAATATTTTTTGTGCGTCACAGTGTCAGCAATGTGATTCCTTGAGAGGCTGGAAAAATGTAACTACATTTTGTATATTCAGGCAGTTGGTATGTAATTAAGTACCATGCGTTGAAGAGAAAGCTGGAAAGAGAAAAAGAAAAAGGGAACCAATGTGGGGTGGTGGGATATCATTGAAATTTGTCGTAGTACTATACACTTAGATATACAATGCTGTTCGCTGTCTGAAACAGTAGTAGCTTGATTTTATTATTGTTATTCTTGCAGGTGTACTTAATGTGGCGCGTAATTTTGGATATATGGTTTTTAGTTTGGTGGAGTATAGTACTACTCCGTCCCGTCATAACTGTCTCATTTATTTTTTGGTACGTTTTTCCATTTCAATATTAAATATATAAGATAAAATAATTTTTAAAAAATAATTTTTACAATATATAGTTTCACTTCATTATAAAAAAAATTATAAAAATATATTATCTTACATGTTAAATATTGAAGTCAAACAACAAACTCAAATAGTAAAGTGACAAAGAGATCGGGACGGAGGGAGTAGTTTTTTTGCTAATCTTAATGTGGCGCGTAATCCTAGTTACGTTTATATCAAGAACGCTCATACAGAAAATTGCAATGTAGATTCTAAAGTTGTGAGCCACGAGGTGTAACTGTCGCCGTTGAATGCGGCTGACCGTCACACATCGCCACCGTGCGTCATCAATTTTTATAACTAAAATATGGCTTCAAGATGTTATTTTGGTCAATAACAAAATAAAAGCCAGTGAGAGAATCTTGCATATGCTTAAAGTTACTTCCCATTGGGTTTATAATTGTCACTATTTAGGCTCATCTCTCGTTATCTTTTATTTTTATGAAATAAATACCTCAATAGGACAACAACGAAAGAGAAACTAAAAACCGCTTTATTTTAAGGTTGCTTAGGGCATCCACAATGGTGTGGATTCCACCCATAATGTTAAAAGAGAAAAAAAGAAAATGATGAGGTGGAGGAGAGAGGATGTGAGAGACACTCTCTTTTTAGAGAATAAATAAGAGAGAGATTGTGAGAGGATATAATAAAATAATATTTGTTGGTGGGTGGAATCCACTTTTATCATTGTGGATGCCCTAACGCAAGTTTCTTACCACAATTCTAAGTGTTATATCAATAAAATATATTATTTAATTATATAAGAAACTCTACTAAAGTTTCTTAAAATTTTACCTAGTTAATATATTACAACAAAATGAAATATTTTATGTAGTTATTATAGAAAAAGACAAAGTTAGAATTTTGTTTTAGAAAAACCGACTGCCGTGTACTAAATGAATTAAGAAAGAAAAGAAAAAAGATTGTACTAATAAATTCGTATTAGTTTCCTTGCATCGTGGAAGTACCACTCTGTACTGTATTATGGGCATGGGAATTTCCCCTAGTTAAATGAATTGATTGCATTAGATGAATGATGTATAGTAGTGTAGCCTAAGAAAACAAACTTTGTCTATACCCACTCCATTCTTCTATGTTTCTTAATTTTTCATCCAAAATAATTTACCACTAGTTCCGACCTTCTTTTCTCTTGGTTTGCTCATTTTATTTCGTCTCTCGATGAGAAGGGAATCGATTCCCTGATACTAGTAAATTTAACATAAATCTGGAGTTTTTCCCAAGGGCGGGGTTATCGAATGTCGTGAACGGAAGCTTACCATCCTTCCTTCACTCGATCCTGATGATCAATAATAGTAAAACCCACCATCACCATGGAGGATTGAAAACGACCATTCTTTTCTATGTTCGGGGAGATTCTTTCGAGAGAAAAAGAGGAGAAATTAAGGAATGGAAATGTGCATGTAATGAAGAGAAAGCAGCAATATCATGCCATGTTTTATCAAACAGAGAGCCGGTATGGTAGTGGAACCCTATACACCACGTTATCCTATGATGTTCTCTTTTCAAGCATTGTGTGCCACTTCTCGTCTTGGCTCCCCATTTACATTTTATGACATTATGTCATGTGTGTTCCCGTGTCACTCATGAAGAAATCTACTACTCCCTCTGTCCCGGTCAAAGCGTCCACTTTACTATTTGGATGTGTCGTTTGACTTCAATATTTAACCTACAAGATAATATATTTTTACAAATTTATGTTTTACAATGGAATCCTTATGTCAAAAACTATATATTATACAACTTAATTTTTCAAAAATATTTTATCTTATATGTTTAATATTGAAGTGGAAAAACGTGCCAAAAAGCAAACAGGACACTTATGACGGGACGGAGGTAGTACTGTTTAGCGATAAGTTGATGGACTAATATGTTGATCGAGAGAGGTTAATTTGCTCTATATATGGCTGCGCAATGAAAGTGGCCATCAATCAAGCAACAGGTTTTCACAACTTTACCGTACAAGAATACAAAGTGCTACTGCAGTGCAGTCACTCACCCCCAACTTCAGAAAAAGAAAAGAATACAAAGTGCTACTACGGTCCCTACTGGCCTCCCTCTTACTTTTGTGGGAAGATTGGGATAGATATGACTGTCAAATGACATGACTATGACCATTCAAACGAGTTCTTTCATCCAATCTTCTTATCAAAATACTATACTCCTTTAATTATATACATTCCGTTTATGTACAATCAGTAATCCCTCCACCTATGGCTGGCTATACTTTTTATGAGAAGTAGATGGGTTTGCTACTACATTACGTTAGTTTAAAATGGGCCATGATTCAGGTAAATTTGGGCTGTCAGGCCCATTTACAATAATATCCCGTGACTCATCTCCCACCACCATAAGAGAAAATGCTTGGAACCATTTATCAGCACTTACAAAGAAGGGAAAATTCACGAGATACCCCTGTTTTCTTTCGTAATTCACAATATACCCCTATGATTTTAGTAATTTAACTTTAAACATGCTTAAATGTTGTCCTAAATTGATGAAACTTTACATGGACGATGCTAAAGTGTTATATTTTGGTCCAATATCAATTTTGAAGCTTTTTAAGCTCACATGTGACCTGTGGGACCCAATGAATATGTGACTGTTCATTAGGTCCCATAGGTCACATGTGAGCTTAAAAAACTTCAAATTTGATATTGGACCAAAATATAACACTTTAGCATCGTCCATGTAAAGTTTCATCAATTTTGGACAACATTTAAGCATGTTTAAAGTTAAATTACGAAAATCACAGGGGTATATTGTGAATTACGAAAGAAAATTGGGGTATCTCGTGAATTTTCCCTACAAAGAAAAACTGAACAGGCACCTTTCTTGAGGAACCCATGTTCCTTTTTCATAATTGATATATCCAGGCCGTGACTAATTTCTGTTAGCACATCCAAAGTATCCCACGGCCAAAAACTTGATGTAGTTGTATGGTGTTTGTAAGAGAAACACTAAGCTCTAGTATGTTATTTTGTTCTAATTGTTTTAGATATGACAAATATATTATTGGAGATGAATGTAAGATTTATGTAGGATCCAGATGGGACCAAGACATGAAAGTATGCCATAAAAATATTAACTATCATTTACCTAAGACCAATATCACAAATATGTGGAGTCGGTTCTGTACCATATTAGTTTTTTTTTTTTTGAACCATTCTGTACCATATTAGTTAAAAATTCCATAACGTTGATTGAAAATGGTATATCGCCCATTAAAATCGAGAGACTCTTGATGTATCACATATATTCTTAAATAAACTTTTACAATTCAGATTAAGTGATTTTTTAAAACTTACTTGTATCAGCTAAATGGGAGAAGATTTACCTAATTTTTTAAACTTACGAGTATCAGATTAAGTGACTTTTTTTACGTTGTGGGTGAAAGGGAAACAATGACGGGATTTACGTTTTTAAGGCATCAGCCCCATTCTTATTAAGGAACTGAGTTCATGTCCTCAGATAACCGAGGAATAATACAAAAAGGAGGATTCTTCAAAATTTGCCTACCTATTGGCCCTCCCGATCCCAACTTAGCAAGCATATCTGCTGCTGTGTTAGAAACGGCATTTACGTTTGATCACCCTTATATTCTTAAATAAATTTTGGATAGGTTTACAATGTTTTACGTCGGATCACGTTTTGACAACTCAGTTATGTTTGTTGTCTTTTATATACTGGTCTACAATTTTTGAACTTGGTGGATCACATGCAATGATAGTATGTTTTTATTTTTTTCGAAACACATGCAATGATAGTATGTTGGTCTCATTTAAGTTGCACACGATCATCTGGTGCTACTATTTCATTATGATAAATTATAAAAAGAGTAGTTAATAGAATTACATCGCAAATCGTTTAACGCTTTTTAATAAATGCTTATTAAAATGAAAATAATTATAATGAGTGATAATGGTGCCATAACCTTTTTTAGCTTGTATATACACGAGAATGAGAATTTTAAAAATGATTTTATGACTATCAATAATGGAGTCTTATTCTACCTTAATTAGCAACTAAATTATGACTGTCGTCTATATTGTGTAGTAACTTCGATTGAGCGGCAGATTCTCACTCACTGTCAACCAAACTCTATTTGTGAGCGGCAATGACGCACGTCATAATGTGGCTGGAACATGATCACGATCACACTTAAGACCCAGGTCAACCTGAGTGGTTCCAAACAATCAGCAAGTAATGACCCAATCTAAGTGATAGCATATAATTAGGAGGAAAACTGTCTATTTAAGTCCCATTATCACAGGAGATGCTCATTCACGGGAGATGAAGATTAATATGCCAAGACGCTGGTGAGAGGAGTTTCCACATAATCTACCATTGAGATTAAAGTTATTTACAAGTGGATGGTTTTGATTCAGCTTATAAAGGCCCACAATTTTGTTTTTATAAATCTTTATCTACATTCTTTATCTCCCCTGAGAACGAAGAGGTTCTTAAAGTTATATTTAAGGAAATTCCTATATCACTTTACATCACATCAATGCTATCCAGATCATTAGAAAGATAAGTACTAAAAAATAGGGAGTGCATGAGAGAGTGGAACTTATTATGAGCTACAACCACAGTTGATCTATCGATCGTTAGAGTTTTGGTTCATTTATGGCGTCCGGATTTTAAAATAGTGTTCTGCATCTATTTTAGTACCGGTTCCCTCATTTCACTACAACAATATTGCCCTATTGGGGCAATTTTGACACTATCAATTAGTGCACTTAGAAGGTTGCACCTAAAAGTTACAGCAGCTAGGGCAATGTTATGTTGCAACTCTAGACCGTAGCTAAAAGGGCATAAAAAAAACTTGCACCAATAGATATTATCAATTGGTGCACACATTATCTCGCACTAATAGGTCCTATTAATTAGTGCAATTTTGTTTCAGTCGCCCTATTTGTGTAATGGTCAAATGGTGCAATCTTTTTCTTGCACTATCTGGTTTTGTCAAATAGTGCATCTTCATCCTGTCGCCCCATTAGCACAATTACACATATTTCTTTCCGCATTGATCAATAGGTGCAAAAGAAAATTTCACTCTAATAGACATAATTAGTTAGTGCACCCTTTAGACTTGCACTAATTGATGTTATCAAACAGGAGCAACAGATTTTATGCCCTATTAGATATGGTCAGTTGGTGCAAAAGTTTATTTCGCTCTAATACCCCACTGTTATTACGCAAGAGAGTATTATACTCCAACCTATCTTCTTCTTCTCCCGATTGAAGTCGGGGCTGGAAACACTTCATTTGAGAAATCTAACCTATCTCTCGATCTTCTTCACTTCACTTACGGTCATCTTCGTTCTTGCTCACCAGATTGAAGACGGGGCTGAGAACACTTCAAACCGGTAATACTCTAACCTATCTCACGGTCATCTTCTTCTTTTCACTCGCGGTCATCTTCTTCTCTTCATTCACGGTCACCTTTACTCTCGCACAACAGATTGACGTCTGGGCTGAAAACGCCACCATAGCCAGGAATTGCAGATCCCAAGCGGCGGCAGGTGCTCAGACACCCTGAGTCAATTTTCTGGATATGGATTAGTGGAGCAATTGAGAGGCCGAAGGAAATTGACACGGAGAAGAGGAGAAAAGGAAGGAAGGAAAGTTCAGAGGTGGAATAAGAGCGGCGTCTTTGTTTAATTTGTCAGGGACTTCAGAAGTGATGAAGATGGAGCTAATTAAAGACTGCGATGAGCTTGACCATACTCAAGAAGAAGCTAGCGAGTAGTCACAACCTATTCTCCTGGTGCGTAAGTTATCTCTATCTATTGGTCGATCATTTTTCTTTTGGTTTCGTTGCAGATTTCTCTACAAGCAATCTTGTTTGTTGCAATGCTGATTTTGTTAAATCTCCAATGAAGTGGATATTCTCTGTATCACCTGGAGTGTTGTTATGGTTATCTTCCTCACAAGCAGCGTACTCTGCCAGCGAGCTAAATTTGGATCCAGTTTATGAAGTTGGCGAGTTGTTTGAACTAGGTATTCAGCTATCTTACCTACTTCTACTGTTGGCTCTCCTTGGAGTGGGAACATTCTTTGTGATTCGCCAAGTACTACTCCGACGGGAACTCGACCTTTCTGCAAAGGAACTGCAGGTAATACTTCAGATCCTTCTTTGATTGTATTCTACGATGAAATATATGCAATATATACCTTAGCAGTATGTTCAAGTAGTTGTTGTTTTATGTTCTGTTAGAAGAAATATCACTTTATTGAATGTAATTCTATTCTGTTGCAGATTGGTGATAGATTTATTGGCCGCAGACTTATTCAGAAATTATATGATAGAGCTCTTACTATTGGTCTTCAAGGCTATGCACAGTTGTATGTCCCTGTAAGCTAATATACATATTATATGATCTTATTTCTGATGTTTTTTTTTATTGAAGATGCTAAATTTTACTGTGAGTTATCAAGTCAAAAGCTGCTCATACATTTAAATGATCTGCTGGGATACCATTGTTAATATTGTTGGTGGCAGACATCAACCACGCTTCTTACGTCTTGCCAATTGGGAAGGAATAATGCAGGTCAGTTTCATAGGTGACTTTGGTTATGTGGATTATTGTTCTTGCCCAAGGCCCTAGGCCCTAGGCCCCTAGATATGCCATCACTGTTAGCATTATTGGAGTTTGTAATTACAGCAGCTTGATGGTGGGGCAGAGAGTCGTATTAATCTTAATGTGAATAACATTTGCATCTGATGCCTTTCAATGTTAATGTCTTGCATTATTTTCGAACAGTCTCGTAGCATCCGTGACTTTGACAACCATGCCACTCGTATTGTGGGAAAGTATGAGGTATCTGTTGCCTGTATCTGATCTATGTACTTATTAGTTTTCCTTGCACTTCTTCTATTCATCATATAAAAAGCTAAGGCTGTTCTCCACTCCAATGAATAATCTTTCCCCTTGCCGTTTCAGACTGTTGACACTTTCTATAGGCAATGCAGCAGTACCAGTCATGTGGGCAATGTGGCTGTCCCGCTCCTCTGTATTAATGCTTTGGATGACCCTGTCTGTACAAAGGAGGCATTCCATGGGATGAATGCAGGTCTTCCCTCCTGCTATTTTTACTCTTTTATATCGCCCTGAAGAATTCTACTTCTTTGTTTTCAGAAAGCTAAACTTTATTAAACAGAGCAAGTGTTATCATCACCTTCTGATCCATTAGTTTCTTCTTATATTGGGTGAATACTTATTAAAACATACAATGATTTTGCAGTTGCCTATTTGCTTTGATGTTCAATGTTATAAAGTCAAATTTGAGATGGTAAATAAATGGGACTAAAGGAATCATCAATGGTTAATCAATACACCATCTGATGTTGAAACATGCTGCCATGAATGCTACACCATAATAATATTATTGAACACAGAGCCCGTTAGTTGGTATCTTGTTTATGGTGTATGTCACCTTTCTATAGGGGTCAAGGCCCATGATGACAAACACAGCATTTACCAAGCTCGGTTTACAAACCACATAATCACATGACCATTTCTGTGAATTTTGATAACAACAAGCACCTGATGCTTCTTGTCTCCTGTGCTGAAAATCCTCTTTTTTTTTCTCTTAGTCATGCCGGTATCTATTGCACAAAAAACATAGTCATCAATATAGTATCTTTTAAAAAGTAAACTATAATATACAAAAACGTTACTATCAAAAAGTAAACTTTCTTCTTTCTTTTATTACTATAAATTTATGCTTGCTTCATAAGCAACTTACACTTCTCTTAATTGCATTTGCCTATATACTAGTAGTTTATGATATGAATGAATCTTCTCTTAAGTGTGATTCTTTCTACTGTTTTCTGACGAGTTTGAGATGTTTCTTCCTTTGCATCTTTGGTTTTTCTTCCTTTTTGATTCCAGTGAAGACTCATCAACAAATCTGAGACATGATGGATTCTAATGGTTTTCTCTGGACATCAGCTGCATCAACACCAGTGGGTTTGATCTTCTCCGATAGTTAATCTTATCCACTTGTACATGAATAGTGTTTGATCTAATGAGGTAGTTGTGCAAAACAGTTAGTTGTGTAAAACAGTTGTAATGATCAATGGTAGTTGTGTAAAACAGTGGTAGTTTGGATGAAACTTTCAGTGGGTTGTATGACACAATTTGTGGAAAATTATAATAATATATAATATTTTAATCATCTTTTTGTAATTTTTATGTTTATTAAGACTTTTATTGATGAAATAATGAAATTATTAATATTATGAACAATGCAGATTTTTTTAAAAAGCTGAAAGATCAAATAGGGCATTACTTTTTGCACCAAATGTTATGTATGTACTCAAATGGTGCATGTCTAAAAAGTCGCTCTAATTGTTGTATGCAAATAGTGCAACACTATCAAATGCCCTAGCTTTGCTATAGATCAAATGGGGCAACATAATTATTTGCACCAATAGAGTGGTGTTTTTAGTGCAACCGAATCAATGCCCTATTTCTAAAACATCTAACAGTGCAATATAGTTTATGCACTATTAGTATGCCTCAAATGGTGCATTATTAACATTCGCCCTATTTGTGATGTTTCTTAAGAAACCGCCGACTTGGATTATGCTATTAATCAATTGGGGCAACATTCTGATGTTGCACTAATAGAGCAGCGTCAATTGGTGCAACTTCCCCATCGTGCACTAATAGAGTAAGATCATTTAGTGCAAGTAAAACTGGCTCTGTTTGTAGTTGATCAATTGGTGCAACTTTTATTGCACTAGTAGTTCATGTCAATTAGGGCAAAATAAAAAGTTGCACCAAATTGATTATTGGTGCGAATCAACTAGTGCAACCTGGGGGCAAGATTAATTTTGCTCTAATTACTCTATTAGAGCAATAATATGATCTATTAGTGCAACTTTTGTTGCCCCATTTGAACTCTTATGTTGTAGTGTTTCTCATATATTTTATTCAAACGCTGCATCCAAACGCTAATCTAACAGCTGCCATCAATTTCAGTGTCATCTCCTCTACCTTATTCTGACAGCTGCTTTTGACAGCTAACCACAAACGGACCCATGTGTGTGTGGGTTTGGTTAGATAGTAGTGTATGCCTGGCCATGAGAAAAAAAGTGTATTAACATTTATATATAGAAAAAAATATTTTACTTAGGGTCCGTTCGGGTGCAGCAAATCACTCTCAGCCCACAATTTGTTGACAATTCACGATTGTGTTGTGGTTAAAGGTCCACTAAAACTGGACAAATTAATCTTATTTTGGCTCTTTATGATAACCTCTGTAAGGCATCCATAGTAGTGTTTCTTGACACAACTACATATGTGAAGGTTAAAATATACAAAAATAAATAGTGATGTGGAAGAAAGAAAGTAGGAGAGGGTTGCTTAATTGAGAACCTAAAGAAGGTTTTACTGACATATGGAGAGATTGTGAGAGAATGTAATAAAATAGTATTATTTATTAGCGGGTGAAATCTATTTCCTTATCGTGGATACCCTAAACCCCAGCGTTTCCGGAAAACTTCTTCGACGTCCAATTACTTTAAATTAGATTACTCATTTATCCCATTGTTGCGATTCTTGACAACCCATGTCACTGACTAACATTAACTGTGCAACCATTCTTGATATTGAATTCCCAACACATACCCTATCCCTTCATCAATTCTCATTTTTACTGCACAAAATCCAAATTTTCTGATTTTTGTGCACCACCATTGAAGCGAAGCAGTTTAACATCTCGTCCATCAATTATTGCCCGTAACGGACGCTGCCTCATTTTTGTTGATCTGCTAGTGTAGATTCAAAGTTAGAGAAAGAGACAAGAAGAAACCACTCTTGACAATGGCATATCACGGTAGTACACCAGATACACTAGAAGACAAAGTGTTTGAGTATGTGATTTCTATTGGTCCAATTGTAATTTTTATAGCATTAGTAAGGAGTAAACTGGTCTTTTACGCACTTGAGTTGGGCTCATTTGTAAAGCTCTCACACAATAGATAAATTCCATCTACGCATTAATCCTCATTTTCATGTGCGACTCGTATCTCAGTTAACCCCCACATTTATGAAGCCCACAAAAGCCAACACCAAACGAGTCCTTAAACTCGGTCTAGATATTGTATGGGTTTATTGAAATGAGTTTATCTTATAAGTTTACTTTTTTTTTCCCTCTATACATCACATACATCAATTGTTATACCAATATTTTTTTTACTTTTTTTCCTTACATATTTTTGTTTTCACTTTTTTAAACTTCAACTAGAACTTCAGCCGGATTCCCTTTTGGTTGTTCCTACGGTTTTTATATGTTGTTTTCTTGCTTGTTTCTTACTAATTGTCTTTTTAGCTTGTCCAATCTCTTGTTTAATATTAGCCTTATACTCCCACTATTGTCCCAATGCTTGGAATGCACCCGGCCTTGGTAGATTGTTGCCCATGGATCTAGATTGGGTTCCTTTGAGGTCCATGATCTTGGCAAGTTGGAGAGCTCTCTCCCGGTTATGTCTATGATTATTTAATTCTACTTCGGTTTAAAAAAAACTAGTAACTTCAACTATCAGTTTCGACTTTGCAAAAAAAAAAAAGGACAAAATCAAACTACCTTATATATAACTACTAACTAACTCCACAGTTTTAAAACATATTTACCAAAAAAAACATGGCTTTCTCCTCTCTCCTACCCACCCCTCCACTCCCCGTAAACACCTCCTTCGATAACCCCCCCCCCCCCCACACACACTCTAGAACGCCCAACCCCCCACTCAAACCACCGTATTCCCACTCAAACCACCGTACCCCCACCATAGCCACCATATCCAACAGCCTAAAACCACCAAAAATTCAACCCAGAACCATCACATCTCCACAAAATCCCTAAACAACCTCAAACCCAAACCAAAACAAAACCGATAGCCAAGCATACGTAAGTGAGGATGGGGAGAAACCATACCCAAACACGATGGAAGGATCGAAGATATACCCGCTTCAAAGATAAGGTCTGGCGCAACAAACAAAACATACACACAAGGAAAGGCATGCTGGATGGACGGAGCTCACATGCCAGGTAGGAAGATGAAAAGACAAAGGAGTAGACGGACAACCACTCATACATCGAAGAGGGAAAGAGACTGGACTGGGACAGGAAGGGAAACCCCAGTAAGCTGCCAACTACAGTCTTCATCGATAACATTAATAGAGAGGTCTCACAATACCAACAAGGGAGGATCGTGCAAAAATTTGCCAGTTGGAGAAGGATATTCATAAGCAGGAAAGTTAGAAAAAGGAGCCAGAAAGCATGAGCATTTGTTGACGTCAACCACGTAGAAGATGCAAGAAGGCTCATAGAAGGTATTCGAGGTTGGTATATTATTGGTAACAAGTTGTGGGCAAGGATGGATTATCAGGGAGCCAAAGAAAAAGAAGGAAGACCTGTGGGAGATAAGGAGAAACCTCAATACCGTCGCAAGCCGGCACTGTCCAAGAGCTACAGTAACTCTAAGAAATGGGTCCAAAAAGGTAAAGAACGTGCTCCAGCTACAACCAGGTTATCTCTGGATATAAGCTCGGACACAATGATGAAGACCTACCTAGAGAAATGTATAGTGACTACTATCCAGGATGAGATGTCCCCAAAAGAAGTGATGGATGCCTTCCACAACCGTTGGCCTAACATGGGGGGTCTACTTGCCTTTTCACGTAGAAAATTTCTGGTGGTCTTCAACACTACCCAGGAAATGAATAATG
The DNA here is from genome assembly GCA_023374045.1 of Limonium bicolor. Classification (NCBI taxonomy): domain Eukaryota; kingdom Viridiplantae; phylum Streptophyta; class Magnoliopsida; order Caryophyllales; family Plumbaginaceae; genus Limonium; species Limonium bicolor. The sequence goes on along the minus strand of CM041777.1, from coordinate 360,007,448 downwards.
CAATCGACAATGCACGAGAGGAAGGCAAAGAGCAAGAAGATATAGAAATCCGGCCATGGAATGCCTCCGATCAAGTGGAAAAACGGCATACTTGGGTAGTAATACGGGGAATTTCGTTACATGCCTGGAACAAGCCAAACGTGCGCAAAATTAAACAAACTGTGGTAGATGTTATGAAAATCGAAGAAGATGATAGGTAGTGTGTGAAAAATGCGGAAATCCGTCTTCAGATCGAAACATCCACACTTCAACTGATCAATTTGAAAATCATGGTTGTAAGCATAAGATCGATAGATGCACGTAAAAGCCCACAAATCTATGAAGCCCAATGAGGCCCAACAACCAAACGGGGTTCCATCCTTAAACCAATTGGCAATAGGTGGAGTAGCCCTTTTAATTATTAAGTACTCACAAGGTTCTTCCTTTTCCGATGTGGTTTTCTACAGCTCACACGCGCAATGTATTAACATTCTCCCCTCACGTGTGAGCTCCTCTCCCCCTATCGATCTCAACTACCGCCACTCTACACATCAACATCTTGACTTCCACCACTGTGGCTCACCCAGAGTTTCCACGATAGCCCAGGCCGAACCTTCGACTCTGATACCACTTATAAGCATGAGATCGATAGATGCACGTAAAATCCCATATATCTAGGAAGCCCAATGAGGCCCAACAACCAAACAGGGTTCCATCCTAAAACCAATTGGCAATAGGTGGAGTAGCTCTTTTAATTATTAAGTACTCACAAGGTTCTTCCTTTTCCGATGTGGTTTTCTACAGCTCACACGTGTAATGCATTAACAATGGTGACTGTTGATGATGAGAAATTTCCGGTAACCATTGTTGAAGTCAATGAGCAACCGACTCATCCCTGGAAAGCAGCCAGATCGGAAAGCATTATCCAAATGCCATAAAACAACAAAATGGATAGCATAGGTCAACATCTGCATAAGGTTGACCCCCACCTGAGGAAGGAAACAATGAGATGAATAATATTAATAATATAATTCCCGAGGAGTCATAGAACAGCGTGGCAACCTCAAGCAACGAAACAGGGGGCGAGTCCCGAAGTAACATTCCCCCTGAAGCGGCGGAAAAATTAGGTATGACTCCACCGATTCATGATAATTATGTGGATAACGACTCCCGAGAAATTCCTCCAGCTGCGATGGGACACTCAGAAAAAGCGGGTGAATTAAATAACCAAAATGATGGTTCGGTGGAGGAATCCCAATAAATGCCCCCCTTTGGGGAGATGGGAAGGCCGATAAGTAACAATGCGGCGGTTATTAATGTAGTGGGGGAAAGTGGTCTACTTATCCCTACAACACCAATTCCCAGCGAAAAGGATAAGGGCTTGAAACTCGTGACAGATGAGAGCCAAACGGTGTTGAGTTAGAATACAAATAAAATAGAGGAAGAGCAGTTGCAGGCCTCGGTTTCAGCGCTAGGGCTACAACAAACAATAGATGAAGACAAAGGAGACGTAGTCCCTGAGACACAATTCACTCCCATGCAAAACCCTAGGCGCGTGACAGAAAATACGCCTCAACCTGCAGAAAATCGGGGTAGCAAAGTGATGCACAGAAGATAAGGGAGAGCCCTACTCAGACATTCTCCAGGTGTCAAATGTCAATGACCGCTAGCCCAAATTTCCAACCCCCAGGTAACAAAGACGGTATTAGTTTACTTGTTGATTTATTCCGTAATACGCCACCATCTTCTATATCTAAGGCAGGGACCTCAGCAAGAAATGAGCAAGAAAAAGTAATCAACGTAGTAAAAGAGGCAGAGGATTGTATTGACTTTTTGTTGGAACTCGGTTGTCAGATCCCAAACCCCGACATTACCAAACTAAATATCATTGAACAGCTCCAGCCTCAGAATTAAGCGGAGGTAGATGGTTATGGTTGGGCTTCAAAACATTAGGGGTATGGGCTCACTTGAAAAGCAGAGAAAGATGAGGGAAAAAATTAGACAGTTGAAGATATTGATAAGTGTCCAAATGAGCATGATTTATAGGTGTATTTCATGTATAATATTAGCACTTTTCTTGCTCATTTCTCCACTTCGGTTAGTTTTCCTCTAGTTTATGTTTTATTGTTTATCTCACAAATTTATTGGTTTAACATGAGGAAAACCAAGCTGGGAGTAAAGTAGACAAAGAGACGAACGCGTAGACGCAAACGGCTCAGAAAACGGAGTCCAAACGAAGAAACTAGAGCCAGTCAAAGTTGGAAGGAAATTAGGTCAACACATATTGCAACCGCATGGTATGGAGGCGGTTTAGGAGGCGGACGTGAGTAAGAACTCGCGCGCGCAAGAAACAATTACAACCGCCTTGTTTTGAGGCGGTACCACAGGCGGACAAGACACGCCTCGCACAATGCAACCGCCTACAAACGAGGCGGACAAGCAGGAGGACACCACGCGGACGCGTGTAAAATTCCAGATCTGAGACGCGAACAGTTTTCTTCTTCGCGCGCCGTCTGCAACTTGCCTTCGCCGACTTCTGCAACTCGTCCACTCTGCAACTTATCCATCTACTCTGCACACGCTCTGTCCCCTGCAATCAATGAAGGAAGCAATAAATGAAGCAATCAATGCTCTTCTTCATCTGCAATCAAATTCGTACGGATCCAAACCTCTATATAAACCCAGCACCATAACTGCATAAAAAACAGACCACGCACGACGGGAGTCTGAAGAATTCGCTCACCACACTCATCCATTCCCTTCCACTTATTCTCCTCCCGTAACACCATATCAGTCCACACTCACGCAGTAACTAAAGAAATAGAAGAGCAGCAGTGAGAGCGAGAGCAGACCAGTTCTTCCTCTGAATTAATGTCAAAATCTATCTGTGTAATCTTCTTATCTCCGTTAATGTCTGAGTAATTTTCTTTTGTATCCTAGGATGGGGGTTTTATTTCTAATATTACGTAAATTAATATTTATCACCTGTTTCTCTCATTTAACTTGTTTTAATTCCTTTCAACTAATATTGCTAAATGCTTTGCGCGACAAACGACTGCATTTATTTGGTAACTATCAACATATGATTTTGAGATAGTCTAGGTACCACAAAGGAATTAATCTTGATATTTACACTCCGGACTGAGCAGGAAAATATTAAGGCTTTTATTAAGAGTTCGTAACTGACAATTATTAACTCTAATAGGCAATAAATAATTGAAACAAGGTTATAAATATGTTTAAGTAATTTAGGAAATTCCCCCGCTATCCTAGGATACATTTTTCCATTCACATCACTTAATTCACCTTTTTACTGTTTTTATTATATTTGCACTGATCAAACAACAAATCAAGCTTGCCTCCGGCTAAACCCCTTTTTACAGTTTTTAAGTAACTACCAAGACTAGGGTAATTGAACAATCTCCCTGTGGATACGACACTTGTTATACTAACTACGACCGGGATTTGTTTGCAGCCCGACGTTTATAATTTGAGTTTTTAATTTCCTTCCTTTTAATTTTACACCAGTTTAACCACTCAGAACTAAACAGTCTGCAAATTGGCGCCGTTGCCGGGGAGATTGATTCCATCAATTTCCCTAGTTTCCGGTAGTTCACCTGTTTTATTATAATAAACTGTCAATATTATCTTGTTAATAATCTAACCTTGGACATCGGACTTATTATCTGACTTGGACATCGGACTTCTGACCTGACTTGGACATTTGACTTCGGACTTTGGACATCTAACTCCTAACTTCTTAATATTATTGTCATTTCGTTCCATTGTCATTTCGTTCCATTGTCATTTCGTTCCATTGTCCTTTCTTTCCATTGTCTCTAACTACTAACTTTAAATTTCCTGTCATTTCGTTCCATTGTCATTTCGTTCCATTGTCCTTTCTTTCCATTGTCTCTAACTACTAACTTTAAATTTTCTGTCATCTCGTTCCATTGTCATTTCTTTCCATTGTCCCTAACTACTAACTTATAATTTCCAGTATACTAACTCCTAACGTTTTTCAGCCTAACCAATATTTCTGTCTTTCTTATTTTATTTACTAACTAATTTTGCAGTTTCTGACGAACCACAAAGTTATCTTCTGTGCATGCCAAATACTCGAACTCGAGGCTCTCCACCAATCAGTCCGAGCCCCGAACCCGAGCGTACTTTATTTCAAGCGCAGAGAAACCTGAGAAATCAAGTCATGGCCAATAACGAAGTTATAAATGAAATAGACCATGCAATTCAACCAGAACACAGTGCCCTATCTGATTACCACCAACCGGATACCGAAGGGAAGCATCAGCTATAGTTCTCCCCGAGCTAACACCGCAAGAAGCCGGACGATGGGTTTTCAAAACCCACTACATCACCGCCGTCCGGGATTTAGGTAAGTTTAGTGGAGCGAACCCAGATGAAGCCCCAAATCATCTGAGTCTCTTCCTAGACTTCTGCAATTCTTTTGGTCAGACCGGCAACGTCAAAGAAAGAATTCGACTCCAACTATTTCCTCACTCATTATCGGATTCAGCAAACCGGTGGTACCGAAGCCTTCCCTCCCGATCAATCACCACATGGCTTCAAATGGCCCAAAAATTCCTTGCCAAATACTACCCAACCAGTAGAACGAGGCAATTGATCGGTGAAATCAACACTTTCTGTCAGGAGCCGGGAGAAACGTTGTACGACGCATGGGATAGATTCAAAGATATGCTAATGAAGTGTTCCCACCATGGTCTTGACGATCAATCCCTCTGCCTGTCATTCTTTAACGGTCTGGATGATGGGAACCGACTACTCGTCAATTCCTCTGCAGGAGGAAGTTTCATGATGAAATCTCCTAAAGAAGGAATGGATCTCCTCGAAACCATGACGAGCAATACCAGACAGTGGACGAGATCCAAAGGACGAACGCCACGAGCAGCAGGCCTACTCCATGTTGAGCCTACAGATCATTTATCAGCTCAGATCTCGTCCCTTGCAAAGATGGTGGAAAAGCTAACAACATCTCAAAACGAAATTGTAAAAACAATAGCTTCTCCACCTACAAGTTCACCACCAGCTCCACCTACAGAAGGATGTCATATGCGCCGGTCCTCATGAAACTCATCAATGCGAAGGCAAAGGCCAGTACGAGGAAGTTCAATTCATAGGAAACCGCCCCGGTAATTCCTACAACAACAACTTCAACAACAACTACCCATGGAGAAATCACCCGAATTTCTCATGGAAAAATAATGATCAGAATCAAGGAGGGCAGAACAACAATTCCAACACCTATCAGGGGAACAGACCCCAACCAAACTCTAATATGGGTTATAGAGCACAAGGTCCCCCTCCAGGTTTCCAACAACAACAACAACAACAACCATCTTCATCCTCTGTTGATCCAAATGCAGAACTCAAAGAGATGATGAAGGGTTTCATGTCCATAACTCAGAACCAGCTCTCTGCACAAGAAGCCTTCAACCAGAAAATCGAAGGTAAATTCAATCAACTTGCAGAACATCTTGCTCGAAGACCACCAGGGGCTCTCCCCAGCCAAAATGAACCAAATCCAAGAGAGCAAGCCAAGTGCATCTATGTGAAGGAGCACGATGCAGAAAAGACAAAGGAGGCTAAAACAGCTGAAGTTCCAGAACTACACCCTTCCCTCCAAGAATGGGTTGTAGCAATCGAAACTTCCAAAAGGAATGTAGCTGAACTTGAAAGCACCGCCAAAGTCTATAAAAATCGCATTCAATCTGAGAATACCTACCTTGAGAACTTGGTAGCCGGTTATGAAAATGAGAAGCTCGAATTTGAAGAAGAAGGAGAAGAGGTTAAGGCGATAACCTTGAGAAGCGGTAAGAAAACCGACGAGATTCACATCCCGCAACAATCAGAAAATAACAGTCTGCAGATATCTATACTAGGTCTTGTTGAAACCCAATATAGCGGAACAACAGTACAAAAAATTCATGTTTCTAGGGTAAAAAGAAAACCAGTATAGCATGGGAAGAAGTCTCAAGCCAAGGAAGATCGTGGGGAATAATAGCCTTGTGGGATGAAGAAGAGTTAGAGATTCAAAGGATAGAAAAAGGGACGAGATGGCTGATGACAGAAATACAAACGAGGGAAAAAGGATTTATAAGCTCGATCGTGTTTGTTTATGCTCCATGCGACCCTAGGGATAGGAGGGCACTGTTTGAAGAACTTCTCTATGCTAAAGAAAGTTGGCATCAAGACATCATGTTCATTGGAGATTTCAATAAAATCTTAAGGCCAACCGAGAGATGGCCAATAATTGCAGATCGATACACAAGGGGCATGCAAGACTTTCAGACATGGGTGAATGACATGCAACTGTTGGAAATCCAGCTACAAGATGCTAAGTATACATGGTGAGGAAGTGGCTCCTATAGTAAAATCGATCGGGTCTTTGCCAACCATGACTGGTTACATCAATTCTCAGAAGTAAAGCTCCGGTCGAGTGAATGGGGAATTTCTGATCATAGGCATCTGGTGGTATCCACAGGGAGAATCAATTGGGGACCCAAACCTTTCAGATCTATGGACTCATGGCTAGAACATCCAGACTTTGAGGAATTTGTAGCCAGAGAGTGGGTAGGCCTACGACATGGTACTACGGCTAATAAGTTGAAACAGTTAAAGAAAGCCCTGAGGAGATGGAACAAGGAAGTCTTTGGTGAACTGAATCAAAAAATACATGCACTAAAGGACGGTCTAAGGAAGGTGGAAGCAAAATAGAGGATGGGGATAGTTCACATCACATCGAAACTGAGAGAATCCAATCCATGAAAATTGGATGAGGCTGAAAGGCTCAAGGAAATTCACTGGAGGCAACTATCGACTATCGAGGGACAAATGGATTAGGGAAGAGGACAACAATACCAGATAATTCCATCGAAGAGCCACCATCAACTACCGAAAGAAGCTCATCTCATGTCTGATCACTAATGATGGTGTCATTGAGAGTCTGACAGAGATTAAAGCCCGCATTGTTGAATACTACCAAAGTTTATATCGGGTGGTAAGATCATCATGCAGCATCCCTCCTCGTTATTCTCACCCTACACTGTCGGCAGAGCAATCCACCTTGTTAGAGGCCATTCCATCTCTAGCAGAGATCAGGCAAACAGTTATGCAATGTGACAGTAACAAGGCTCCTGGATTTGATGGGTACAACCTAAAGTTCATCAAGAAAATGTGGCATGTTCTCGGTGTAGAATTTAGTAACGATGTGAGATGCTTCTTCACCCAGTCTAGGCTGGAGAGAGGGATAAACACCACTTGGATAACACTAATCCCAAAGAAACCGGAAGCGTCTCAACTTGGTGATTATAGACCAATAAGCATGGTGGGGTGTGTGTACAAGGTAATAGCAAAGCTTCTGAGTAACTGTTTAAGTCCTCTCCTACCTTTACTCATTGGGGAAACACAGTCGGGCTTTGTAAAGGGGAGGAATATACTTGAAGGCCTCCTTGTTGCAAACGAGGTGATTGGGTGGTTAAAAAAGAAGAAACATAAAGGAGTCTTACTTAAGATTGATCTGAAGAAGGCATACGACTCTTTATCCTGGGAATTCATGGATAGAATGTTGGAGTGCATGGGGTTTGGTGTCACTTGGCGGAAGTGGTTGAAGGAGTGCATCAACTCCTCTAAGATATCCATACTAGTAAATGGTTCCCCCACTAAGCCTTTCTCCCCTAGTCGGGGCCTGAGGCAAGGTGATCCTTTGTCTCCCTCATTGTTTGTTCTCTCAGTTGAAGCTTTAAATTGGTTAATTCAAGTAGCGGTTGAACAACAGAAATGCTCGGGTTTAAAAGTGGGAGAGAGTAGGGTGCGGGTAACTCACCTTCAATTCGCCGATGATATTATGCTCTTTAGTGAGGCGAACAAGGAGGAGCTGGTGCACCTGCACAAAATCTTGATCGGTTTCTCAGAGATGAGTGGTTTGAGACTAAATATGGAGAAGTCTAAGGCATATTGTCTCAATATGAATGGAAGTGAAGTGCAGATGGTAGAAGGCATCTTTGGTTGTCAGGTGGGTTCCTTACCGACTACATATTTGGGTTGTCCATTGGGGGCCAACATGAGGAAAGCGGCCACTTGGGAACCAGTTGTCCAGAAGATCAAGACTAAGTTTGCAACATGGAAAGCTGCTAGCCTGTCGAAGGCTGGACGTGCTGTTTTACTTCGGTTGGTTCTTGATGCTATCCTTCTTTACTATGCTAGTCTATTTGTGATTCCCGTTAAAATACGTAAGGAGTTGGCATCCCTCTAGCGATAGTTCTTCTGGGGTAAAAATAACAAAAGGTTCCTGACCACGGTCTCATGGAATAAAGTGTGTAAACCACGCGAGGCCGGAGGTCTTGGTTTAACTGACTTGCAACTTAAGAACCTAGCATTTCTAGCCAAATGGAGATGCAACTTTGCATCCAACAAATCTCCCTTATGGAAAAGGCTGGTGGCTTCTATTTACCGGATGAGAGGTGGCTTGCATACTGGTGAACTTGATGAGCGTTATGCGCAATAACCGCGGATTGTGGCCTGCTATCTTCAAGGCTACGACCACTAACTCCCCCCTCAATAACATCCTCGGTGAAAGACTAAAAATCTCGTTTGGTGATTGTAGAACAACCTTGTTTTGGTATGATGACCGGACACATGCAGGATGTTTGAAGTAGAGATTTCCGAGACTCTTTTACCTCAGTAAACAGAAAGAATGCACTGTCGCCCAAATGGGGGCGTGGCAGAATGACGCGTGGACCTGGGAGTTTATATGGCGGTGATCATTATTTTCGTATGAAGATGAGATGGTGACTGAATTATTGGCCGCGTTACACACCTCGCCCTCCAGGATGCATCCAGATGAGTGTACGTGGGCATCAGGAGGTAAGTCCTCCGTGGTCAAAGAAGTATACTCCTCCTTATCCTATAATTCTTATGACGCTCTGACTGAACTAACCATCTTGGACTTAAAAGCCATCTGGAAAGGGTTATGTGAGCCCAGGGTGGTTATGACAGTATGGTTTACCCTTCTAAGAAGATTGATGACCAGAGAAATGTTGTTTGAACGAAATGTTGTCTCACTTGGTTAGAGTTTTTGCCCCTGGTGCAATAGAGTAATGGAAACTGTTGAGCACGTGTTGTTCCATTGTTCGAGGATATCACGAGCTTGAGATTGATATTAAAATGGTGGAACGTGAGCTTTAGCTTCAGGGCAACGGTAAGGGATATTACGATGACTGGTTTTCAGTTCCTTTGTTAGGTAGAGCTAAGTGAATGTGGAAGTCCACATTTTGTTATTGTATCCACTACATATGGTTGCACCGTAACAATGTGGTCTTCCGTGGGGAAGTATGTGATGTGGAGCGTGTTGTTATCCACATTAAGCTCGGGATTTGGAGATGGACCAAAGTTTGGTGGAAAGCTCTCCCTCTGACATGTAATACCTTCTTAGGAGTTTCATCACTTAAGGACTATTTGTAAGGGGACTTGGGTTTGGCTAGCGTAGTATGTTTTGTTGTTTATGCGTTTGTTTGACATGGGCACATTTGCATATGTGCAACATTAAGACTCTCTTTGTTGTTCCGTTTTATCGTATAGATAGATGTTAGGTTTGTAATTGGATGTGGTGGGTACTCTTTTTCTTTCATAGATTTTTCCCATTGGGTTTTGTCTAGGGAGGTTTTAATGAGGCCCATTATCAACCCATTCACCTGGTTCTCCAGGTCAACTTTAATAATACAGCTATATTCCCAATTATCTTAAAAAATATAACTACTAAAATCAGCGTGAGTTAGCTCATAACCTTTGGAACAATACCGAAGATTAACAACAACCAACAATCAAGACGACCATTATGGTGGTTCTTTGGTGTGTCTACTACTACGGCTGTGTTTATGGAACACTTGATCACTAGCCTTTTGACTGCCGTTTTGGTGTGGTTCCTGAGTGGGACCCATCCAAGACCTACCTAAGACTCATTTTTTATCTTCTATTTTATTTTTGACTCATTTTTTACCAGTTAAATCTGACAGCTAATCAAAACAGATGACCATAAATAGACCGAAATATCCACTTTGTCCAGCCCGTATGCACTTTTACCGCAAGAGCCAAACGCGTCGTACTAACGTTTAGCTCACTTTAGAGTCTTCGTCGATATGACGCCATCCTAACTAGTCCTGGCAATTTTGACCCAACCCGAACCCAACCCATACTTTTGCGGGTTAGGGTCTTGATTATTGACCCATCTATTTTTTGGGTTGGGTTAGGGTAAGAAGCTAATTTTGTGGGTTGGGTTAGGGTAGAGATCTTGACCCATGACCCAACCCGAAACCCGAAAATATATTTGTTAATAATAAAAAATAAAAATATTAATTCACACACACACACACACACACACACACACATATATATATATATATATATATATATTTATTTTCAGATCAAACTATGCCTTAGCCTTAAGCCCAAGTGTAGTTGGACTATCCCACCTTTAATAATATCACATAATAATAACTAAACAAACGGCTCAACCAGCTGCATATCAAACAAAGGGCACAACCAGACTGTAACATAATGTTGAAAACCCAAATGCTCTCATCTTGCAGATTCACATCCATTTTTCTTCTCTATGTTGTTGTTCATGTCTATGTCGCTCTTCATCTCTACCCAAGGTTTGTTTTTTTATTCTCACTACCATAGCTGTTCTTGAGAACATATGAATGTTTAGATTATCTAGAAAAGTGAACAAAAGGAGGTGATATGTATTTTTTGTAAGTAGGATCTTGATTATAGACCTCTTAGTGAATTCTGAAGCCAACAATGCGGATAACGTGCTGCATAAAAGTTCCTCAATTGTTGGTAACGATTAAGTGATTGTGATTGTACTTTTCTCAGGCATGAGCACTCAATTTAAACAAGTGTAATTATTTTAAAACTACCAGTCATAGTTTGAGGCATTGAGCTCTCAGTTTATAAATTATTTTTAACTTTAGAAGATCTGTCTTTAGTATATTTCTCTAATGCATAATGAAGATTTTCATTTTTGTTCCTCTTTTTATTAAGACACTAGGATCATGTACATATCTAGATAGGATTTCTCCCCAACAGTGGTACAACTTTAGGCTCAGATTGATAAATGTAAACTTATGTAAAAAGTACGTGTTATTCTATTCATGGGAAATTGGTGCAGTACTTTTACATTCTTTGCATAACATGGAATTTGTTTAAAGTTAGGTCGATCAAGCAAGATTATTTCTCTTCCTTTTGTTTCATCATAATTAGTGTGCCAACTAGCACTGGATGTTTTTGAATTTTTTTTACTAATTTCTACTCCTAATCCATCTAAATTATTGTATGCTTAAAAAATGGGTTGGTGTGGGTTGGGTTAGGGTTGAAGGATTTTAAACGGGTTGGATTAGGGTCATGATTTTCGGGCCAATCAATTTTTGGTTGGGTTGGGTTGATGGTATTTTAAATAGATTGGGTTAGGGTTGTTATCAACCCGACCCAACGACCCAAATTGCCAGGTCTAACTTCCTAACTCTGCCCGCGGGTGACATTGTGGACCCTATTCTCTCCCCTGCTCCGTCACCCTCGAACCGTCGCCAACTCTGCGCACCGATTGCAATGAATTGGATCACTTGCAATCCTAATTTCTACCTTCTATCCCGTTTAATCGAATATTTCCCTCTTCGTGTCACTCTGTAATGGACACGATCCTTTGTTTTCCCTGGTTCAATTCTTTGACACCATGTTCGTCCCCAGGCTAAAGCCCTAATCTTTCTCTCCCACAACACCCTCCCCAAATAGAAGAAGTTTGAACTTCAAAAAGAAAAAAAAAAGAAGATTAGATCCTCGCACTTGTAAAAATGTCATCAGAAGACATGAGCTTGGTCCCAACTCGAAGACTAGATGGCGCCTTAAGCGCGGCGCAGCTTTTCTTCGACGATAATGGCAACAACGCCCATTCACTTCGGTTCAGCTTCTCCCCCGCTGGTGGCAACCTGCCACAGCGACATGTCGTTGGCGACGTTAAAACCCGGGAGCTCAGCGGGTTCGTTGAAGATAAGGTATTTTCGTCAGAGGACAGGGATCGGTACTTTTCTCCCGCCGGGGCACCAGACCTGGCGGGTGAATTACGGCCGAGTATTTATGGTGGTGGTGATACCGCCGAGAGGAGAGGTACGCTGGATATTAGGGATCGCAAGAGAGGCGGTGCTGGTTGGGTGGAAGATGAAAATCAGGATGATGAAGACGATGATGAAGATGAAGATGAAGATGCGAACGAGGAGGACAGTGATGAAGAGGGTGACATTGAACGGATGGAGCTTGTTAGAAGCTGTATACTGAGTGGTGGTGATAAAACTGCCGGCAGCGACAATGATAATATTAGAAATGGGCACTCAAGAGACATTATTCCTTTTGGTAAGACTTTGAGACCTAGAGTGCCTACTGTATATTTGCTGCTCCAAGCTCTAACAGCTCGTAATTAAGTTTGTTTGGATAGGGGACTATGTGCCTTTTGTATAGTCAGTAAGGTGCCCTGAGGAGGCCAGGGACATTCTTCCCCTCTCCTGTGAAATGAAGCGTTAGATTCTTGGCGTTATCGCATTCAATTTCTGAATTTGGATGTTACTGTTTGGAATGCGAGGCTTTGAAATACAAATGATCGTTCAATGTGCCACTCCTGTTAACTAAAAAACTATTCTCTTTCCTGCTTTCATGTTCGTGTGAGATGAGTGTGGTATTGTTTCTTATGTGAACTACGTGCCAAGCTTCCACTTGTGGTATGTTTTATTAGAAATCATAGATTTTGATACTAAACTGCAGGATCTGTGATGTCAGGAGTCCCTGGGAATGATGCAAATAAGGCTGGTACCAGTAAGAATAGTCAGCAAAGAGGATTGGCTAACTTTCAGAGTATGGTAACCCTAGCAGATCCAGATGGTGATATGTATCTTCCACAGTTTTGGCACACTTCAGAAGGGACAAGCCAAGGACAGAAGGATGCAGCTGGAGGGGATAGTGGATGTGGGTTCAGTGGAAGAAAAGATAATTCAGCTTCGATTAATCTAGGGGACACATTGAGGGCAATATTTTCAGATCCTATTAAGTAAGTTGTTTCACACATATCAAATGACCTGGATACCAAATTCGTATTACTGGTATTATATTCTCCAGGGAGGTTACACATGCTTCCTGTGAAAATTGTAGATGATGGAAAGTTGTGGTGTTTAAATTATGAACATGTTTTTAGGATAATTGTTGGGATGAGCAGTTTGTTCATATAGAATCTGATTAATGTTGTTCTGCCTTAGATAGTGCCCGAGAACATGCCAGTAACATAAGGTTGTATGAGAGACCCAGTGTATATGTCTGTTGCTGTCGGTTACTAAAATATATTAGGGGTTATCAGGACTGTAATCCTTTGACTGTTTTCACTATGACAATTAGTCTCTAATTTCTCATGTGCAGGAGAGTTCTTATGGATGATGCAATGATATTACCCTGTGGGCACTCCTTTGGAAGTGGTGGGATGGAGCATGTTATCAGAATGGTGAGTTGCAGCTATATAATGGATCAATGTCTATTTGGCTTGTCTAACTGGAGGATGTATGGAACATTGAACCTTTTGAAGCATGACCGATAGTGCAATGGATGTACTTAGAATCATTCATACTGCATTATTTGCTGTAACTATGAAGAGACTATGGTAGAAGCTAGCATGATATCTTTTGAAGCTACTTGCACCTTCCAACTTTTGAGTCAAAGTCATGCTCATTTATTTGTAAATCAATGATTATGTTTATCCTAGGTTATTTATAAGAGATTAGAATCTTGGTGAGGTGGAGTTCGGGAAAGAAAATGAATTTGGCTTTGAAATTAGTTGGGAAGCACTGCAGTCCAGGCTATGTGGTTTTGAATGTCAATCAAATTGTGACAAATACCTATAATGCTCTGCAATTTTATGCAGAAATCCTGCTACACATGCTCTCAGCCGGTGACTGAAGAATCAGTGCTGCCTAATCTATGTAAGTGAGGATTGTGGAATAAATATTCTTTGATCAATTTGGATCTGGTGCGCACTTCTTCACTGAAGAAATTCATTATGTATAGATGTTGACATGATAATATTTTTGCTTCTTGTTTGTTCTCGTTGTGTGTTTGGCAGCCCTTCGAGCTGCTGTCCGAGCATTTCGATGTGAAGAAGAGCAAATTTGTAGAGCGTCCAAAAGAAGAAGAGAGAGGGTCGATCAGGTTGTTTACTTGATTCGTAGTTATCACTTGCAAAATTGTTGGATGAGGTGCTCTTTGATTTATTGTATGCAGAACAAGAATACTTGCCCTCAATTATGTGTTATATTTCTTAATTTTATGCAGGACAAGAATAATTACCCTGATTTGGGTCATTTGGATCCTCACAGGGGACGAGGTGTTCAGTTTCCCTTTGCAGTTGCTGACCGAGTTATCATAAAGGTTCTATGTAGCTTCAATATTGTATTTCCTGTATTATTCTTTCGTGTGAAATTTGGAAAACTTATAAAGAAAATTGGAAACAAACCAGGGAAATAAGAGGACACCTCAGCGTTTTGTTGGTCGGAAGGCAGTTGTTACAACTCAGTGCTTGAATGGATGGTTAGTGATATTTCTAATTCTTCTAAGTAGTTATGCCTTCTTTTGGTTATATTTTTGAACTTCGCTGGCTTTTGTCTAAGTTTGTTATTAAGTAGCTTATATGTTCCTTTGTCAGGTAATGATATGACACCTGCAATTCTTTATGTATGCTGATAATTAAAACCACATTCAATCCATAAAATCTAATCAATTAATATGAGTGAATGTACAGAAACAGAATCACCTCAAAAAGTTGTATATGTTCCCCTACAATTATTAAGCACCCTGGGCCTGAATTCTTGATAGCTACTTGAATGAGTATGGGTGTTTGAAGTTGGCTCGAGCTGATGTTTTAAAGCACCATGCGATGAGATTACAAACTTTTTTGCAGTCAAACTTAAATGCATTGATTTCTTTTCTGGTGGTTGCATCACCATGTAATAAGCCTGAGTGTCTTAGGCCTTTAATATGTTCCCGTGGGAGTCCCTTGTTTTAGTATCTAAAATTTCTGGAACTGACCTCTTTCTTAATCTGATCTAAATTTTGTTGGATAATACCTACTTCAATGGATAATGCCTACTTTTCCTAGAGTTGAAAGAAGTCCTCCTTCGACAGATCCACCATTGAAAAGTTGTATAAATTTCGTGCTTCTCGTTCTCCATCATCATTGCCTCTTGTTTATCCGACAAATCGAACGATATATTAACTCCTCGAAGTCAAAATGTTGGCCCTGCTTTTTAGTAACGCCCAGATTTCCGCTCCCACATCCTCCATGGCCAAAATACCTCTGCTCTTCTTCACCATCCAGTTCTTCATCCTTCTGGGAAATAACATAGGCATTGCCCTTTTGATATTCTACGCCATTGGTTGGCACCTTCGTCTTCTTCACTCCATACTCCTGTATCTGTGGCTCTAGTCTATTTCCATGTTGGCCCTCTCATCCTGGAATTGTGCAAACGCAAGTGTTATTTTTCTTTCTTTTCGAAGCTCACTTTTTGTTTTTTAAGTTATGTCTAGGATCCTCCGGCTCTGTATCACCTTTAATGTTATGAATGAACAGAGTGCTGTTTATGTTTTCTCCTTTCTTCCCCATATGTTCTTCCTGGGTATGAATTGATTTCGCGATAAGCATTTGATTCGCAGGTATGTTGTGAAGACATTGGACAATGCGGAGAGCGTGAAATTGCAGTACCGCTCCCTAGCAAAAGTACCGGATAATTCATCCTCGAAGATGATGCTAGATAAAACAACACCACACTGGCTGTAGAATATATTAATTATACATATACATGTCAACGAAAACCATCTGTATCATCTCATGTAGTAGGGAAAGGTTTGTTAGCAGGAAGAATCACAACGTTTTGTACAGTGTTGATGTCTGAATATGCGTTCTGGAACCATGTAAATAAGCCTACTTTTTAGAGTAATCTTCCACTGTTGGTGGTCTGGTCGTGTTTTGAACCTGAAATTGTCCATGAGAATAGCATCTGTGTAAATTTTAAAGGTTCTCATGGATTTAAGGTAATGCATCTTTGATTTTTAGGTTACTGGGTCATTCTCATACTTGCAAGTTGTACTAGAGTACCGTGGCATGCGACTCAATCAGACCCAAAGTGTACAATGAAGGTATTCAGTTTATGGTAGAAGTCACTCTATTACACTAATAGCTTAGTTGCTGACAGTTGATTGTCTGAACTGAAAAAAGAAGTAACGAATATGCGGTCAAATAATGTGACCCGGGGAGCAACTAATGGCTGTTTGTCTAGCTAGCTTTACTGAAGTGAAAATCTATTTCCACTAAGTTGGGCACTCGACCTTTGGAGTTCATGGAGCAATAGTTGGTCTCTCATTTGCGTATATGAATGTACAAAGTTTGAAATGATCTCATTCAAAAAGGCGGTCCTTTCCTAATGTAAAAGAACAAATAAGTTGCATGTTGAGTACGTTACAATTGCAGCTGCCTCTTGGTAGACCAACGTTAAAAGTACTTAATTAAAGTCACCATAACCGGTGCCTAAGCCAAGCCTTGACCCAAATGTAAAGTCTTTTCAGTACAAACTCTTGGCTAGTAGATACCAGGAACATTAGCATCTATAAACAAAGAATACCGTCGATGAAGTAGCACCTTTTTTAGTTAATTGCAAATTAATGTAGTAACATATACACCAACTCTAAGGGCAATAGTGCATGACATCATACATATGTTACAACTCCAACCGGGCCACCCCACTTCAAGAAATGAATACACTTGACTTTACTTGTTAAAAGTTGGAAGATTTTATAAATTAAAATTATACACTAACCATCTAATGTCATAGTTTCTTCTCATCCAAAAATGACATGAATAAATATTTTTAAGGGAAAATTACATCCCCACCTACGAGGTTTGACCTAATTTCACAGTTCACCCATGTGGTTTGTCAAATTACTTTGCCCGTCCAATACATTCTTACCGTTTTACATCCGTCAACCATTCCCCCCATCCATTAGTGTAGTCCACGTGACGTCTTATTACTTGTTCCTGCCATTGCTGGCATGTCAACCGGTTCTAATATTATTCTTTAACCGGTTTCGTCTTCTCACTCACTCTCGATTGGCTTTGTTTCCTCACCGTCGAGTCTGCTCTTCAATGGTAATTCTCCTCTTCCCTCTTGAATCTGATGTTCGCTCTTGTATCAGCTAAGCGCTGACTATCTAATCCCTAGATCTGTTCTACTTCGCTATTCCTCGGGAGTCTCGAGCTTTCTGGCTTTTGTGCTCCATTGCGAACGCACTTGGTTTACAGTGAACTCTAGCGCGCTGGTATCTGATTTTGAACCCTATTGTGTTTGTGTGTGATGTTTAACTCTTGCGTTGTGTTAATTGATGTTGAACCCTATTGTGTTTGTGTTGATCCACTGAGTCATGATTTATTCACTTTCATTTAGCGAATCAACAACTTCTTACTGTGATATGGGTCGTTTGTGAACCCTAGCTCTATGGGCACATTTTGGTCACGACCTTTATGGATATGATCTTGTTTATGATTTCTCAAAGAATGCCCCCACCTACAGGTGATCCCAGTTTTGTTTTGACCCTTGGCATGCTTCAGTATTGTAGCGGTACCATTTTTTTCTCATCTGGTTATGTTGAAGCGATGTCGGTATGTTATCAGTTTATTTCCTGATGTGAGAAAACTGGAAGTGATTAGCATACCATATGTTGCTCCTGACCATTTGCAGAGAACAATTGGAATTGCTCCACGTTGTTGTCTGATATGTCGAAATTACTGTACTAAAGCTATGATGAAGGGGCTAAAATCCTAATCTGAGCTCAATATTTGTCAATCATTAATCTATGTTGCAATGAATGTTCTCACTAATGAGTGTGAGCTATGTTCCTTCTTGCTGTGTATCTGTCATTTTGAGTTGCTTTTGATATACCTTTTTGCTGCTAAGCTTATTCACCCAAAGTAGGTTAGTTTCTACACTATGTAATCCTCAAACAACAAAAACAGTGAGAGTTACTTTACATTCGTTAATATGAAGTGGTGTTGTGAGAGGAACCCACATCATTCAACAGCAACTGAGACAACTTAGAGATGAGCTGATGGAGTTGAAGATTCTTCTTGAAAGAGAGAGTCGATTTGAAGTCTGAAATTAATAAGCTTATGATTCTCTCTTATGTAATAGTTGGTGCGATTGTGTTGCTGTTTTTGAAGTTGATTTAGCTGTTGTTTCTATAGTCCAAATGTACTTGTGGTGGGTCTCTAATATATCAACTATTGTATACTACTGCAATGTATCAAATTTTGTAATCTAATGTGTTGACTTGAGATTGAGATTGAAATATGAGGTGAATGAGAAATTAAGATCGAGACTGCTTTTTTTTTATACAGTGAATGAGCTCAATTTCTAGTTTATAATCATAGTTGTTAATAATGTACATCTGATATCATAGACTGCTTTCTTTACACTAGTTGTGCTATGTAATAAAAGTTGTGATTGAAATCAAATTCTGGCTACCTTAGTGTCATCAAAAGGGGCATTAGTATCTGCAATTGCCAAGTGCATCTTATATCGGAGATGTAAACCTTAATAATGTACTAATACCAACCTTCTGATTCAAGGAAAACCAATAACTGTGATTTTCTGAACAAATTCAGTAGTACCGTCACGATATTTTCTTGAATCAGAACATTTAGTAATTGATTTATTAATTCCTACACGTTCCATTATTGAATCAACGATTAAAGTTGTCCAATAAAGATAGTAGTTTGAATGCATTGCTACACCTGCAAATACCCCTTCCATTCTGTCATTTTATTGATATATGACTAAGGACCTAAAGTTATACATGAACAGTTCATGGAAAACTAGTACACGATTCAGCATACTTTAATAATGTAAACCTGATATCAGAGAAAGTAATTGACATTATACCGAAAGTGTACTAATGAACCTACAATTGCCAAATGCTTTTAATATAGACCGAAAGTAACATTGTATCTTAAGGTTACACACGAAAGGTCTACATATAAGTGGTGAACCAAACAAGCACCAACACAGTGGATTTATTCCAAAACCTTACAATTCAAATTGTTTCATAGTAGCACAAAATTAGAGACACGGTAGGCACTACCACCCTCAAATTGTTTCGCGGTTACACAAAAGTAAACAAAAGTTATGAACCAATCAAGCACCAGCACCAACACTGTAACTTCTTTTACTTCATCGAAGTACGACAAAGACCATCACAGTTTTCCTTCAAAAACCTGCAAAACAAGTCCAACACTAACAATTAAGTTAGGGGTTACACTTTCTTTAGTAACTTCAAGGGACACTTCCATTATTGTCGAAGTAAATATTGATTTAGCAACAACAGTACAAGTGGAATAACAAAATATAACAACATTACATTATGCCATTGGAATAACAACATATAATAGAAAATAGTAGTATAAGTGTAATTAAACACACAAACAAAATACCGTTCAAGATCAAGTAACACAACGTAGGAGTTCAATCTCACACACAAACATAGTAGGGCTAAAGATAAACTAACCTGTATGCCATTGGTTGCAATCAATCACACAAACACAATAGGGTTCAAAGTCAAGTAACATAGCGCAGGAGTCCAACCTCACACACATACATAATAGGATTCAAAATGAACTAACACGGCGCAAAGAGCCCCACCTCACGTGTAAAATATCATTTTAAAGGGCAAACCTTGAATAACCCATTTTAATTTGAAAAAGTATCATCTAAACACGTTTTTAAATGAATTGAGGGGGTGTTTGTTTCGAGCTGGGGAAATGGAATGGAATCAGGAAAGGGGGATGAAGGGGAATGAAAAAGAATTCCCTTTGATTTTCCCGGTTGTTTGTTTGAGCTGGGGGAAATGAAATAAATAACCGGTCAACATCCGCGGTTAATGGTCAACGACTGTCGGTCAACTATCATTAATTACCGGTCAATATTCACCAGTCACCGGTCAATGGTCATTAGTCATTGATCAATGGTCATTATTCATTGATCAATGGTCATATATCGTCGGTCAATGTGTACTGGGGAAAGAAATCTCATTCCCTAGTAGGGGATAGAGAATCAAGATAGAGAGTTTTGGGTAATCTCATTCCTTTTTTTTTTTTATAAAAATAGGAAAAATTAGCAAACTAGACAGTAGGAAAGAAAATCATTACCCAAAACAAATGACCCTAAAGATACTTAAAGAAGTAGATTTTGTATAAAAATGAAATATTATAAGCATAATTAAAAAGTTGGCGACTACTCCCTTCGTCCCATCTTGACTGTCCAGTTTACTATTTGGATATGTCATTTGACTTCAATATTTAACATATAACGGGACAGAGGTAGTATATATTAAACCGTGGGAAGGATAAGCATGCGAGGCAATCGGTTAACAATCTCACGTCAAAACATTGTGGCCCTCTTGAGATGAATGCGAGATGAATCTACTCTTTTATTCATCTATGGTGGAAGATTAATGTTGGATTAATCTCTTATTCATAGCTGATACACAAACGCCACAAATGCTGCGTTTCAGATTTTTTTCATCTCAGGGGGAGATTAATGTGAGACATCACTTTTGCATTGTCCATATTACCCCTCCAGCTTATCACCTTCTTCCTCTGTAAATTCACCTCTCCATGTCGTAACAGAGACACTATTAGTAACCATTCAACAAAATGGAGCAGAGAGAGAAATCAAACCACACAAAATGCAAGAATAATACCACAAATGATAGTTTGTACCTGTTGAAAATGGTGAGATTGTTTTCCAATGGAAATACTGGGCCAACTTACCAGCGACTTCAATGGAAGAACGACACAGAGCTCGGAAAGTTGCAGATTGTATTTTACGAAATGAAGGGAAGAAGGTGGGGAGTGAAGATGAGTGACAGTTTGATTATAAAAGGACAAGAAGATGAAGAATCAAGGGTGAAAACGTCTTTCATGTAACTTGAACATTCAAAATATTAAGCTCATAAACGAACGGACAAATTTACTAGGTTACAGTAAACTGGTCAAAGTCATGCCAGATTAATCTTACTTCCTCCATCCCACCTCCAGTGTCCAGTTTACTATTTGAATGTGTCGTTTGACTTCAATATTTAACATGTAAAATAATATATTTTTATAAATCTATATATTATAATGGAATAAAAACTATATATTACATAATTTATTTTTTTAAAATTATTTTATCTTATATGTTTAAAATTGAAATGAAAAAACATGCCAAAAATCAAACATGACACTTATGTCGGGACGGAGTTAGTATCAATTTTGGTAGCTCACAAACGAACGGGACCTATATTCTCTACGCAAACCGCATATGGCCGTCGTTTCTACTCCATCTTTTATATCATGACCCTTTATTTTGCAGGTATCGCTAATAAGTACATGTCGGCTCCGCGTCTTGTCACATCATTCAACCCGTGTGTGTTTCTTGTCCTCGCAAACGACGGTTAGGTTCTTCTCGCTCCTCCCGGACATTTATCAATATTCGCCAATCGTTCGCGCGATCTGATCACAAATCCTTCATTTCCGTCTGTTGATCTGTGTTTCTGGTTTTTATTCTTACGATATGGATCTCTTCCTATGCACGTCCTCATCGGATCTTTTCTTGCGGCGAGGATTGAGCGGTCGGAGGCCCGATGCAATTCGTACTTCGTTTTCCATCGTCGGAGTTGATCTGATTTCGTGGTATACTTTCTTGATCTGAAATCTTTGCTCGTCTTTTCGTAGTATTATGATAGATCTAGTCGATCTTATGCTATCCGGAGACTTGCCTATGTCATCGCTTATAGAATTTTCAGCCTTCAGATGTTAATTTCAACGTGATTGTTAATAATTATCCTGTCATGATCTGGCTACGAAGATTCCGTGACTTATGGGTCTCGCGAACTCGTCTTTGGCACTCGATTTACTTTATCGACGTCTCACTTGTAATTTCTGATCCTTTTTATGATCTCCTGCCGTTTGTTCAAAATTTATCGAAGACTAACGGTTCTTTCTGTCACTATTTTTCAACAGATTCTCCATGTCCTCTTGATTTGCTTACGTACTCATGAGTGCAACTAATCTAAGTATGTTGCTGCGCTGGAATTGATTTTCAAGAAGCTGCGTTTATCCCTAGTGGGTCAAGCTTTGCAGGGTCAAGGGAGGAGCTGGTACGATTCGTGTAACATCGATCTGTTGTTGTATCGCATATGTATGCGATGTCGAACTAGGATGATGATAGTGGACTTGAGGTGAGCGGTTTTGTTGGTCGAGGATTGTTAGTGTTTCTGTCGACCTTTGCCATGACAGGTGCGCTTGCATGGCAGGTCACTCATTAATAAAAACATACATTTTTTGTGTTCTTGGGAGAGATGGCACGGGGATACGCCCGGCTCTCTCCCTCCCCCCTTCCCGCTCTTCCTTTTTCTGGTCGACCTTTGCCATGTCAGGTGAGCTTGCTTGGCAGGTCGTTCCGTAATAAAAAAAGAAAGAATTTTTTGTTGTCCGTGGGAGAGATGGCACTGGGATTTGCTCGGCTCTCTCTCACTTCCCCCTCCCCTGTCCCCCATGGTTCTCCGTTGAGTCGACCTTCGCAGTCGGGTGTGCTACTGTGCTTGCTCGGCAGGTCAGCCCTCCTATCTCCAGTACACATGTTGTCGGTTCAAATCCCCCTCTTGAAGTGGACATTACTATTTACTACATATTCTTAGCTTTTTTGATGATGCGAATGCGATAGGATGAGCATGTAGAATGCCGGATAATGTGTACATGCTACATAACTACATATTCTTAGCAGCTTTTGGTTGTTGGATAAGTGTAGCACGAGCATTCTACATGTTCAACCTCTCTCTTCCATCGAGCCCATTCTCAAAATAATAGAACAAACCACAACAGTAGACGTACGATAGCAGATCTACGAATGATCTACTTTGCCGTCATTTCCCCCCCCCCCCCCCCCCCCCCCCCCCCCCCCCCCCCCCCCCCTACTACCTTGCTAACTGATATCACTGTTAACCATTCTGCCCATAGCTGTGTTAATCGTAGAGGACCCTTCTGACCTTGTCACCCTCTTCACATCCGACATGTATTCCCAGTGGGCATGAGCAACCTAAACTTCGTCCTGATGAAAACCGAGGTCCTTCTGTCCTAATAATCATCTTCTCGATGATTAGCAGGTTATGTACAGTATACAATTAGCTATAGAATCATGTCCTGCAGGATCACAATGGTTGAATCAAGTCCCCGATGATCACAATGGTTGAATTGTAATCTCCTCTATGATCACAAAGGTTCGTTTATAAGGTTATTTCCATTCAAATCATATTGCAACATGCTTCAAATACGCTGCCCTTAATATAAGTTACTGTAACATACATCTATTTCTATGAACTGTTGAACTCGATTCTTTCTTTGTTGAAGCGTCTGTTTCTGAAAAAATAAACTTGAAGCCACCACTGTGTGGATTGACAACGTGTACCTTGCAATTCGTTGGGACGCAGTTCCGCTCCAAACTTCAAGTTATTTTGCCCATTATATCTTTGCTGAGCACATGAAAATGCAGAGTCAAGTGTGTTCTGTTGAGCACTATGAATACTGCTTTATTTTTTGTTATACCTACTGTATTTTCTATAGAAGTACTTTGTGAGATAAATTGCAAGATAATCTACCCGAACAACTCCACTGCCGGATCAACTGCCTGATGAACTTTGCTGCTGCGCCACCTACTAGTTGAGCTTGTCGCTGTACCACCTATTGATCTTGTACCGGCTTTCCCACCTGCTGCTGATGAACTGTGCTGGCTGATTGTCTGCCTGATGATCTCCGCTGCTGGATCACGTGCCGGATATCTTTCTACCGAGGCACCCCGCTAGAATCTCATATTGCACTCTGATGTGGTAACTTCCGTTTTTGTTGCAGTTTCTTTATTCTGAAAAGCCACCCAGTGGCTTGAGTGATAGGCCCGGTGAACCTGTCTGAACATGTAGATTTCTTGAAAGATGGATGGCTTCTTTGGAAGCATCATATTGCACTCTTCAATACAATTGGAGTTGAAGATTGTTGAGTGTCTGCTTTGCTGTTGAGGTTTTGGTTGTGTACACAGTAAAATTGCGCTGCTGGTTTATATTATTTCCTACTTTTTGAAATTAATGACTGACAAAATTTCTACATTAAATAATATTAGATAAATATGTAAACAAAGTGATTGTGTAATATAAATAGATGCACATTTTTAATAGGAGTTCCGCCATGCCCCTAAGCAGTTTCATAATATCAAATGTTCTTCCCAAGATGGTAACAGATTTAAAGTTTTTTAAAAATCCATATATAAATGTGTTGTATATTGTTTGCACGCTATATAAACGAGTATGAATATCTTTTGATCGTGTCGTCCTATTTGATTTTGTGTTATGTTAGCATATGCTGAAACACATTAGAAGTGTTAAGCTAGGTAAGTACTCGAGAGTTGACGAGATGAACAATTTTAAACTAAGAAATAACTAGTATAAATCAAATATAGCTGATCACAGATGTCATGTAACTATTTGAAGTAGGGGTGGTCAGGTAGTTTTTTTTTTATAAGTGGGGTAGGTTTTGAACCTAAAACCTTTGGATCACTTCTGTATGACTAAGCCACGAGGGCTTGACGGTCAGGTAGTTAAATCCAGCTAAATCCAGTGGGGGCTTCGGTCGTTAAATATCCTGATCATACTTTTAATTTTGAAAGTCACAGTTGGTGATTTGTTACGCTTTGACGGTGTTCTGGTTTGCAGTGGATTTTGTTTGTTTACCATCTTCGTGGTTGATCTAATATGATGTACTATCAGATAGCTTTGCTGTTCATGTATATTTAAATTTATCCGGGCATGATTTTGAACTAGTAATGTAAACAGTGACAAAATATGCTTTTTTTTTCGAACAATTAACATCTAAGCTACCCAAACTTTTGAACGGTAAAGGGTAACTTTCTAGACATGAACTTGGATCTTCCAAGTCAAAGCTTGCAAAACTTACAATGCATAGAAAAATCAATCCACTGTTTCTTCCGACTCCTACTTTAAAATCAGTCCTAATATCGGTCAACATTGTAGCCCCCTTGCCATATTATCTATCTTCACGTGTATACTTTTGGTTGTTTGGTCTCACAATCTTCTATCTAAACCACCATCGCTGAACAAATGAAAGGGGAGTATTCATGAATGGAGCTAGCGATGTATAACTGGATTGGCAGTACTCCCGATCTTGGTCCATACACTCCGGTGGATCCAGAAGTCGCAGGGATATGATACATAAGCTCAAGTAGCTGCCATACATGAAGGTCGCTACATGTTACGCTGCTTTGAGACAAGAGAGATGATGAGAAGAAATCCCAGTGCAACTTCAGCGTTGGAAGTTAATATAGTCGACCAAATATATGTAATGAGATTTAACTTATATCATGTCGGTGTGGTTAGATGTATCTGAAGTTGGATGGATTTGCTGGTCATACTGGTGGAGCGACCCAAAATATTAATGTTGGGAGGCTCGGTGGTTCAAATCCACCCAGATCCGGTTTTATAGTCGCTTCATAGTTCATAGTAGTGTCATTGAGTTTGCATGTCAACTGTCAATGTTTGCTGTAATGTTTGCTCTTTCAGTTTTCATCCATTTGATGGATCATTTCGAAACTATGAAGTCAAGTATTAGGCTTATCTTTGGAGTCTGTCAACTTGAGATATATGAGAAATATTTTTGGTAATGTAGAAATACGTTTTTATTTTTATTTTTTGGGAAAGCATTGACCTTGATTAATATTTAATGAAATGTCCATGTCAATGATGTCTTTGAATGAAATCTCTGCTTGCTGTGTGGTAACACAGCTTAGCTGTCTTGTGAAATTGTGCTTCTTAAACACTTCATTACTATTGTGAAGTTGGGAAAGCCGATGATTTGTGTGATGCAATCAACACTATAGAAGCAAAAAGCATGGTCAAAAGCTCTTGAGTTCTACGTTGATAATATTTTTCGTTAGAATCAAACAAAGCGTTGTGTTGTGAGTTGTTTCTGTTTACGTGAATTATTACTGTCCTATCTGTTCATGCTTTTCAAGTCAGTTTATTTGTTACTCAATTAACTGTTTTGCTGAAACTTTTTCTAAAACCATTTGCAGGGATGATCCAAAGTAACCAATTTTACCAATTGTACATGCTAGTGACAGTTTCTGGCTCCCTTAGAGCAATTTGTTAGAATCTAGGCACACAATGAGACAAATAGTTGTTAAAGGTAAATGAGTGCTCTTTCTGGTTATCCTAACGCTCCTTTGTTCAGCTGTGGTCGTTTTTAGGCTGAAATTAAAGTTATCTTTTGAATTGAAGTTAGGGATAACAAGAAAGTTTTCTATTATATCGACCACCAGAACTTAATCAAGTTGTAGGGTCAAGTCATTTATTTTTTTAATAAACTTCTCTATAAAGTTAGTCAATTTGTCCAAAACCAATGAGGTCACCACTGGCTATAGGCTTAAATTCCTAACCTCTTAACAAATTTCCTTAAGTAAAAGATAATTACCAACCTTAAAACACATGGAGCCAAAAAGATGTTTATGAGAACACTTTAAACCTTAGCTTTTTTCTTTGTATGTTATGGTTCATTCAAGCTCAAGATCTAGCTTACTTTTATCCACACTTGCTCAAGTATTTGAATTCCATTTTCCAAGTGCTACCAATTCTCTTCCATGAAATAGGAATATCTTACACTTACGCTCGGACAAATTGAAGGCACAACAAAAAAAAATACTAAATAGAGGATGGAAGACATGATACACACATATAGATATAGTGACACTTTTTTTTTTTTACCCTAGTTGAGACCCTCACTATCTACTTCTAGAAACGTTTTCACATATAAAGATTTTTCAGTGGATGAGTTCCAAATATTTAATAGACACTATTTCGTAAAAGGACATTGATTTCTAATGTTAAAGCGTTGAATGAGTAGGCATATAAATAATTTATGGAAGCATGGAGGGCCCATAACCCACAGGTCCAAGGTTTGGTTTCTTGGGTTCTGTTGGGTGTTTGCATATCTGTGTTTCCATGTCATTATGCTATATGTTAGTGTTAAGTGTTGTGTGATTTGTCTGCTATTTGGTGTCTGTATTGTGTGTGCTCTGTGGTTGTCCGACATTACAGTAGCGTAGCGGAATCATAGTGTACGTTTGTGTGTATTTGTTTTCTTCCAAGCGTGAGTCTGAGGGAGTTGGATCCTTTGGGAAATGTTGCTAAATGTAGGTCTGTCAAATCGTATTTTCGTATCGTGTAAATGATAGAAACGATACACGACACGAAATTTACATGAAGGTACACGATACACGACACGCAAATATTTTCGTGTATGGAATTCTATATACGAATTCGAAATTCAAAATACCTATAAACGAAACGAAATATACGAAATTTATCCGTGTATACACGAATTACATGTGTACACGAATCACATGTGTACACGAATTAATGAAATAAATAATTAACACATATAAAAAGAAATACCAACATTATATTTACACGAATTAATGAAATAAATAAGTACACGAAATTATTCGTCTATACACGAATTACATGTGTACATGAATTATACGTCTACATGAATTATTTACAGGTATTTCGTGTATACACGATATGTATACAATTAGATACGGTACACGACACGTTAATAAATCATGTATATACGATACACGACACGAAATTAATTTCGTGTATAAAATTAAATACCTATACCTGCTAATATCGTGTCGTGTTTCGGGTCGTATCTTCGTTTTCGTTCCTTTTTTGCCAGGCCTAGCTAAATGTGAGTTCTAGTGTGTCTGAGTTGTGTGCTTCAGTTGTGTGCTTGTGTTGTGTGTCGCTGGTGTGTTTCGAGGTGTAAGTTTGGAAGTGTTCTTGGTCCTTTGGATAAGGACGTCTTTTGAGAGTTCTCGTGCCTTTAGGCTGAGCTCTAGTAATCTTTTGCTTTACTTCTTCTGTTAGTCAGTCAGCCAGTGAGATCCAAGTATTAGCCCTTTGAGGTTTGAGCTTTGAGGATGTATTAAGATTCTTTCCATGTGATTGAGTGTTTGTAGTATTCTGGTACTTGTAGTGTATTTGTTCGTATTATGGGTTTTGTCAAATTTCGATGACGAAATTCTTTGTAAGAGGGGTATAATGTTATGCTCCTGATTTTTTTCTTTGGGTTTTAATTTGTAAAGGGAGTTAATGTCATTTTTGATTACTATCATATTAGTTTCGAAAGAAGGACCTTTTTATAAGGTTTTATTTAAGTTAGGAAAAGGAAATTGTTAACTTCCTTTTTCTTCTTTCTTATTTACGTTAATTTTCTTATTTACGTTAATTTCTTCCCTGCTACTTCAAAAATTCATTTTCCCTCTTCTAACGTTCATTCAACGGTTCCCTTTTCTCACTTTGCTATTCCACTCAACTTCCCTCCCTTTTCTCCTTTTTCTCTCCAATCTTCTTCCATTATCGAATTGCTGGAGTTGTTTGATGAGGAATTTTGTCTGTCTATTCGTTGTGGATTCCATTTGTCACTCTGTTGTGCTTTAGGTTTGGCATGTATATTTTGGTTTCATTCTTCGCTGAGTTTCCGCTTTTCTCTTCTGATTTTGGATTTTGGAATCCGGCTTTGTCGATTTGAGTGGAGATTCCGCTGAGATTGCTTCACTTCGGATGTGAGGTAGGTGTAGATAGGTTTGGTTGTGTATGTTCACCCACAGGGGTTTCCGTTTCTGACACGTATATGTTGTTTGTTTTGTCTCTGATTTGTTGTGGTTTTGATTCAGATTTGGAATTGCATTTTGCTCAGTTTAAAACCCCAAAGGAAGTGCTTTGAATTGTGTATTTCGTTATGGTAATTTGTGCTATGGCTACGGTGATTTACCCTCTGCCTTTGTCTCTATTTACACTCTAGATTTTACAGTTTTCGTCGTGTCCAGACGTAGCGTCGGATGTCTCTGTTTTCCCCTATTTTTTTGTTGTGTCCGGATGTAAGTCTGGATGAGAAGCGAGGGCGAGTCCGTGTTTTCAATTTCAGACTTTGTCCGGACTTGTAAGCCCGGACACAAGTTCGGACACCCTCATATCTTTTTCTCAAACTTTGTCTGGACTTGTAAGTCCGGACAGATGTCCAGACGTGTTTGGTTTTGCGGTTCGGCGTGCGTCCAGACACATGTCCGGACAACCCTCTGTTTTCGCGTAACTTCTTTGTTTGAGCTCCGTTTTAATCGTCATTCATGGCATTGTGTGCCTTTCATTGTGTACAATTTGTTTTGACATGTTTTAGCTTGTGTTTGTGTATTTTTGTTTTGAAAGCCTTTGTTATGCTTTTGATCTCTGATTTGCTCTAAAAGCGTGTTTTAGCGCTTTTAATTCGGTTTGACTTTCCGTATTTCGTTGGTCTTGTTTTAAAACTTTTGTTTCATCCATGACTTCTGTTTTGCTGTGTTTGAGGCCTAGTGCTTTGGTGTTTGTGCTCCATAATGTCTTCTGTTCTGATTTGTTAAGTTTCTGTTTTGGGACCTTGTTTTTGTGCATTCTGAGTCGTGGAAGGTTGGGTTGAGCTATCCCGTAGCATGCTATGTAGTCGTCATTTTGTTTCTATGGGACCAACAGGCTTTTTGGTCTTCAAGTCATTTCTGTTCTGGGGCTGCCGAGCCCATTGGTCTTCTATCCATTTCTGCGTTATCGATGGATCTCGTGATCCTTGGGTCTTTGACCTTTCGGTATGTGTGTGCTGTGACTAGGGTCTCACCTCTGATTTGTTAAGTGCTCTGCTTCCGTCTGCTCTGACTTTTTCTGGTTTATGACGGACTCCTGTGTGCTCTCCGTCTTCTGAAAGCTTCTGGTTTATTAAGCTTATGTTTTTGTCTTCTTCCGCTTACTCTGATTCTGCTTTTCGCTAAGCTTTCTTATAAATATGTATGTATGTTCAGTATTAGTTTTGAGCATGCTCAGCTAATGAAGTTTATCACCTACTGAGCTATGGTTTGGCTCACCCTATTCCCGTCTGATTTGCATATTCGACTTCTGCTTTTAGTTTTGGCTTTCGGATTTTGTATTCAAATTGTTCAGCTTTGAGCCTATTTGTATTTGGCTTCTGTTATGCATTTCAGTTTGGCTTCCGTTTGTATTTATAAGGACAAGTTGTAACATTATTTGGTAATAAATGAGCATTTAATTATGTTTTGGGGTTTTGACAGGGCCTTGCGTGTATGTTTTCGAAGACCAACAACATGCTAACCAATTGAACTTCATAGATATAAGTGACATTAAAACCTAATAGTATGAGGAAAGCCTGTCAAATTTAAAATTAAAACTATACATGTACACTTAATTCAGTTGATGAACCAAATTCGACAGCTGTTAGCTTTTCCATTTGTTCTTCTACTTTATTTGTTTTGACAGTTGTCCGCTTTCGTAAACGTTTTCCCACTTTTTCTCCTTTTATTTATTTATTTTGGCAGCTAAAAATTGAAATTCAAGAACTGGCCGTTAACAACAACATCAATACCTCACATCAAACGGAGCCATCACTAAACAATAGACATCTGACTTTTAATAGAAAATATTGAAAAGCCTAGATTGAGATAAAGAGAAATAAAGAAGCTTATACCCAAATATTTTAGAAATAGGACCATAAGAATCAAGTTATACAAACGGACCCTTAGACCCTGAAGTTCGCCACATATGTTTTGATCATTGGCTGATCTTGAATCCATTATAGTTTGAAAAAACATGCTCTTAAGTAAATATGGTCCGTTTGATGACAACTGTCGGAACAGTTAACAACTGAAAATATGAATAAAGTAGAGAACAAAAATGGGATTCAGTTGTTAACTATCAGTTGTTGAATTTCAGCGGTCAATTTTCAAAATAGACAAAGTAGAAAAGAAAAAAAAATGAAAAAATGTTTGCAAAGTTAGCAACTATCAACTGTCAAACGAATAAAGTTGAGAAAATTTGGGTGATGAAACGAAGGGATTATTGGATGAAGAAATAGAGATACTTTTTAATTTATAATAATAATAGGTGTAGGTACACCCGATAATTTTGACCCAACCCGAAGCTCAACCTGAAGCTCAACCCGAGCTCAATCCATAATTTTACGGGTTAAGGTCTTGATTATTGACCCATTTCTTTTTTGGTTTGTGTTAGGTAATAAGCTAATTTTATAGGTTGAGTTGGGGTAGAGATTTAAACCCATGACCCAACCCGAAACCCAAAAATATATTTGTTAATAATATATATATTATATTATATTATTTTCAGACTAAATTATGTCTTAGGCTTCGTTCGCCTTAGAATTTTTGTGGCATATTTGATGACATAAATGTAACTTAAAGGGGTTGTCCTACATGGGTCTCGCTAGGGTCACACGTGGGTCATGCGCTCTACTCCAATAACACACTGCCACATATAAAACAACCAGACCAAAACAGATGCAAAACAGTCATGTCGAAGAGAGCCTCTTAAGCAACAAATATTTAATGAATTAGCCCAAGTCTAGTAGGATCGGTCTTTAAATATACACACTTCATTATGTTAATCAAACAAACGACCCAACTAGCTCTACATATCAAACAATTGTTTTAAAAGTTTTGACTTCACATGTGATTTGTTATGTTTGACTCCACCAGCTCTACAGTTGCTGATGTGAAGATATCTACTCCAAGATGTTTTTTTATGACTAATATGTGTTTTTTGGATTTTTCTAAATGATACAAACACAACTGTATATTTAGATTATGTAAAAGGGTGACCAAAAGTAGGAGATATATTTCTATTAATGATATTATAAGTATAGTACTTAATATCCATTAAGTTCTATAAGTGCTACTATACTTTGAAAAGTGCTCTATCAAATGCTATCCAGGGGATTTGATTATATCATCCAAAAATATTATGTAATGCTATTGACGAAAAGAAAAAAAATAGTTTTTGTACTTTGAAAAAAGTGGTCTATCAAAGTTGTTGGATTAAATGTATACAATTTAATCTTATGTAATATAACATTTATGTCTGTGTTAAGTAAAATTCGGTTTTATTGATTAAAAAATAGGTCGGGAGAATTGGATTAGGGTTAAGAATTTTAAACGAATTGAGTAGGGTCATGATTTTTTGACCCATTTATTTTTAAATGACGTTTGAGTAATAATACTTTAAATAGGTTGAATTATGGTTGATATCAAACCAAGCACCCAAATTATCCGGTACTCATAGGGGACTGTACTCGGCAGCGAGAAGGATAAACACAGTTCTCAAAATGTGGCGGTGGAGAAAAGTAAATCATTAAGGCCCTCTTGATAAAAATTTAGATTAAGGCCCCGTTCTTTCAGTGCGATCAGCATATTATTAATCTTCTTCTGTAAAAAGTACAATACATGTGTCATATTTTAATTGGAGTTGGACCCTATAAAAAATAAACTATAGTATAGGTGGCAGTTAACTATTAGTTAACCATACCTGCATTTATCCAAAAGCTTTTGGTTGTTTCACTCGCTAGTAGCGAACACCCCCTAAATAAGTAAATGACATAAAGAGGTCTCTCTTTTCTAAGAGCATCCACAACAGCAAAAAAGTAACATATTTCTTATATACAGTGACGGAGCCACATATGTTATTAGGGGGCTTGGCCCCCCAACTTTTTGAGAAAAAATTGAAAGAATATATGTTAGATTACTCATGTTAATGACAATAAATAGTGATATTTTAGATAATAAAATATAATTATTATGCAAAGTAAATATATTAGGTCGTCATTAACAGTATATACTCAATCATATTTTATGTTGTTTATAATATAATCACTGTCAATCAAATGACACCTTACTAGGTGTAAATCCTTAATTTTTGGTTTCTTTTGATTGCCTTACAACTAGTTTGTTTAAGGACTTTCATATCAATGGTTGAATTCATTTATCAAATTCTTTTTGGGCTTTCTTCTTGATGATTGTATTCCTGGTTTTTTAATATAATTTTTTTACAGTATATTAGTAACTTATTAAAAATAGGCCATGTGGCCTAATAGAACTTCTTTTGTAGTATCTTATTTTCATTATTTCCACTTGACTCCTTAATAATTTGATAATTACTATAAATGCTTGTTTACTAATTTGAAAAATATATTGAATTTCTTATCAATTAGAGAGCCACTTTAAGTATATGTTATATTATTTAGGGTGTTTATTACTCCCTTCTATTCTAAAAGATAGGTCTTTACATTATCTTCAAAATGATAGATGTTTCTACATGTTTAAATCCTGTCATTTTTATCTCTACCCCTTATCTTTTCTATCACATTCTACTTTTTAATATATTTCAATTTATAATGCAAAAAGTAAGGGTGAAATTGTCTACGGCTAAAAAAAAGTTATATTTAAAATAGGATGAAGTGTTTTTCTTGGATTAGTGTATATGTTTTGAAGACTTCCTAAGTTATTAGTACCATCATTTCATGGTTTACTTCATTGTTCTTGCTTGACATTTATGTTATATAATAGTGATTTTTTATTTCTTAATATACTATTCCTTCTATATGATACTGAATATATTTCTTAATATACTATTCCTTCTATATGATAGTGAATATCTTAGACAATTTACATAGTTTACATATAAATCAAAATGGATATTAAATAATACATATTATTAATATATAACTTAAAATAATGTTTATTAATATGATTTTGGCCCCCCTAACAATTAATTTCTAGCTCTGCCCCTACTATATATATATTTTATTTACTTCTCCCACACTCTCTCTTTCGATGTAAATATGTAGTAAAGAAATGTTCTTAGCTAACAATCCCAACATATACCTCTTACCTTATTTTTTTATTTTAATGTGTCAGTAAGAAATGGGTAAGTGCCGCGGCTGTGGGTGCTCTAAACATGTGGCCTCCGCGTCCATTATCGCATCAGTCTTCCATGTGTGTTTCTTGTCCTCGGAGAACGCTGGGTTCTATTCCTCTCGATCCCCGCCAATCTTCATCAACACCCGCCAATCTTTCGTGTGATCTGTTGTCAAATCCTTCATGTCAGTCTGTCGATCTTTGTTTCTGGTTCATATTCGTATGAGATTGGATCCTTTACTATGCACCTCCTTATCGGATCTTTTCCCGTGGCGACGATTGAGCGGTTGGAGGAGGCTGGATTCGACAGTTTGAGTGAAGAATTCTTATTTGTATTCCATTGCTGTAGTTGATTTGGATTTATCTGACCTTTATTTCCCGGTATGCTTATCCCAATTCTTGATCTGAAATCTTTGTTCGTCATCTTCTTAGTATTTTTGATAGATCTAGTCGATTTTATGCTATCTGGAGACTTACTTGTGTCACCGTTTACAGAATTCCAAGTCTTCAGATGTTGATTTCTACGGAATTGTTAGTAATTATCCTTTCTTGATCTGGCTTTGAAGATTATGGATCTTGCGAACTCGTATCTTTCGCACTTGATTTACTTTGTCGACGTCTCACTTGTAAGTTCTGTTTTTTTTATGATCTCCTGCCGTTTGTTCTCAATTTTGTATCAAGGTTAACGAATTTTTCTTTCTCTATTCTTTAACATATTCTCCGTATCCTTTCAGTTTGCAACTAATCAGTATGTTGGTGCGCTGGAAGTGATTCTCAAGAAGCTGGGTTTATCTCTAGTGGGTCAAGTCTTGCAGGGCCAAGGGAGGAGATTTTACGATTCGTCTAATATCGATCTGTTATGTATCGCATATTTATGTGGGATGTGGAACTAGGATGATGATAGTGGACTTAGGTGAGCGTTATTGTTGGTTGAAGACTGTTAGTATGCCTGTCGACCTTTGCCATGACAGGTGCGCTTGCATGGCAGGTCACCCATTAATAAAAACAGACATTTTTTTGGTGCCCTTGGGAGAGATGGCACGGGGATACGCCCGGCTCTCCCTCCTCCCTTCCCTTTCTTCCTTTCTCTGGTCGACCTTTGCCATGTCAGGTGAGCTTGCTTGGCAGGTCGCTCCATAATAAAAATGAAAGGTTTTTGGTTGTCCGTGGGAGAGATGGCACGGGGATTTGCTCGGCTCTCTCTCACATATCCCCTTCCCCTGTTCCCCATGGTTCTCCATTGAGTCCACCTTTGTCGTGACAGGTGCGCGCACTGAAAGTGGACATACATATTCTTAAGTGGATAAAACTACATATTCTTAGCTACAGAATCATCTACTCGATGATTAGCAGGTTACTGACAGTACACAATTAGCTATAGCATCATCACGTCCGTGAACACGATGGTTGAATCATGTCCTCAATGAACACAATGGTTGAATCATTTCCTTGACGATCACATTGGTTGAATCATCTTCTCGTTGATCACTACGGTTTGTTCTCAAGTTTATTTTTCCATCCAATTTATCATATTGCACCTTGATTACCGAGTACTGAACTTAATTATATTTGCTCTGTTGAAGCATGTCCATTTCCAAAAATTGAACTCAAAGCCACCAGAGATAGATAGCCTAAATGCATTTCCTTGCAACGTTTGGGATGCAGTTGCTTACGTTGATTTCATACTTCCTTTTCTTTCGGCCAATGTCTCTTGGATGCACATATGAAAAAGCGAAAGAAGTGTTCTTTCTATTGATCTGTTAAAACTTCTTTGATTTTTGAATGTATAGTGTGTAGTATTATTGTACAAGATATATTGGAGGTGCAATGAACTCCTCGCCATATATAATCTGCTCGATTACTGAATCATCTGCCCGGCTTTCCTGCCTGCTGCTGCCGGATTATCTGAACTCTGCCGTTGGCTCATCTACTGGACAAAGTCTGCCGCCGGTTCATCCGCCCGATGAACTCTGCCTCTGCCAGTTCATCCGTCCGGTGAACTCTTCTGCCGGTTCATCTTCCAAGATGTATGTACATGGTAACAATAATTTTTGTTGCGGTATCTTTGTTCTAAGAATGTAACAGCGGCTTGAGTGATTTATGCCCGTGTCAACCTGTCTGAATTGTAGATTTCTCAAAAGATGGCTTCTATTGAATCATCATATTGCATTATTCAATTAAAGTGGAGGTTGAGGATTGTTTCGGTGAGAATTTATGTGCGTTGCTGTTGGGGTTTTGATTGCCTGCAGTTAAATTGCGCTGGTGCCTGATATGTTTTTTCTACTTGTGCTCTTTGAAAGCCAAAAGAGGGAAGTGGTTAAATGAAAGTTCGAAGTTTATGCCTAACAGGATTTCTACATATTCTTAAGTGGACAAAACTACATATTCTTAGCTACAGAATCATCTACTTGATGATTAGCAGGTTACTGACAGTACACAATTAGCTATAGCATCATCACGTCCGTGAACACGATGGTTGAATCATGTCCTCAATGAACACAATGGTTGAATCATTTCATTGACGATCACATTGGTTGAATCATCTACTCGTTGATCACTAAGGTTTGTTCTCAAGTTTATTTTTCCATCCAAATTATCATATTGCACCTTGATTACCAAGTACTGAACTTAATTATATTGCTCTGTTGAAGCATGTCCATTTCCAAAAATTGAACTCAAAGCCACCAGAGATAGATTGCCTAAATGCATTTCCTTGCAACGTTTGGGATGCAGTTGCTTACGTTGATTTCATACTTCCTTTTGTTTCGGCCATTGTCTCTTGGATGCACATATGAAAAAGCGAAAGAAGTGTTCTTTCTATTGATCTGTTAAAACTTCTTTGATTTTTGAATGTATAGTGTGTAGTATTATTGTACAAGATACATTGGAAGTGCAATGAACTCCATCGCCATATATAATCTGCTCGATTACTGAATCATCTGCCCGGCTTTCCTGCCTGCTGCTGCCGGATTATCTGAACTCTGCCGTTGGCTCATCTACTGGACAAAGTCTGCCGCCGGTTCATCTACCTGATGAACTCTGCCTCTGCCAGTTCATCCGCCCGATGAACTCTTCTGCCGGTTCATCTTCCAAGATGTATGTACATGGTAACAATAATTTTTGTTGCGGAATCTTTGTTCTAAGAATGTAACAGCGGCTTGAGTGATTTATGCCCGTGTCAACCTGTCTGAATTGTAGATTTCTCAAAAGATGGCTTCTATTGAATCATCATATTGCATTATTCAATTAAAGTGGAGGTTGAGGATTGTTACGGTGAGAATTTATGTGCGTTGCTGTTGGGGTTTTGATTGCCTGCAGTTAAATTGCGCTGGTGCCTGATATTTTTTTCTACTTTTGCTCTTTGAAAGCCAAAAGAGGGAAGTGGTTAAATGAAAGTTCGAAGTTTATGCCTAACAAGATTTCTACATCAAGTAACATTAGAGAAACATGTAAATAAAGTGATTGTGCAATATAAATAGATGCACATTTTTTATCGGGGACAAATAGTCCTGCCATGTCCTGAAACAGTTTTGAAATATAAAATGTTCCTCTACCCAGATGGTGATTTTATAGTATAATTTTTTTAATAGCTCATACATAGAATTGCTCTTAAAATATTTTTAGTATCATTGTATCCATGTAATATCATGGAATATAAATATCTTATAATTATTTCGTCAATTTTGGTTTTGAAGTATTTCATTTTTTTTTATAGTTACGGTAGTGGATAGGTTTTGAACCTAGGACCTTTAGTTCCTGTATACCACTCCACTACCGACCAAGCCACAGGGGCTTGGTATTTCATATGGTGAAACATCTTAAAATGATAAGCTAGGTAAGTACTAAAGAGTTGACTAGTGGCCCTGATTTATGGGCAATGGATTGGAAAAAGTCTAGTTGTAGGCTGTTGTCTTGCTGTTTCATTTATTTCTTGTCTGTTTTCCTCCACTTAAGTAGAATTTGGCTGATGTCAATTATCGAAAAAAATTTGCGAAGGGTTCATTACGATCCTGATCAAACTTTGAATTATGACAGTCACAGTTCATGGTCTGTTGTGTATTTACGGTGTTCTAGTTTGCAATGGATCCTGTCAGTTTTTATCTTAGTTGTTGATTTAATTGATGTACCAAAAGGTGGCTGTGCTTTTCAAGTATATTTAAATTGAATTTATTGGGGCATGATTTTGAACTAGTAATGTCTAAACAGTGACATAATATCTTTAATGAGCGTGGTTAAATGTAGCCTGTAGTTGGATGGATCTGCTGCTCAAATTGGTGGAGCTACCCAAATATTTAATGTTGGGAGGCTCGGTGGTTCAAATCCACCCAGATGCGTCTTATAGTCTCTTCATATAGTAAGGTCTTGTGACAGAGATTATGGTAGTCTCATCGAGTTTGCATGGCAATTGTCAAAGTTTGTTGTGTGGTGTGAGTTACTGTATCATACATCTATTTCTCTATAGTGTTAAACTTGATTCTGTTTCCCTGTTGAAGCATCTCCGAAAAAATAAACTTGAAGCCACCACTGTGTAGTCACGACACCTATGGTCCACTACTGTGTGGATTGACAAAGTGTATATCTTTGCAATTCATTGGGATGCAATTCACTGTGTGGATTAACAAAATAAACTTTGTTGTGCACATGCAAACGCAGAATAAGTTGTTTTCGTCGAGAACTGTGAATATTGCCTTAAATTGTAAGACTATCTACCCGAAGAACTCCACTGCCGGATCATCTACCTGGTGAACTTTGCTGCTGGATCAAGTGCCGGATCACCAGCCTGTGTTAGTACAATGGTCTGCACGCAATATCAACCAGTATGAAATATCTTATGATTATGTCATCAAATTTCATTTTGTTAGCATATGTTGACACACATTAAAAGTGTTGAGCTGATAACAGATGTCACGTAACTATTGGAAGAATGGGTGGTTAGGTAGTTAAATCATGCACACAGTTAACAGCGGGTGCTTCGGTGGTTAACAATCCTGATCATACATTTAATTTTGACAGTCACAGTTCATGGTCTGTTGTGTATTTACGGTGTTCTAATTTCTAATGGATTTTGTCGGTTTACCATCTTAGTGGTTGATCTATGATGGTCTATCAGATAGCTTTGCTGTTCAAATATGTTTAAATTTAGCCAGGCAGGATTTTGAACTAGTAATGTGTATACTACTAGTAATGTGTATACTGTGACATAATATATGTAATGATATTTATCCTATGTTGAGTCGGCGTGGTTAGATGTAGCCTGAAGTTGGATGGATCTGCTGGTCTGGTGGAGCGACCCAAAATATTAAATGTTTGGAGGCTCGGTGGTTCAAATCCACCCAGATCCGTTTTTATAGTCATAGTAGTGTCACAGAGTGTGCATGCCAACTGTCAAAGTTTGTTGTGTGGTATAAGCATGTCGAATTTTTATTTTCTTATTCTTCTTTGTTCGTTTAAAAATGGAAACTCAAGCTTCAATAGCTATCAAAGCATTCCGTTGTAAGGTTTTACAAGGGGCGAGCAAGGTTGTTACCTGCTGGAG
Organism: Limonium bicolor; assembly: GCA_023374045.1. Lineage (NCBI taxonomy): Eukaryota > Viridiplantae > Streptophyta > Magnoliopsida > Caryophyllales > Plumbaginaceae > Limonium > Limonium bicolor. The sequence continues at coordinate 359,967,917 of CM041777.1, read as the reverse complement.
ACATGCTCAAATCCTTGTTCAGTCTGGTGGTGGGTGGTGGAAGTGGTGAGCTGGCGCCATTATTATCGGGAAAACAGCTCCCATGAATGTTGATGGAATCGAAACCCAAGGATGTGATGTGGGAAGGATGAAGGTGAGAGATACTAAAGCTCGTGACGCACTGACTCAACTTAATGGGTAAGGGTTTTGACACTTCATATCCTCCCAATGTAGCCATCCAAAAATCTTTACATCTGATCATCCAGTGAGTATCTGTTACATGTTGCATTGCCTTTTAAGTTATCCGGTTTGTGCTGAAATGGTGCATTTTCAAGATTACTTTTGATGTAACCGGGTTAGGTTTTTCTGTGCACCATGTCGATGTTATGGTTTGTAACTATGGGGGCATGCAATGGAGACTCACGGGAGTCTATGGTTGGTCACATGTAATAGATAAATGGAAAACTTGGAAGTTGTTACGTTATTTGTGTGCGCAATGGCAGGGACCTTGGCTTCTTGGGGGCGATTTTAATGAGGTGTTGAATCTGGCTGAGCACCGTGGGCGGGGTTTCCGTGCACAATCCGCGATGGCTGCTTTCCGTTCTTGCCTCTCAGATTGCTCTCTCTGACTCAGGCTATCGTGGCACTTGTTTCACATACACCAATCGTGCACGACGGCCAAATAATGTGAAGTGTAGATTGGATCGTTTTGTTGCAAATGACCCATGGTTAGCGGTTTTTCCTGATGCGCAAAACTACCATCTTCGTTGGGGCCGTCCGGACCATAAACCGATTAAGCTTTTGCTGCAGCCTACTACTCGCCGTGGCCCGAAGCCATTCCTTTTTGAAAATTGTTGGGCACAAGATGATCAGTGTCGTGATATAGTACACTCTATCTGAGTTCAGTCAACAAAAATTTATGCTAGTAAGGTTAGAGATTGTGGTCATGCTCTTCGTGCATGGGGGGCAAAGAAGATTTGGGTAGAGAAGTGGGCTCTTCACCGTGCAGAAAATGAACTTGATCATATTGCCCATTAGTCACCTACTCCGCAAAATTTGGCAAGGTGGAAGTCGTGTTCTTTTGATGTTGACTCTTTATTGTTACGTGAGGAAATGTGTCTTCAGCAACGCTCTCGCCAATCTTGGTTGCAGGGGGGATAGGAATACCAAAATGTTTTACAATCGGTTTCGGGCTCGATCACGTCGGAATGCAATTTTACGCTATCTTCCCTAACGCATCCTCCTGCTAGCACTTGGCAAGGTGTGGAATTTGTTGCGCAGGATTATTTCCAATCCCTCTTCACCACTACAAACCCTGAACCTGATTTGCTTCTACTCGCTTGTGTGGAAGGTCGTGTCCCTCTTGATATGTAGGCCTCAATGGGCCAGGTTTTTACTTGTGATGAAGTCGTGGCTGCCTACAAGCACTTGAACCCTTCCAAGGCTTCGGGCCCTGATGGCATAAATGGGGTTTTTCTCTGTACTTACTGGCCCACCATAAGTGACGACTTCATTTCAATGGCCTTGACATTTTTAAATTCCGACATTGTTCCGCCTTCTGTTAACCATACCCATATTGCTCTTATCCCTAAAAAGTAAGGGGCCTCCTCTATCATGGATTATTGGCCCACATCGTTATGCAACACGCTGTATCGTGTCATTTCAAAAGTTTTGGTCAATCGGGTTCGGTCCGTCATGCCTTTTGTAATATCGGAGAATCAGGGTGCTTTTGTCAAAGACCGTCTAATCTCTGATCAGGTTCTGATTACTCATGAGATCTTGCCTTATGCGCACTTTGAAAGAAAAGTTTCGTGGTTTCTTTGCTTATAAAGTTGATATGTCCAAAGCTTTTGATCGGGTTGAGTGGTCTTTTGTGGTTGAGGTTCTGTGTCGTATGGGATTTCACCCTTTTTGGGTCAACACAGTCCGAAGTGTCTTATTTCAGGATCAATGGCAGTTCTCATCAATGGTCACCTGGGAACCACCTTTTCACCTCAGCGGGGCTTACGTCAGGGTGACCCACTTTCGCCCCTTCTTTTTATTTGCTGCATGGAAGTTCTTACGTCAGCTTTACAGCTTGCTTCTCACGTTAATCAATATGTTGGTTTCACATTCAGTGGCCTCCCTTCGCTTGTTACAAATCTTCTTTTTGCGGATGATTGCATTCTTTTTGGTAAGGCTACTGTTTCAAATGCCCAAGCTTTGGCTAATATTTTGGAGGATTTCAAGCAAGCGTCTGGTCAATGTATTAACATTGATAAGTCGGCCATCATGTTTTCAACCTGTTTGCCTGTCCCGTTGTGTACTGCGGTTGTGTCTACCCTGGGGGGGGGGGGGGGCGGATTGTGACCAATTTGGGTATGTATTTGGGTTTTCCTGTTAAGATGGGCCGTAATCGCAATGCCATTTTTGCATACATCGATAGAGTGGCGAAGCGGATCCATCAATGGCCACACCAGATTTCACAGGCTGGGTGGTTGAATCTGATTAAGGCTGTTTTGCCGGCTATTCCTACGTATGTTATGTCTATTATTGCCTTACCCCAAGCTCTGTTGAAGGCAATTAAGAGTATGATTTCAAAGTTCTGGTGGAGTGGGTCTTCTGCCAAATCTTCTATTCATTGGACCAACTGGAAAACTATGTGCCTTCCTTTGTCATGTGGGGGTTTAGGGTTTCGGGATCTGCGCAGTTTCAATAGGGCTCTTTTGAGGAAGCAACTCTGGCGGATCCTTGAGAATCCGAACTCTCTCCTCTCATGCTTTTATACGGCGCGTTATCTTCGTCACACTCCTCTCATGCATGTTCATCCCACGTCTTCCTCAAGCCCGATTTGGAGAGCTTTTTTGGGTGTGTGAAACCTGATTGACTCGGGCGCTCAGGCGTATTAATGATGGTCACACAACGTTTGTCACTGACCGTTGGCTCCTCTCGAAAGAGGGAGGCAGGCCTTACCTTCCGCTTCTGCAAGACAATTTTCATCCAGAGGATGTGCAACATATTTTATCTCTCTCAATCCCCAATGTTCCTTCATGTTTTGATTCATGGTTTTGGGGACTCACCAATTCTGGCAGCTACACGGTCAAAACGGCATATCATAGTGATGTTAGACTCGATCATTTTGTCCAGGTCAGCACGTCCGCCACCTCAGACTCATCACAAGGGCTGGCCAGTAAACGTTTATGGAAGACGGATCTGCCACCTCGAGTTCGTTTGTTTGGATGGAAGGTTTTGCATGGTGCAATTCCATGCATGGAGGTTTTGGCCCACAGAATGCATTGCTTACCAAGCTCTTTTTGCCCAGCTTGTGGCGGGGATGAGTCTTTGGCCCATGTTTTTTCTACTGCCCCACCGTCAAACAGTACTGGGACCGTCTTGCGGTGCCTCATCCGCCGGTTCTTCACACGGATGCTGCTTTTATTGATTGATACATGCATTCATGCTTAACTAGATCTATTCCAAAACTGTCTATCCTCACCACCCTCCTTTGGCGAATTTGGTTTGCCAGATGCCAACTGCATCAACATGTCCATTCTTTTGAGGCTGGGTGGTATCATGCGGATAGCTTCCTCCATCATAGTCTGCCTTCTCCCAGCTCTTCGTCGCCTGCCAGGTTGTCTGTTCATCGGTCCGCCAATCCGCCTGGGCTGAGATTTATGTTGATGCAAGCCTCGACAAGTTTGGTCGATTTGGTTTAGGCGTTGTTCTTATGCGCGATGCTTCAATTTTTGGCGCAGCTTTGTCAGCTGGCACGGGTTGTTTAGAACCTTCGCAGGTAGAGGCTTTGGCACTTGCTCTAGCATTGATGCGGCTAAGCAGCATGGGATCAACTTATACGGGTCTTTTCTGACCGCAAGAGTGTCGTTGACTATGTCTCTGGGACCTGCTCCACAAGCTTGGATGACCACACTACGAGTTTGCTTCATCACATGCTTACTTCTTTACACCCTTTTCTTGATGTTGCTTGGTTCCATCTAAATCGCGATGACAATACTTTAGCTCATAACCTAGTATATCATGCTAGAAAAGCTCAGCTCCCTCGGAGCTGCTGGAAGTCATGTGACTTCCCCGCCTTTGTGCGGCCTTTATGTTCTTAATCTTAATATATTATCCTTGGTTAAAAAATATAATACTAAATCAAAAGAATGCCGGTTTTTCCCTACAGCTATTAGTGTGCTTGTGTATTCAGGTTAATACTCTGTCCCCAAAGGATAGATTTGAAACAACACTAGGTGTTTTTTTTTGCTACTGTGTGATATTTGTTTCACATTACAATGTCATAGAAGCGTTGAAATTGGGAAACATTAGTGTTGTGCTGATCTGGGGGACTACGATCTCTCTTTCCAACGCTGTCTTATCCTCCTATTTTTCATTGCATTCTTGGCATGTAGATGCTTGTTTTGAGATGTTCGCCTCTGTTTACCTGATGATTTAGCTGTAATTTCTACTCTCTCAATTTTCATCGATGGATCATTTGAAACTATGAATTAAGTCAAGTATTTGGCTGATCTTTGGAGTGTCAACTCGAGATATATGAGAAATATTTTTGGTAATGTAGAAAGATGAATTTTTGATTTTCTGGGGAGGCGCTGATCTTGAATCCATGTCAATGATGTCTTTGAATGAAATCTCTGCTCGCTGTGTGGTAATACTGCTTAGATTTCTTGTGAAACTGTGTTTCTCAAACACTTCAGCCGATGATTTGTGTGATGCAATTAAGTCGGAGAAGCAAAAGCTTAAAAAGCTCTGAGCTCTGCGTTAATAATATCTTTCGCTAGAATACAAAAAAAGCTTTGTGCTGTGAGTTTTTATGTTTACGTGAATTATTACTGTCCTATATGTTGATGCTTTTCAAGTTAGTTTATTTGTTACTCAATTAACTGCTTTGCTGTAACTATTTCTAATTTGCAGGGCTGAGCCAAAGTTGCCAAATTGTTACGAGCGCACACTCCATGAGACAAATAGATGTGTAAGGAAAATGAGTGCCCTTGATGGTTATCCTAATGCCCCTTTATCGACCACCAGAACTTAATCCTCTTATGGAAGATAAGTTGTAGGGTCATGTCATTTATTTTTAATAAACTGCTTTAGTTAGTCTATTTGTCCAAAACCTATGAGGTCATAACTGGCTATAGGCTTCAATCCCTAACCACTTAAAAACGCATGGAGCCAAAAAGGTGTTTATGAGAACACATGCTCAAGTATTTGAATTTCATTTTCTAAGTGCTACGATTCTCTTCCATGAAAAAGAAACATAAGATAATTCTAAGTCTGCTAAAAATAATAAGAAAATAAAAAACAAATGCACTTACACTCGGACAAAGGTGATTAAAGGTACAAAAAAAACTACTAAATAAAGGATGAAAGACATGATACACACATATAGATATGGCAGTGACACTTTATACCCTAGTTAGACCCTCACTATCTACTAGAAACATTTTTCACATATAAAGATTTTTCAATGGATGAGTAATGTTAAAGCGTTGAATGAGTAGGCGTATAAAGAATTTATGGACACAGTATATCACTAATCCATACACAAACACTTGATCACATAATCAAAATTGAGATGGGATAACCCCATCCACCTTTGAATCTCTTTGTACGTGCTTAGGGAGGTACTACCACCTTACCAGAGACTAAGTAGAACACAAAAATAGATCTATAAGCTTAATTGCACCACAATATGTTTTCGAAGACCAAAACATGCTAAGCAACTAAATTTCATAGATATAAGTGAAATTAAAACCGAATAGTATGAGGAAAGTCTGTCAAATTTAAAATAAAACTAACCTGTAAACTTAATTCAATTGATGAACCAAATCCGCCAGTGGTTAGTTTTTCCATTTTTTCCTTACTTTATTGTTTTGACGGGTTGTTAAGTTGTCAGGCTTTCGTAAACGTTCTCCCACTTTTTCTCCATTATTTATTTTTTGACAGCTAAAAACTAAAATTCAAGAACTGGCTGTCAACAACAACCTAAACACCTGACATCAAATGAAGTCATCGCTAAAAAGTAGCATCCGACTTTTAATAGAAAATATAGAAAAGCCTAGATTGAGTAAAAAGAAATAAAGAAGCTTATACCTAAATATTTGAAACACAGAACCATAAGAATGAAATTATACAAACGAACCCATAGACCCTGAAGTTCGCCACATATGTTTTGATCATTGGCTGATCTTGAATCCATTATAGTTTGAAAAAGCATGCTCTAAGTAACATATGGTCCATTTGATGACAGTTGTCAGGACAATTAGCAACTGTAAATATGAATAAAGTAGAGAACAAAAATGGCAGGGGCGTAGCTAGGGGATCATGTGGGGTCACGAGACCCCACATTTTTTGAAAGATTTAGAGATTTTTTTTATAAGTATAATAATTAGAGTTTATATGTATATAATATAATGACCCCATGTATCATAGAGTTATTGGTGGTGCAATGGTAAGAGATAGAAACATTGAATGATTTGTTCTGGGTTCAAAAATCCAACTATGATAAAAATATATTGAATTTTTTTCTTCGAACAATAGTGACCCCATATAAATATTCTGGCTCATTCACTGAAAAATGGGATCCAGTTGTCGAATTTCAGCGGTCGGACTAATAAATCTGAGAAAATTTAGGTGATAAAACTAAGGGATTATGGATGATGCAATAGAGATACTTTTTAATTTATAATAATAATAGGCATAATAAGAGGTTGCAGGTAGATCCGACAATTTTGACCGAACCCGAAACTCAACCTGAGCCAAATCCATAATTTTACGGGTTAAGGTCTTGATTATTGACCCATTTCTTTTTGGGTTGAGTTAGGGTAATAAGCTAATTTTGTGGGTTGGGTTAGGGTAAAACCCCATTTCTAGAAGTGCTATTGTATTTTGAGAAGTGGTCTATCAAATGCTATCCTTGGAATTTGATTATATCATCTAAATATGTTATGTAATGCTATCGAAGAATAGAAAAAAATAGTTTCGTACTTTTTCAAAGTGGTGTATCAAAATTGTTGTATTAAATGTATACATTTTAATCTGACATTGTGACATTTATGTCTGTTAAGTAATATGAGGTATTGTTTGATTAAAAACTGAGTTAGATGGACAGGGTTAGGGTTTAAGATTAGGGTCATAATTTTTTGACCCATTTATTTTTGGGTTAGATTAGACTATACTCGGCCGCGGGAAGGATAAACACAGTTGGTTCTCAAAACGCGGCCGTAACAAACGTCAATCATTAAGTCTCTCTTAATAAAAATTTAGATTAAATGACAAAAAGAGGCGCCACGGTGAATATGACGGATGTCATATTTCCGTAAGGGACGGAATGAATCCAGACCATTAATAGTTTTTAATCTCATCCATCGACTTTGTTATTTGAGGAATTTTTTTTTCTAGCACATTTTGAGCCTACTTTGTTGTGGTATAAATCACCAAAACATGTTAAGCAAAATACTATTTCTACATTTATATTTTTATATTTGGAAATAAAGATGTATATTCCACTAGTTAAAATTAAAAAAGCTAAGATAAGTTGTCATTAAGAAAAGTAAATTGTCCCTTCCGCTTCATGAATTATAAAATCACGACCCTATATCAGCCATTTACATATAAAAAAATCTAACGATTTAAATTTGTTATAAAATAAGCATAAATATTGAAGGCTAAGATTAACAAAAATCTAGTATCCGTCACCGAAACCACACCCATCAAAATGACGGAAATCAAGCATCCCAAACCACGCCCATAAAGAGGTCTCTCCCTTCTAAACAAACTCTAACTACTCTAGCAAACGCATCTGGCCGTAGTTTACGACTCCATCTCTATATACGTCCCTTTATTTTCTGGAGATTGCTAATAATCACCTGTCGCCTCGGCGTCCATTTTCGCATCAATCTTTCCATGTGTGTTTCTTGTTCTCGTAGAACGCTGGGTTCTATTCCTCTCAATCCCCGCCTATCTTCATCAACACCGCCAATCTTTCGTGTGATCTGTTGTCAAATCCTTCATGTCGGTCTGTCGATCTGTTTCTGGT